>JAGHMJ010000034.1:0-580000 GCA_018749465.1 Paracanthobrama guichenoti | reverse complement strand
AATATTCCTTTAGGTGTGTGTATATATATATATATATTTATTTATTTTTCGCGCATTTTCATCTTGTACTGCAGTCCAGCAGCTTTGCAATCTTCTTCTGTCAGAAGTCTCTTGTCTATCTGTATATATTTTTGAATCAGGTGGTCAAGGTGCACCAGAACACAGTAGACATGTACCTGGAGGATGTCATCCTGAGCTCCATTAACCAGACAGCTGATGCCCAGGCCAGAGAGGAGATACACCGTAAAGCTGAGGAGCTGAACAACATCACCTATGCCATGGAGGAGACGTACGTTCCTAGTGTTGAATGCTATGCTATTCAATTAAACCAGTTTGAAGATTTCACTACTAAATTGTTTATTGATGTCAATGAACCACAAATTCTTATAATCATGTTGGTATTTTCAGCGGGGTAAAAATCTTTCAAACTGCCCAAACAACAAAACACTTGACACTGAACCTTCCTGAAGAAAAGGGATAAAAAATGCACTCTTTTCAATTTATTGAAAAGATTCTGTCAGCCCTGTACTGTCATTCGAAGGCTATAAGACATGTTTGTCACTGACAGTTGCACATGTCAGAGGTTTTATTCATTAGAATTAGGTACATTAGATTCATGATCATTGGTGAGATGCCAAGGATGGATGACTCACATGGGAATAGACAGTGTTGAATGTTTTCAGTTATTTTATACATTCATTCTGTATTTGAGCATTTAGTAAAGACGGACCATATGAACTAGAGACCTTGATAAAAACAATCCAAGAAAATTATGCATGTAAGGTGTACACATGACTCACTTCCGCTTTCAGAAGGTCCTGAAAATAAAATATACAAAGCCATGCTTTGATTTGTCTACAGGGTGACTTCCACCCATTGTGCTCTGCCTGTTAAAAAACTCAAAGATTTTCTTATCCTTCAAGGCAAAATGCAGTTACAGCCTAAAAAATATGAAATATGCATGAAAAAATATCTACTGTATGTCCACACATTCCTTCCCTCAATAAATAATAAATTATGGATGTCAGATGTGAGAGCACAGCTGAGGGAAGTCACTAGAATCAGATACTGTGTACTTACAGATATAAATAAACTAGTTGTATGACCAAGTTACAGAGATCATTGTTATGTTTCCTTCGGTGAGGCTGCCAGCATTGATTGTTTTAGAGCATTTTCTTGTTCACAAACAGAATGAATAAGCTCTAATCGGCCTGTGTTGTGTCTTTCTTGGTCTGTGTATACGTGCAGGAGGAACAGTCAGCAGTCAGAGGAGATTGTGGCAGAACTCGTCTACAGATTCCTCATTCCTGAGGTCCAGAAGATTGATGTCAGAGAAAGAGGTGGGTTATTCAATCAGGCAGATAATCAGTAAAATACCAAACTCTTACAGGCCAAGCCAAATTAGTCTTCAACGTCATTATCTTCTTCCCCTCATGCCATTTAAACAAAGCATGAAAATGATTTAAGGAACAGAATGTACCATAAAAAGTCAACTCATGCTATACTGTATGTTCCAATCTTATTAGGAGAAATTTAAAGGGGTGTAATTTCTACATGAAAACATCTTAGTGTCACACTTTAAATATATATACACCAATCAGGCATGACATTATGATCACTGAGAGGTGAAGTGAATAAAACTGATTATCTCTTCATCACAACACCTGTTAGTGGGTGGGATATATTAGGCAGCAAGTGAACATTTTGTCCTCAAAGTTGATGTGTTGGAATCAGGAAAAATGGACAAGCCTAAGGATTTGAGTGAGTTTGACAAGGGCCAAATTGTGATGGCTAGACGACTGGGTCAGAGCATTTCTAAAACTGCAGCTCTTGTGGGGTTTTCCCGGTCTGCAGTGGTCATTATCTATCAAAAGCTGTCCAAGGAAGGAACAGTGGTGAACCGGCGATAGGATCGTGGGTGGACAATGCTCATTGATGCACGTGAGGAGTGAAGGCTGGCCCGTGTGGTCGGATCAAACAGACAAGCTACTGTAGCTCAAACTGCTCAAGTTAATGCTGGTTCTGATAGAAAGTTGTCAGAATACACAGTGCATCACAGTTTGTTGCATATGGGGCTGCATAGCCACAGACCAGTCAGGATGCCCATGCTGACCCCTGTCTACCGCCGAAAGTGCCAACAGTGGGCACGTGAGCATCAGAACTGGACCACGGAGCAATGGAAGAAGGTGTTCTGGTCTGATGAATCACATTTTCTTTTACATCATGTGGCTGGCCGGATGCACGCTTACCTGGGGAACACATGCACTGTGAGAAGAATGCAAGCCGGTGGAGGCAGTGTGATGCTTTGGGCAGTGTTCTTATGGGAAACCTCGGGTCCTGCCATCCATGTGGATGTTATTTTGACACGTACCAAGGACTTTCCCTGGTGGCTGTGTTCTCTTTCAGCAGGATAATGCGCCCTGCCACAAAGCAAAAATGATTCAGGAATGATTTGAGGAGCACAACAACAAGTTTGAGGTGTTGACTTGGCCTCCAAATTCCCCAGATCTCAATCCAATCAAGCATCTGTGGGATGTGCTAAACAAACAAGTTTGATCCATGGAGGCTCCACCTTCAGGGGTTTAGTGGAGTCCATGTCTCGACAGGTCAGGGCTGACCAGGGGGACCAAATCAATATTAGGAAGGTGGTCATAATGTTATGCCTGGTTAAATATAACATGATTAAATTAATTTAAAAAAGTGAAAACATTGACATTGCAAGTACCATTCCAGCAGAAAAGAAATCATTACTGTTGATCTTGGGTTTAAGTCTGTAATCAGGATTTGAAACATTATAAACTGTAAAGTACTTTATCTTGAGGTCGAGTGACATGAAGATACATATATACTGTAACATTGTCCTGTTTTGATCATTGCTATAAATATGGCATTAAGGCCTGAAGTCATGGCCAATTTTTTGAGGTTACAGACCACACAAAAGTAGAGAACAAAGCCATATTCAAAAAGGAACACTGCTTCTCAGGCTAG
The DNA here is from genome assembly GCA_018749465.1 of Paracanthobrama guichenoti. NCBI lineage: Eukaryota > Metazoa > Chordata > Actinopteri > Cypriniformes > Gobionidae > Paracanthobrama > Paracanthobrama guichenoti. Next base: position 577,012 of record JAGHMJ010000034.1, on the reverse strand, counting down.
TTCTACATAGCATTTCAGTTTATTGACTAACCTCCTGATGTAGTGCACTCCATTAATGTCTTAAAATATTTGAAAAGCCTCATGGAGATCTTTTTCTTGCTTTTCATGCATAAATTGTCACCTGACCAGTATTTGTTAAGCTTGACATTTTAATGACCTGTGAGCTTGACATGTGAACAGTGTGTGCGTGTATCACAGCGGGAGTCATGCGGTCTGTGTTATACATTCAATGAATTATCTGTGCTATTTCCCATGGTTAGTTTTTAATTTGCCACTTCTATTTCTCCATTGTTTGCTTTTGTACAGAAAATATCCTGTTCATACAAATTCAATGACCACATGACTTTATACAGAAAATGAAAGAATAAATGATTCTACATACGACAATTTCCTATGAACAAATTTAAATGAATATTTGTTGACATAAAGGGATAGCTCACCTAAATGAACTTCCTCTCATCCATTTACTAACTGGCATGCCCTTCAATTCCATATGAAAAGCAAAAGAATGTTGTACAACCCTTTCCATACAGTATATGTGTATGATCAGAAAGGAATGTGAAAGTGATCTTCTAGTCATCTAAAAATAATGAATGGTGCTTTTATAATGAAACCACAAAGTGGCAGTTATCAGAGTCTTCCACTAAGATAGTGGCATTTGAAGGGTATGAGTCATTACTTTTCAATAGACTTTTAATGATATTTTATCTTTTTGTGACTTTTATTTAGATTAATAATATTAATTAATATATTAATATAATAGCAAGTGTAATAATAATTATTAAATAGTTATACACAGTTTAAAATACTATCAATTATCACAAATATTTTGTTGCAAGTGAACCCACATATAATTTAGTCATATTTTCATTTTTTTTTTTTTATCTTTGTTCGTGGTTTGAGGATCAGGGCATGTTACACAATCTGTCCATGTTGACTTCTGTGTAACTTGGCTGCTTTTACCAAGTGCTGATGAATTTGTGCCAAAACACCATGCCTATTTTGTCTGGCTATCACCAGACCAAGCTCAATTTAAGATTGAACATTGGTCTGGGGAGTCTGCTCTGTATTTTCTACTGCACAAGAGGCGTGATCAACAAGCATAATTCAAATGACTCTGTATGCAATTGGATAGTCCTTCAACCAATCAGACCACAAGAGGCGTGATCAACGAGCATAATTCAAATGACTCTGTGCACAATTGGATAGTCCTTCAACCAATCAGACCACAAGCGGTGTGATCAACGGGCCGTGATCAATGGGCCGTGTGATCAGCGGTGTGATCAACGCACCGTGCTGAAATTCATTCCCATAGTTTACAAGCAGCACCATTTGTTTGCACTGTAGGTTCAACAGTTGTTGTCACATCTCGCAAACTACTTTACTTTTTGTAAAGAAAAACAAAGGCACTTACCATGTCATATCAGCAGGACATTCACGTAATGCCTCAACATTACAGAGCTCTGACGTGAATTATGTCACGGACCACGGTAGGTTTCACATTTACTGAGTTACAGTCCTGATTTTAAAGCACGCATACGCACACACAACTGATCGAGGACCAAATACACTTTAACTTCCTGGTTACAGATCAGATGTCCTGAGCAGGACACGCTTGACGGGAAAACATGTCACTGTTAGTTCGTTTTTGCTATAGAGACGATTGTCGTGGCTTATTTTCCTAATTTCCTTATCAGTCAAAAGATCGGACCGTCTGAAAGCAGAGGGCAGGGAAATAGGAAAGAAAACACAACCAATCACAGGCGGGGGAAACTGAGGATTTGTAATGAATGAATATAATATATGTAAGTTTCACTTTTTGAATGGAATTAGTGAAATAAATCAACTTTTTGATGATATTCTAATTATATGACCAGCACCTGTATATTGAAGCGGCAGTGGATTCCAGAATCCACCCCTTCAGATGGTAAAATGAGATGGAAGAAAAAATATGTTTTTGCGAGAGAACGCATTTAATTTTTTCCCCTCCCATCTCATATTTTGTCCCTTTAGGGATTCCATAGATTGGTCCCAAATACCAAAGCTGTGTTCCACTCCAAATTTTTATGCCCTTCACTGGTCCTGTCCTAAATGGCACCCTAAACACTCGCAGCCTTCCTATGAGCCCACACATTTGTGAAGTTTGTGAACCATTGTAAGTCCACAAGACCGAAAAGTGCACATGAAGTGTGCCATTTGGGACAGGGCCACTCACTAACTTCCCTTCGTCTGGTGGACTCGGATGTGCGTCATTGCTTACATTGCACAAGTGCCCACTACTGGCGGAACTCATGCAAAAGGTTTAAATGGAACTAGGTTTAAATGCAAAAGGTTTAAATGGTTCAATTGGAATTCACTATGGAACTCATTTATTATGTAAACCCCCTTTTAACTTATGTTTTAATTCGTTTTATGCACCATTCTATATGCATATAGGTTGTTGGAGGAAATATATAAAATCCTATAGGTATATAAGCTGTTTGAGAAAAATAAAATGACAAACGAAAAGAAAAAAAAAAATCTTTAGTATAAACTTTGGCTGAGAACATATGGTAGCTACAAGTATTATGCGATTAAATCTCAACATAATATATTATACACTATTATGCAAATCTCAAAAAAGTGAATTTATCATACACTACAGTTAAGTGTGATCTGCTGTGACATCACAATCAAGTTGAATTGTGGGATATAGAGGTGCTTGAAGTGTACATGGGCCCTGTCCCAAATGGCACCCTATATCCTCACGGTCTTCCTCTGAGTCTGCACTTTCACAACGTAATACCACTTTGACTGGTGGGTAGAAGTCCTCTGCGTAGCTCGCAAACTTGCTGGCTCAGCTGAAGTGCGCATCGAGGGCGCATAGCAGCCGCAAAGGGGGCGCTCACGAGCACCCTTCTTTATGCTTAAATAACGAACAGGACACCCTACGGTCTTGTGGACTTGACGGACATGCGCACGCGGCGGCCATTGTAAGACCACAAGACCGAAAGTGCGCATGAAGTGTGCGATTTGGGACAGGGCCATGGAAGTAGACTCACTCCCTCTGTCAAAATCAAGGGAACGAGGGCCTATCCACATAAACTTCCCTCACCCATTTGACAAAGTGGAACTCACTTCAAAATGGTGGCAGAAATTAGCCCAAGGGGAAGTGCTTAGGGAAGTTTGCGAGTGTATGTCTAAAAGCGAAGTGGTTTCTTTTATTTTTGCATTTAGAAGTGTTTGTTTTTTTTAGGTTCTGTCTGCCACTCTATCAGAACAGACATATGAGCCAATCTTTGGTTGAGGTCCAGCAGTTAAAAGCCACTTAAAAAATGTACACTTTGTTCATTTTCTTTTAGTTCGCCAGAGCCAGAGAAGGCATCTGCAAGCAGCTCGCTCAATCATCAGTAGCAGTCCAGGATCTTCTGCGGTCTCCCAGCCCCCACTGCCCTCAGACAGAGCCTCTTCAGCAGTCCTGAATGACATACTCAGCCAAGTAGAGGAGGCTGTTCCCAGAACCATGACCACTAGAGACCCTAGACCAGCACAAAACAATCTGACCAGTGATCCAACAGCAGACACTCATAACAGGAATGGAAAACACGCAGACTGAGCCCAAGGACAGCACTACAAAACATTAAATTGTCCTAAATGTTTGTATTAGTTGTCATAGTTTACTTGATTTTTTTCCTACAGCACTTGTCGAGTCGGAATGAGTAATAGAGGGAATGAACTATAGAACAGCTTGAGTCCAAAGGCACAACAATAAAACCACCATTTAATTAATCAGTGAATTACACTATAGACTCCTCTGTACTCTGTAGTACAGCATAGCTATAAATCTAACTTTTAGACATTAATTTTCATCTTAATGGGGGAAAAAAATCTGGTGTGTATATATAGACCAATGTGTGTTTAGCACTGATAGTCTGGGTGGCTTTTTCTGACCATAAGGTCCATTAGATCCTATCTGAGAAATGGGCTGTATCTCCTGATAGACAGAACCATACGGGAGATTTATTAGGCCAATTATACCCTGTTTATTGCATAGCCCAACAGAGGATCTGTAGATCTTATGATCCTTCTAAAAACCATAAACCGCTTAATTACAAGTTTCAAACTCATTTGCGTTTGTGTGATGAAAACTCAAATTCCTACAACTTTGCCTTCTGTTTGATTATCTAGATCATCCGTATAATCTATTCCAAATGACCAACCCTATGCACCAAACTGAACAGGCAATAACTGCTCCTGGCTACATTTTTAAAGCACACAAAATTCTCACTTTTGAGGTACAGTATACCAGCTAACAATAATATGTTCAAAGAACATTATGAAAATGTTTTTTTTAACGTTCAAAAACCGTTATGTGAACGTTATAGAGACAACATTAAGGGAACGTAATCATTTTGCAAATATTATGGGAATGTTCCCCAAACCATCAAAAACTAACAAGTAGTAACATTTAAAAAAAAAAAAAAAGTGAATTTTTCAGAGAAATGTTCTATGAACAATGTATTGTTGTTGGGCTAATGTTGAGAACGAGAGCAGAGAACTTTGAACGAACGTTAACGGAATGGAATAGGCTTGTTTTGTTCATAACTTTGACAGAACCTTACCAGAATGTTAGCCAAAGTTCTGAGAATGTTCCCTGTTCACTCTCAGAAAAAAAAATTACAAAAGCTGTCACTGGGGAAGAATTAACCCTTTCAAAAGGTTCTAATATGAACACTTTTGGTACCAATATGTGCCGTTGAGGAACTGGTATCCACTCTTTAGGTACAAAAGTGTAACTGTTGAAAGGGTACAGCGCCAGTGACAGCTTTTGTACCTTTTTTTTCTGAGGTCTATAGGAATTGTTGTTTATTTATGTTGTATGGCTAGTACTTGAAGAACTCAAAGTAAAATGATAAACAAACGAGGTTTATGTAGTTCTTATCGTATTTGGTTACAGTTTAATACTTGCATAAGTTTAATACTGAGAGGTGTAAATTGGCAACGTTGCTATGTTTACATTGTATCGTACTACGTTCATTAGCACGCATTGTCCCCATCAAATAAACAAACAAAGTACCGTAAATGTAGAATGATTGAGGAATATTAATACAGCGCTGCCTTACAAACTGCACCTACTGCAGAGTAGTTGCATAATTTTCTATTAAAACAAATTGCATAATACGAGCCTCAGTTTCCCCCGCCTGTGATTGGTTGTGTTTTCTTTCCTATTTCCCTGCCCTCTGCTTTCAGACGGTCCGATCTTTTGACTGATAAGGAAATTAGGAAAATAAGCCACGACAATCGTCTCTATAGCAAAAACGAACTAACAGTGACATGTTTTCCCGTCAAGCGTGTCCTGCTCAGGACATCTGATCTGTAACCAGGAAGTTAAAGTGTATTTGGTCCTCGATCAGTTGTGTGTGCGTATGCGTGCTTTAAAATCAGGACTGTAACTCAGTAAATGTGAAACCTACCGTGGTCCGTGACATAATTCACGTCAGAGCTCTGTAATGTTGAGGCATTACGTGAATGTCCTGCTGATATGACATGGTAAGTGCCTTTGTTTTTCTTTACAAAAAGTAAAGTAGCTCGCGAGACGTGACAACAACTGTTGAACCTACAGTGCAAACAAATGGTGCTGCTTGTAAACTATGGGAATGAATTTCAGCACGGTGCGTGTTTGAAGGGATTTTAATGTACTGTACTGTCCATTCCTCGCCTCGAAGGTCATATAAAGAGACAACTCAAGCGATTTACACACTTCTGTCAGTACAGTACAGTCATTTCAACAACTGAATATAATAAACGCGATGCAGTCATTCTGTGACACCTGCGGAACTTGTCTGATTGTTTCAGTCAGTCCAGTCGGCTGTGAGGTTGATTAACTTTAACCCAGTGCCCCCTTCACCGGTTTATCATGTAGTCTAAATCGGTATTAATATACTTCATCACGATACTTTCTTGAGCTCATTTAGTCGCAGCAGTCGATCCACTATTAATACTGGCAGTCACACAGTAGAAGTTGTTTAATGTATAATGTGTGGTTTATAGCCTATCTGTAGCCTATATACAATTCTATCACAGTCATGGATGTAGGCAGGAGCTCTGCATAACAGCTGTGCTGATATTTATTTTTGTGTGATATTGTGTAATATTACTAATTAGAAATAACCCTCTTTAGTGCTAAATTAAATTAAAATCATGTATTACACAGGCTGACTACAGTCACATCACTACAGGTACATTATCCTGCTTGTTATGTATGGATATACTCGCCAAACTATGCACATTAACCATTTGAGTTAAAATAACTATATTATCACATCACAAGGCAAATAACCCATTGCATTATAGAAAGCTATCAGCCTAGTAAGAAAATAAAGCTGTGATAAATAGTTATGTAGTATGTTTTATTATTATTATTATTATTATTATTATTATTATTATTATTATTATTATTTGCAATCCTGTTCTTCCATTTTAAAGGGATAGTTCGGCCAAAAATGAAAATTCAACTTTTTGGAGTTTCTTCTTTTTTTTTTTTTTTCGTCTATGCAATGGAAGTCAGGCTCTTCAAAATGTCTTACTTGAAGAAAGCGAGTCATACAGAGTTGGAACAACGTGGGTGGGTTAATGACAGAATTGTTATTTTTGGGGGTCCAATTAAAATCTATCCAATTAAATTCTTTCTCATTCTGCTCTTTGCGTTGTTTCCTTGATCTTTCAAGCAATGTGTTTATTTTCTTGCTTCTGGGCTTAGCTGATGAAAGCTTTTTATGTTTATCATAAAATTAATGCTGAAGTTTTCCAAGGCCATACTGTCAGAGTAGCAAGAGATGAGAAGCAAGATGGCTGTATTTGCTCACATTATTTAGTATGAAAGCAGAGAGAAATGGTGGACGGATACAAGAAACATGAAAGTAGCACCACTATGTTCAGTTATACAGAATTACCTGGATATTTGACCACTGAATGCCAAATAAAACCAGAACACCAGAGATTCAAGCATTGTGTCACCAAAAAAACAAACAAAAAAGAAAAACACAGAATGAAATCCAGACTGAAAACAATATGTACAGATGCTCTGAATGTATTATCATACTAGCTCAAAATGTTCATTCAAACCAAGACAGCACTTATGAGATGTTAATGAACTTACTGAGCTTGCGTTGTGTTGTAGAATGGAATAGATGGATGGATAACTGCTCATTTTCAGCAAAAACATGGGTGTACTTTGTTTTATTTTCCTTAAAGGATAAGAATAGGTCTATAAAGAGGAGATGCATTGGCTAGATGTCTTTTTTGACCCAGCTTTTGTTGTGTGAAAAACCTCTTGAAAAAACAATTACGTATAATGTATTTTACATTCAGCACAATACTGATCGAAAGCAAGGACTTTATATATATTTCTTTATTTCATAAAAATAAATATTCATTAATTTTATTAAATTTTTTTGTTGTAGAAGACCTGTCTTCTCTTAAATGTAAGCTCACCAAGTGTTTGTGGTTATTCTCTCTGATTTCTTGTGATACCAGCATCACAGCCGGTTTAATTTCAAACAAAAATCACTATAAAATCATTAAACTCAATATTTGTTAGAGTCTGTTTCAGTTACTCTGAATATCTGAGGAATGCTTCGTGCAGTTCGGCCTGTTTCAGACGTGTTGACCTAGTTGCAGTTAGAACATGCATTTGAGCAACAGCAGCACTCTGTTGTTTGGACATTTAGTAAAGTTGCTTTTCCCATAGGGAAGGGACGTATGTTATTACTACAATTGCCTTCCGATACTCTAGTCTAAGCTATGGTAGCCTCTAGCTAAATGGTCTCATAATAAATGAGCCGCAAAATTGCGCTTAATTGAATGTGCAAATAATTGTACACAGTCAAAACCAAGACATTTCAAAGAACCAGGTGGACGATTCCATGCAGTGTTTGGCATTTTATGTGTTCTTTTTCTAAATGTTATAATTTATTCTATAGAAATGTCATTGTAATCAATGTAATATTTGCATTGAGTTGTGATCTGTTTTTTCAGCCTTGCATTTTTTACTTTTTACAGCTGCTTTTACACGTGCAGTGACTGTGTTGACTATTGGGTGCAGTCAACTGAAATGAATATATAGTGTGACAGCTATAAAGCAGCTCTGATGCTCTGATCAAAGACTAAAACTTGAGCTTAATATTTGAACACTTCTGTATTGCTCTGGTATTTCCAGTGGCGTAACTTTGTGGGGGAAGGGGGTGGGTTGCTAATACGATGCTAGATAATGTGAAGCTGTTTTAAGCTGCTTTGCACGGTGGGGTGGTGCCGCCATTTTGCATGATCATTTCATGTTTTCATAATTCCGTTCACAGTGTTACCGTGAAAACAGTGTCACACTCTGAACGCTCGCTGCTTCAGCCATCATATGGTACAAAATGTCCAAATAAAAATATGTGTTCGAGAAGCTGACAGACATCGATCCGTTCATTTTCTGGAAACGTGTAAATGTAACAAAAGTTTTATTGTTGTCATTGTAAATATTCACTTTCCCATATGAGGAGGAGAATCAGAGAGGGTCACATTCAGCGGACAGACATCGACACACTTCATTTTTTTATTCAGGTATTCAGGTACAGAAATTGAATAATCAAATGTGAAATAACACTGCATAGTCTTCACTGTAAATTAAATATAATTAATCCTGTCAAATATATTAAAGCTAATTAACAAGTAGAGTGAGAGTCATAATCGCAAATGTAATGTTAATTATAAAAACAAAACAAAACTTTCAGCAATGTGATTATTTTATTGAGTGATAGGTAGTGGGTAGTGGGCAACGGCATTAAAGGGGTAGTTCACCTAAAAATGTTAATTAAACAGAAAATTCTGTTATTAATTACTAACCCTCATACCAAACCCGTAAGACTTTCGTTCATCTTCAGAACACAAATCAAGATCTTTTTAATGAAATCTGAGTGTTTTCTGTCCCTCAACTGACACTTTGACGCTTCAAAAAAATTTCATAAAAGATTGTAAAACTATCCATAAAAGGAATTGAGCAGTTTAGTCCACATTTTCTGAAGAGACTAAATCTCTTTATATGATGAAAAGATTTAATTGAGGCTTGTATTCACATATAAACATAGAATCTCAACTGAACCTGCTTGAATGAACCTCTTGCTGAAGCTCAAGTGTGCTGTGTAACACGCAAATGAACCTCATTGGTTCTTGCAGAAGCTCAAACGTGCTGCGTAACACGAGAATGAACCTCACTGGTTCATGCTGAAGCTCAAACGTGCAGCATAACACGAGAATGAACCTCATTGGTTCTTGTGGAAGCTCAAACGTGCTGCGTAACAAGTGAATGAACCTCATTGGTCCTTGTGGAAGCTCAAACGTGCTGCGTAACAAGTGAATGAACCTCATTGGTCCTTGTGGAAGCTCAAACGTGCTGCATAACAAGTGAATAAACCTCATTGGTTCTTGCTGAAGCTCAAACGTGCTGCATAACAAGTGAATGAACCTCATTGGTTCTTGTGGAAGCTCAAACGTGCTGCGTAACAAGAATGAACCTCATTGGTTCTTGTGGAAGCTCAAACGTGCTGTGTAACATGAGAATGAACCTCATTGGTTCTTGTGGAAGCTCAAACGTGCTGCGTAACATGAGAATGAACCTCATTGGTCCTTGTGGAAGCTCAAACGTGCTGCATAACAGGAGAATGAACCTCATTGGTTCTTATGGAAGCTCAAACGTGCTGCGTAACAGGAGAATGAACCTCATTGGTTCTTATGGAAGCTCAAACGTGCTGCGTAACACAAGAATGAACCTCATTGGTTCTTGTGGAAGCTCAAACGTGCTGCGTAACAAGTGAATGAACCTCATTGGTCCTTGTGGAAGCTCAAACGTGCTGCATAACAAGTGAATGAACCTCATTGGTTCTTGCTGAAGCTCAAACGTGCTGCGTAACAAGTGAATGAACCTCATTGGTTCTTGTGGAAGCTCAAACGTGCTGCGTAACAAGTGAATGAACCTCATTGGTCCTTGTGGAAGCTCAAACATGCTGCATAACAAGTGAATGAACCTCATTGGTTCTTGCTGAAGCTCAAACGTGCTGCATAACAAGTGAATGAACCTCATTGGTTCTTGTGGAAGCTCAAACGTGCTGCGTAACAAGAATGAACCTCATTGGTTCTTGTGGAAGCTCAAGCCTGTGGAACGTGCTGAGAATGAACCTCATTGGTTCTTGTAACATGAGAATGAACCTCATTGGTTCTTGTGGAAGCTCAAACGTGCTGCGTAACATGAGAATGAACCTCATTGGTCCTTGTGGAAGCTCAAACGTGCTGCATAACAGGAGAATGAACCTCATTGGTTCTTATGGAAGCTCAAACGTGCTGCGTAACAGGAGAATGAACCTCATTGGTTCTTATGGAAGCTCAAACGTGCTGCGTAACACAAGAATGAACCTCATTGGTTCTTGTGGAAGCTCAAACATGCTGCGTAACAGGAGAATGAACCTCATTGGTTCTTGCAGAAGCTCAAACGTGCTGCGTAACACAAGAATGAACCTCATTGGTTCTTGCTGAAGCTCAAACGTGCTGCGTAACACGAGAATGAACCTCATTGGTTCTTGTGGAAGCTCAAACATGCTGCGTAACAGGAGAATGAACCTCATTGGTTCTTGTAGAAGCTCAAATGTGCTGCGTAACAAGTGAATGAACCTCATTGGTTCTTGTGGAAGCTCAAACATGCTGCGTAACAGGAGAACGAACCTCATTGGTTCTTGTAGAAGCTCAAATGTGCTGCGTAACAAGTGAATGAACCTCATTGGTTCTTGTGGAAGCTCAAACATGCTGCGTAACAGGAGAATGAACCTCATTGGTTCTTGCAGAAGCTCAAACGTGCTGCGTAACACAAGAATGAACCTCATTGGTTCTTGCTGAAGCTCAAACGTGCTGCGTAACACGAGAATGAACCTCATTGGTTCTTGTGGAAGCTCAAACATGCTGCGTAACAGGAGAATGAACCTCATTGGTTCTTGTAGAAGCTCAAATGTGCTGCGTAACAAGTGAATGAACCTCATTGGTTCTTGTGGAAGCTCAAACGTGCTGCGTAACACGAGAATGAACCTCATTGGTTCTTGCAGAAGCTCAAATGTGCTGCGTAACACGAGAATGAACCTCACTGGTTCTTGCGGAAGCTCAAACGTGCGTAACACACAATAATGTTAAATATGTAATTTTTGTGATTCAAAGGTAGTTTTAAGGGATACAGTTATTGACTACAGGCCAGGGGGACTTTAAATGAAAATTACGATGCATCAAACCACTCACATATTGATATGACTAACTGGATTTTCACCACTGCAGGCTGTTAATGTTGTCCCTAATGTGATTTTAGTGAGTGTTCTCTGTCCCTTTCTCTCTCTCTCTCTCTCTCTCTCTCTCTCTCTCTCTCTCTCTCTCTCTCTCTCTCTCTCTCTCTCTCTCTCTCTCTCTTTCTCTCTTTCTCTCTTTCTCTCTTTCTCTCTTTCTCTCTCTCTCTTTTTCTGTCTTCCTGTCTCTCTCCCCCTCCCAAACAAAGGAATTTCAATACGTTTGACAACTGGTTATATAACACTTATTTTTGAACGTCCTGGTAATTTTACTGTATTCCAAGAACCAACAGCATTTTTAACGTCAATATCTTGGAATGTATTATGCAATTGAATATATCAAATCATATTCCCGGAATGTTTTTTTCCTAAACCCTAGTATGAACATACATTTTTAAAATGGCAGTTAGTTATGGTTGAACTTTTTGTCCTCAGGCGTACAGTATGATGTTATCATAGAGAGCAGAGGTCTATAAATGTTCAATGAAATGCAGTGTAGCACTTCAATCAGTGAATGAGTGCACAGTGGAGAGACAAGACCATGTGGATAATGAACACTTAAATATGCTCTGTCAGCCTATGGTTAGAATTATACACAAGGGAGAACACTTTAGTATCTTTTTGATGATAAAGATGCATTTGTATAAGAGGACTTCTGAACATGCAAATTAACAGTCTTAACTTAGATAAGTCCGTTGATGTAAAGTGTGCTTTATGCACATTGTGTTAAAGAACTCTGTGATTTATGTCTGTGAACATGTGTTATACTGTGTTAAAGGGATAGCTCACCAAAAAATGAAAATTCTGTCATGAATTACTCACCCTCATGTCATTCCAAACCCGTAAGACCTTCGTTCATCTACGGAACACAAATTAAGATATTTCTGATGAAATTCGAGAGCTCTCTGACCCCTCCATAGACAGCTATTTAAAGGGTTAGTTCACCCAAAAATGAAAATTAGCCCATGATTACTCAAGTCATCCTAGGTGTATATGACATTCTTCTTTCAGACAAATAAAATCTGAGTTATATTAAAAAAATCCTGGCTAATCCACGCTTTATAATGGCAGTGAATGGCTGATTAGTTTTTTAAGTCTATAAAAGTGCATCTATCCATCATATAACTGCTCCACACGGCTCCAGGGGGTTAATAAAGGCCTTCTGAAGCAAAGTGGCACGTTTGTGTGAGAAAAATATCCATTTTTAAAACTTTATACACTAAAATAACTAACTTCCGGCGGAGGATTTCGATATAAGAGAAGAGGGGCTTGAGTTTGTCACCTAGCCTTTTCCGCGAGAGGCGTCAAAGCTTGCAATGCTCTTATACATTGTGTCAGGGGTTACTCTTTTGCCGTAAGCTGACAGCAGCAGCAACATTTTTTAATATATAAAAATAAAAGGATTTCTCTCTGGAGAAGCGTTCAGTCTTTCCGCTTGCAAAATTCCGCCATGTAAATAGCGAATCCGTCATGGTGCAAGCGCAACTGGCTTTTAAAGGGAATTATGAGAATCAGATGAGACTCTGATTGGTTTATTGCACGTTATGCCCAAAATACTCTCATGACTCATTGAGAGACTAGGTACAACCCTTTTAGACTATGCGTGCCTACCATTTTTCCTGTTGTTAAACTAGCAAAAGTGGATTCTGTCATGCCAAGTGCACTTGTGCCGTGCTTTAGACCATGCACTTAGATCATTAAACTAGGGCCCATAGTGTTTCCTGCCATGTTACTATTACTCAGGGTTTTTCATGAGCTTACTTTTTTCTTTCAGTCAAAAGATTCTGAGGCAATGTGGCGCTTTATATAGGAAGCAAGCCCGTCCCTATTTTGAGCGTTTGAACACCATTGGCTGTTGTGGAACAGCGGCATTATTCAATTAGGCTTCGGCATTACTCTGCAAAAGGTGTTTCTCCATAGTGTCAGAAGAGGCAATGTCTAGTACTCTCATCTCAAGGAACCAAGGTTACATTTGGTAACCGGAGACGTTTTTACGGGCACAACGCACATGCGCATGTAATTCGCTTTGCACTAATCAGTTGTACCACAAGGTGGCAACACTTGCCCCGCACTTTGTGTCACAGTAGAGAATGAAACTAAAAAGACAGAACAACAACAAACTGGAGAATGCAATAATAGCATGTCCGCATTGACAAGTGCTTGTGTGAAGGAGTTATGAGACAGCCGCAACTTTAGTTTAAAAGTATACAAAGACATTTTTCCTGTCATAACTTCTGAAGAAAATTATAGCACATACACTAGACAAATATGAATCTTACTAGAGCACATGTGTAGCCTGCCTGCATTCGCACACACCATCAAATGGAATATACTTATATAAGGAAGTAGCCTATACTTTGGGCTTTAAGCACAGAGATTTAAATGTATGCTTATCTGAAAGTTACCCAGGGAAAACTTTTGACCACAAATGAGCAAATAATGTCTAGAACAGGTGTAAAAAATGTTACCATGTTACACATTTGCTTGATAAATTTGGGATTTGGAAAAGAATTGTTGATTTTCACAATGCAAACAATTCAGAGGGTTGTGAGGTAAACAGTGTTGTTAATCACAAGGGAAAGTGAATAGTGAAAGGGTGGAGGCATTGCTAATGTTGGGATTGAGTAGATAAGAGGGAGAGTAATTGGAGCTGCAAGGGGAGAAATACAAACCTGTGCTCGTATTGTATAAAGGCACAGGAAAACACTCTCAGAAAATGGCACATTTAACCAGCAGGTTATTGCTCTTTGGACCCAGAGAATGAACACATACTGACCTGAGTTTAGCTGCATGAATTGTGAGCATTAAGGTTTTAGGATCATGTCCTTTAACACTTCAGTCTGCACCAGGCTCTGTAAAATAGGTCACTATTATTTGATCTTTGAATGTTCAAACTGTCCATTTGAAATGTTTTTAAATGTTTTATTGGTTATGCGGATATCAAGGAACATTCCATTTTATCATTTTGCAGACATATTGGGAATGTTACTTTTGAATGTTCTGAAACAAGTAGTAACATTTGAGAAAAAAAAAGAAGAAAAAAAAAAGATGTCCAACTAAAACGTTTCAGGTGAAACCATTCAATGAATGATAATATTTTTGTGCTAATGTTTTGAAAAGATAGATTGTATTAATGTTCCTGGAACAACATTTGTTCATAATTTTGAGATAACTTTGCCAGAACGTATAGGAAAAGTTCTGAGAATGTTTCCTGCTAGCACATCCAATAAGAAAATTCTGTCATCATTTACTTATACCATCATGTCCTTCCAAACCTGCATATAACACAAAAGTATTAGTTCAGCAGTATTAGTTCATTTCCATGCAATGAAAGTGGATGGTGACCAGGCTGTCAAGATCCCTAAATTATGAAAAATAGCCCATATAAATTGCCCACTATACAAGTCTTCTAAAGCCATGAGATTTCTTGTGTGATGAGCAAACTGAAATTTAAGTTATTCATTGCTCTTATACATAACCCCTCTCAGATCTCAATTCCAATAGATTTTCATATTTGAGTGAACAGTCCCTTTACAATTGTGTGGGTAAATGAGAGTTTATTTAGCTATTGCGAGCAGCTGAGAAAGTTCTCAGATTTACTAAACCTTCTCTGTTGTTCTGCACTTACATCACATATAGCATTGTTCTATTGTAGAGTACAGTTGACATTTGGTATGAAAGTAGTTCTTTTATTGTTTTCTCCTTGGATTAATTGATTCTGTTTGCCTAATTATTATTAAGTTTGAAGTCGAAAAGTTAAAGATTAAAAGAAGAATTCTAATACAATTTAAAATAATTGTTTTCAATTGTAATATATTTCAAAATGCAGTTCATTCCTGTGATGTTAAAGCTGAATTGTCCGTCATTACTCCAGTTTTCAGTGTCACATGATCCTTCAGAAATCATTATGCTGATTTACATTTATTTGTAATAGAAATACAATTTTTTTATATTTTATATCATTTATTTATAATAGAAATACATTATAAATATTTATAATAATAAAGACATTTATAAAATGACAAAAGATTTATATTAGGATATTCTATTATTATATTCAAATGTGTAATTCTCTAGGACAAAATCTTCTGCTAAATGATGTTTCATTCATTACACAAAAGTCTTTGATTTAACAGTTAAAATGAAATGAATGATTTATTCAAAATAAATGAAAATGATTAAATCAACTATTTATAACAGCAAATTGGCTATTTTATTCAATATGATAATGTAATTTTAAGAAAAAGATGAAGAAAAATAAATAGTGCATGTTGTTATTGGACACCAATTCTGTTGACTTTGTGTTTTTTTTTTTTTGTTTTTGTTTTTTTCATCTGTAATCAGACATGAACCTTCACTCAACCCTGAATAGCCATATAGACGATTGCTGCAGACACGTCAGTATTATGGGAGAGGGAGTCTGTCTTGACCAATGCTTAGTGGTCCCATGTAGATACCATGGCAACACACATTCAGCTTTCTTTGGGGGGGGGTGTGTGTGTGCGTGCGTGCGTGCGCTGTGTTCTGTCAGTGGCTTATTTAGGATAAAGGTCTTGCCCTGGAGGACGCACTCCAGATTTCTGCGTTACACGGATCGTGCAAAGGGTATGTTTCCTGAACTTTGAACACCTGCTCTGTTTTACGCCGTGAGCTATTCAGCCTACTCGCAACTAACTGTGTAATGGTTAATACATGTTTTATTCACTGTTATTTCATCATTTGAATGTTCAAACAGGTTAGGTGGGAATGTTGTTTAGAGGTTGTTATTTGTGTGAACTGTGGATATGGTATTTGTGAGTTTAATACACTATTGTAATGTTCATTGTCTTGTCTTGATAGAAAGTAAAGAAGGCATTTATTGATGACTCATGTACAAGTGGATTATAAATGAACAGGAATGACTCAAGAGTGTCAAACCTTTTAACAATTGTATCTCTTCTTTAACAGAAATGAAAGGAGTTCCGTTGCCATATATCAAATGCTTTTGACTAGTTTTAAAGATTGTGTATAATGACAGTCACATTCTCCTCCTTTTCTGTTCTGTCCTGGTCTACCTTTTAGGACCAGTTCAAAGTAGAGTCAATAGAGTACAAACATATATGTAACTAATATGTGCTAATATTACCATCTTTTAAATATTAAAATTTAATGAAGAATGCTATGTTCCTTCCTTTTTTATTGTCATTGAACAGGTGCAATGAGATTATACACACTACAAAAATGAATAATGCGTAACAACAGGGCATGCACAACACTATGAACAAGTGCTAAATAGACAAATGCAAAGTTGCTGTGTGAAATGAATCTACCAAGACAATTCAAAATATTACCGTTCTGTACTGAGCAAATATTATGTCTCTGGACATTGTTTGCTGGATATTGTTTGCCAGAGGCAGATTCTGAGGTTGTGCAAATATTATGAGGATGTGCAAAAGGTTATGATTAAAGCAGGAGCTGGTATTAAAACAGTGTAGTGCAGTACAGTATGAGGTACTTACAGTGATTGTCGTCTTAATACTGTAGGATTATCCATGTATGTAGCTAGTAGTTTAGTAAATGCAGCCTGTTTGTGGATGTTCAGCAGTTTTTCGGTTTTCTTTGTTTTATTTACAATTCAACTAATCTCTGCATGAAGTCATTATTTGTTGACATAACAAACATATGGGTTGTAATGAGCCATATGAGTGATTTTGTGACTTGTCCCTTGTGTTGCAGTGCTTGTTTCAGATCAGGATGAGTAAAGAAATGGAGGAGCTTTCCCCCCTGGGCGACTCGGGACACGGTGATGGGTCTGAGGAAGAAACTGAGGAGGATGATGAGCCCAAAATTTGTCAAGTATGCGGTGACAAATCCACAGGTTACCACTTTAATGCCATGACCTGTGAGGGCTGCAAAGGTTTCTTCAGGTGAGTGAGCAAACACATCTTTCTCAGCTGCTGTAATTGTCGTAATTGAAGATAATTTACTACCCTCATGTTGCTCCAAACCTGATGGCCTTCTTTATTCTGTGCAAAACAAAAGGAGATATTTAACAGAACATTTACACTGCACTTCTTTATATATATAGTGTGAGAGAGTCGTGTGTGACGTGTGTGCTTTAATTCAATCTTTTGAAGCCATGTGATTAGCACTGAAAGTAACAATCACCCTACTCGATTGAGTTCGATAGGTAAAAATATGGCCAGATTCAGAGGTGTAAAGAGTACATGAAAGCCAGACTTAAGTAAAAGAACAGCAAAAAATGGCTCCATTACAAGTTACAAGTCACCAATTTCAATTCCACTTAAAAGTCTTAGGGCCAGATTTACTAAACAGGGCAAATTAGCATGAGAGCGTAGTTCCATAAAAGCACAGTTGGGAGTGGAAAGTTCTACGCGTGATCTACTGACGACACACACGTTAAAGGACACTGATCATTTCCATAATGACCAATGCAATCTACCTGTTAGCGTCTGGTTTAAGATGCTTTTTTGGGGCGGTAAATAATGGCGCAAACACCAGTAAATTTACGAGCGCAAACCTTTGTGAATCACCTTGCGTGATTCATTTAAATTCTCTCCTCCCATAAATTGTGCGCCTGAAAGGGAAACGCCTACAAATGCATATGCAATAAGGTCAGCCGCAAAAATAACTCTGCCCATGCCTTTTCAGCGCTAATTTATCACTGCGCGTCTTTAGTAAATCCTGACAGTCGTTTTTTAACGCCAAAAGAGGGTTTGCGCTGGTGCAAGCTGTTAGTAAATCTGGCCCTTAGAGTATCTGTTTTTAAAAGTGCTGAAGTATTGTACTCGTACTGAATGTAGGCTCAAAGGTGCACTAGTACTCAACACCTAAGAGACATGTCAGTAAAAAACGAGAAACAGGTGATTTGTGAGGAGAGCAATCGCATGTTTAAAGTCAAAATAAAACTGAAAACCTCTTAAAAGTTTACAAACACTCAAGTCTCAGTTAAACTCAAGTGCTCAAAAAGGGCAAAAGTAAACCAATATCCTTCAAAAAGGTATTTTTGAAATAACAGATAAATAATATAATTATAACTATAATTATAGCCTAAAAAAGTCAAAGCCTACCTGCACTGGTCGTGCTGGTCTGGGCCTCATCACCGGCTGCATGTCTTCATCTCATATATTAAACACCTGCGATTCACAACTGCTAATGCACTCACATTCGTGCAAAGTAGTCTTGTTGACGTGTTTGAGTGAGTAAGGGTGAAACTCACAACATATAGTACCTTCAATGCCCTGTAGATGACGATATTGATCGAGTAAAGAGTACATATACTTGTTAAAAAATTTGGTCACGTTAGGGCTGGGTGATATGGCTGAAAACTGTATCATGATATAGGTGTTTCATGTCATAGGAGTCTATTTAAAATAAGGACCAGGGGAAAAATATATTCAAATCAAATCAAATCACTTTTATTTTTATAGCGCTTTTAACAAGTCCAGTTGTTTCAAAGCAGCTTCACATTGCAACAGAAAATAATTGTAGCGAATATCGAGCCCCAGGGGAAAAGGTGCGGGATTTATGCATGCGTTTAATCGTGTTACGATCAAACATGCACAGATCCGCACAGAGGGGAATTTGGATATTAACAATTGATTAAAACGGATTAAAACAATTATTAATATCTAGGGCTTAATTCAACTTTTAGAAATTTCTTTGATTCTAGAATTGAGTTCAAAGGCCGGATACTTGTCCACCAAATATCTACCTTTTTAATAACTCTTAAACAACGTTTCTCTGGCCAGGAGAAATATCTTTCTTTTAATTTGTAACAGGGTCGGTTCACCGTAAAAGTGACCTATGTATGAGCAACTCAAGCGCAATCACGTGTGAATATATATATATTTTAATAAAATCAACAAACAATAAACAAACATACACAAATTAACTGAAAGCAGGAAGGAGAGAGAGGGAGAGAGAGAGAAAACAACGGTGATTTATCGACACAACCTATGAGCATAAACAAGGAATCAGTCCAGCTTATCGGTATAAGCTCAAAACTTTATAACGACAGCTTAAGGGATACTTGCATATGTTTCCTTGGTTGTGAGCTCGTGTGTTTAGGGGAATTCCGCGATCCGGTCCGTGTTTCGATCTTGCCGGGTGGTTCCTTGGAGTCCGCGGGAAATTCAACTTTGGTTCCTTTGTGTGATGAGATCCGTTGGAGGATGGCGAAGAGGAAGAGGAGAGTAGAGAAGAGAGAAGAAGCCGGAGAGAGAGACAAGAGAGAAGAACAAGAGACCAGAGAGGCGTCTGTGGCCCATTTTTAAAGGGCCGCGACGGGGCACGTCTCTTTGGTCGGAACAGCCAATCAGAGCGAAGGAACTCAGAAGCGGGAAATCTCCCTTTGTCTTGGGTCTCGCCTCATTAACATGTTTTATGACTCTCACAGATGGGCAGACTTAGGGGTTTTGGTATGCAGACTTTGGGGTTTTGGCATGAAAGAAAGAGTCTGGTGCATCATAGCACCACACAACCCGCCTAGCTGGCCTACAAATTGCGAGACAAAGATTTCGAGACCAAACATGGGGGTTTTAACCCAAGAGTTAAAGGAATGGCGAGGATTGACGCCATCCTTCCTTAAGCATTCACTGGCTATAAGTTTCTAACCTATCAAACACATCTAAAATGGTTATAACAAAAAGCATGCATATATACAGGGAACAGCACACCTAAAATGAAAAATAACTGAGTTAAAAGTCATATAATGTGTTCGGATGTCCCTTGGTATGTGTGAGGGAGGGGCTGTTTATGACGGTGAGCTGCATGAGCATGGTTTGTGTCCTTTTAGCACCGTTAACCTGTCAGTCTGTAGACTTCACGGCGCCGGTCTTGCTTGAGTCATTATAAATAATCAAAGTATTGGTCCGTTGATCATTTATGAGCACCGTCCATACGCTACATAATGCAACAGAATTTGTACAGCCGTTCTGGTGAAACGGTGATGTTATCCAGCTAATTTCAAGTATCATATAGTGTCAATGAGGGCAGATCGGTAATATAGATGAAATTTAGGTGTCCCCAACTGAGCAAGCCAAAAGCCAGAGGCAACGGTGGCAAGGAACCAAAACTCCTTCAGGGTCAGAATGGAGAAAAAAAACCTTGGGAGAAACCAGGCTCAGTCGGGGTGCCAGTTCTCCTCTGGCCGACGAACAAACAGTGTATGATTATAATTCTGGCAACATTGCAGGTCTTAAGTCATATTAGGTAAATAGATATTCGTAAGATTGCTCGAAAGATTGGAGTCATCACACCGAAGACGAGTTTAATGAGGATGTCGTGTCGATGCGGCATTTACGGGGGGAGTTTATTTGACATGCTCTCTGCAGACACTTCAGGGATGCGTTGGTCATGTCCAGGTGCAGGTCCACCATCTGATCTGGATATGGCCTGGATCCGGCTGACTGCAGTAAACCTCGGGATAAACAGAGAGACTAACATTAGCGTAGATTCCATTCTTCTTATGATGTAACGAGTACATCAGATGTTATGGGAAGTGTTCCCGGTTCCGGCTGACCTAGTTAATGCAGCCTGACAATCATTTACTGATTTGAATAATAGAAATTGATAATGTTTTATGTGTAAGCCATAATAAAGAAATGCGTTTTTAGTCTAGATTTAAACTGACAGAGTGTGTCTGCTTCCCGAACAATGCTAGGAAGACTGTTCCAGAGTTTAGGTGCTAAATAGGAAAAGGATCGACTGGCTGCAGTTGATTTTGATATTCTAGGTATTATCAACTGGCCAGAGTTTTGAGACCGCAATAGACGTGATGGAGTATAATGCGTTAAGAGTTCGCTCAAGTACTGGGGAGCTAAACCATTTAGTGATCTAGTAATAAGCAAGATTTTAAAATTTATACGATGTTTAATAGGGAGCCAGTGCAGTGTTGACAGAACCGGGCTAATATGGTCATACTTCCTTGTTCTAGTAAGAGCTCGAGCTGCTGCGTTTTGGACCAGCTGGAGTTTGTTTATTAAGCGAGCAGGGCAACCACCCATTTAAATATTACATTTAAACATTTTAAATGTTGACATTATAAAGGCAGAAATGTCAACACAACCATGGAAAACACTCATAATTAAAAAGTAAACATAAGTCTAAAATCACAATGAACACTTATCAATTATCTCTTAACATTAAGGTGCAGTGCCTCCGTTATTTCTTTGTACCATTTAGATTTGTCATAAGGCACTGATGCAGAGTACCTCTCCATGTCGTTTCAAAGAGTATCACAACAGCGAGCGCGTCGAGTATAAACCCCTCCCCACACGGACGAGGCACGCGCGCAGTCAGCGGAGGATCGCGCTGTGGAGCCAGACAAAAGTATAAACAAGGCTTAAGGTGGTAAAACAAGTTTGTGGTATTACCAGTCTTGGTGGGGACGACGGTCTTGCATAATTTGCAGACGACATTGGTCTGACTACGGTAAAATCCAAAAAACTGCCATACTGGTGAGCTGACTTGTTTTCCTGTTTTATCAACAATTTCCTCACTCGCTGCAGCGTTCATTTTCCACTTATCACTCCACGCAGGTTCTGTTACTGAATAATCCAACACGAGACAACGATATGGCGCAACCAAACTTGATACTGTCACATGATTGGCTGTTAGCGTGTCACTCGCTACGTTGCTAGGTTACCAGAGAGTGAGTGCCTTTGTTCATGCAACCAAACTATTATTATCAATATAATTATCGAACGTTTTATCGAATTAATTTTTTATTGATATCTATCATGTGTCTATCGCGATACATATCGTTATCGTTTTATCGCCCAGCCCTAGGTCAAGTAGAGAGTAAAAGTTGCTAATATCTTTGCTCAGACAAACTACAAAGTAGCCAAAAGGATACTTAAGTACAGTAACTAATTACATTTACTCAAATACTTTACATCACTGGTCAGATTAAACTGTGTGGGGTTGGGAGTGTTTAAAAAGATGAGAAGAACAACAGTATAAAGTGAATAATAAAAAGTGTATATTCACATGAAACATAAAGTAACACAATAAAACTAGAAAACTTAAAAGTCTAGCAAGTGGGTTATCACCAGTTAGCTGTTGGGTTTGTGACCTGGCATGCTGCCTCCTTTATGCTGGTCTACTTCCTGTTTCCTGTCATGTGACCCAGAAACATTTAAATTAAATTAAAAGGAGGATAAAATGGACTAAAATGACAACATGAAAACCTCTAATATACATAAAATAGTTATAAAATATAGAATGGTTAAAACATGCGTCTTATGTGACAACGGAACTGGATTAATATCTCCTGTTGTTTTCCACAGAAGAAAGTCATACAAGTTTGGAACGACATGAGGGTGAGTAAATTGTGACATCATTTTCATTTTTGGGTGAACAATCCCTACAACTCAACCAGTAGAGGAAAAAATAAAAAATAAATTGGCAGAAGACATAAGGGTTTTGTTTATTAAAATCTATGCGTCAAAAATTGTAGTTTTCATAACAAGCCTTGGAGAAATTTTTCTCCTCCTAAACAGGAAATATGAAATATTACCTTTAAAATGTACACAGAGCTTTTAAACTGTTCAGTCATCGTTCCGTTTTTGATTGTTGTGATTTGTATCAAAATTGTGAAAGCAACCTTGTAAAGAGAAAATAATTATAAGGCACATTTTGTGACCAACCCACACGCGTCTAACTGCATTCATACAGCAATTGTCTGTTTCCCAGGGTACTTTCAGCATATTTAAAAACATGGGAACAATGCTGGTGTCACAGTGGGGTGGCTGCAATAAAGTGCATGACGATAGAGAATATGAAGATCAACCTTTAATTATAAATACGCAGGAAACTACAGGGCAAATGTAGGAAAAATAACAAAAACCACCTAACATAACCGATACTAGACAAAGAAACGGAAAGAACTTAGAGTTTGAATACACAGGGAGAGATAATTAACAGATCTAACAGGAACAGAACTTAACTAACCAAGGAAACTAATAGGGACACAGGAAACCGTGAAAACGAAACCAAAACAGAGCATACATTTTACAGCTGGTTGAGAATATACATGTATAAAATACTTTTCAGAAAACAATATAACACTGTTGACATTGCTGATCTTTATATATATTTATAGTCTGATATCATAATTAATAGACAGCAGGGTCAGCACAAGAAGTAGTTCACCCAGAAATGACAATTCTGTCATCATTTACTCACCCTCACATCTTTACAAAAATAAATGACTTTTTTTATTTTATTCTGTGGAACATATTTTGAAGAATGTTTTTTTTTTTTTCATACAATGAAAGTCAAATTGGTGTATTGGTGTTTTGGACCCCATTGACTTTCGTTGTATGTGTTCCACAGAAAGTAAGTTATGCAGGTTTTGGGTGAACTATTCCTTTAACCAGGGCTTGGGGTGAAAAATGCTACTGAAAGATATTACATAAAGATTCTCTATCCCAAATTATATTAGGTGGCCTTAACTACTATGTACTAACATTTAAATTAATCATTTGATACAATGCACTTATTGTGTACATACATGTTTTTACATTGTACTTACATTTTAAAATTAGCTGCATGTAATTACATCTGTAATTAATTTCTGTAGTTACATTTATAATTACACTGTTGACACTTCCCTTACACCTAACCCTGCCCTTAAACTTACCCATAGTGACCTGTTTCTGACTGATTTGTTCTGTATTTGCTTTCTGACATAGTGACCAGCAATTTTTTCAAATGTTATAGTAGAGATAGCAGAGCATTTATTATGTTATATTTTATGTATTACTTACAGCTACTTGATGTTGATTAGATTAAAATATATATTGAGAATTTGCTTCAATTTAATTGAAGCATTTGAAAAATAGACAAGGACAGCATGCAGTGTGTTCTATGGTTAGACAAAATAATTAGCGTAAAAGGTGACAAATATGGCCCTTTAATTAAAGGTGTTATGAACTGGCTTTTTTATTTTTTTATACTGTTGTCTGAGGTCAACTTATGACATCCGCATGGTTTTTACATTCAAAAACATCATAATGAATAAGTAATAGGCTATTTTCTACCCTGGTTTTGATGCTCTCTCCTGGAACGCTCAGATTTTATGGGCGTGCCGCACTGAAGACATAAACGTCCACAGCTAGGATTGGATAACCTTTGTATATTTAATGAGCTTCAGCTCCCCTGAGTACACGTAAAGGAATTATTTTGAAGCATGTAGGAAAACGGCACCCAGAATGATTCGTCCCACAGGGCTCGCGAAACGTCTTTATCAAACAAACACAATGATTTACCTCTCATTCACCCGCGATTGATTGGAATATAATTTTTTTATTACTTGGCCCGCCCAATCAGTGGATATAAGTGCGAGCCATGCATCACACACACACACACACATGCCAAGTACGTTGCAGACAGCACGATCAAAACTTCGGCGATTGTATTTTTCCTTCAAATGTCAAGTCAAGAGAGTGAACAACGCACATCAAGAAAGGAATGTTATTTCACTTTTTAAGATAGATCATCGGCAGGCCGGGCTTTCGTTTTAGTAGTTCGTATGGAAAACACATAGCCCCAGGATGTTGTGCTTTGCGAGCCCTGGCCCATACATCTCCGAGTCTGATCCCGAATCGCACTGAACCAACAACACCACAAATAAAGGATTCTTCAGCCTTTGACAAGCGTGCTAAGGTATGTTCTGTTAGACACGCACACACAATAGATATCAAACGATCTGTAACAATGCAATACTATCACATATAAAAAACATTTTTACTCACATTAGTGTGTTGCTTCATTCATTCATGTAATCTCATCCTGTCTGCAAATCCAGTCTCTTGTTTACAAACGAATCCGTGGTAGAATGAACAAACAAACGCGCAATCCCCACGTGAGCTGGATGTTCATTAAAAATATATAATATATATCATATATTATCATAATATTGGAATCCGAGTAAAGCTTATGCAGCATGTTTATTGCTTAGAAGTTCGATCCGGTTTAGGCACGAGTCAGTGGGCGGGGCTACAGAATCAGGCGTTCTTATTCTGTTGAGGCGGTGTTTCACCACACGATAACGTCAAGGTGTGGCATATTCTGAGATCAATCGTTTGCTGGGCCTGGTGTCAATAAAAGCTTTTCTTTGACTAACAAGGAAGTGTTCAGCTCTGAAACTTGCAGGATATTCTTATATTACCATGACCTTTTATATATCAAAAGCTCAAGAGAAAGTTGATTTCTCAATTCATCACCCCTTTAAGTCAATGTCTGACACTGGTAGACAGTACGCACATATCTTGTGGCGTCTTATTTATTCTGCAGTCCTGCATCAGTGTGATTCACTGTGTGTTTGTTTGTGCCTGTTGTAAGGCGTGCAATGAAGCGACCCGTCGCACAGATCTGCTGCCCGTTTCAGAATACCTGCGTCATCACCAAGAGCAACAGGAGACAGTGCCAATCCTGCCGTCTCCAGAAATGCATCTCAATCGGCATGAAGAGGGAGCGTAAGTTTAACTGAGCCTTACTTTTCATGTTCCCTAACTGCTAACTGTTCTCACACAGAGCATATTGTTCACACACCATTTTAGTCATTTTATTTTCACAAGGACCTTCATGGCAGATTAAAACAATAAGCCATGAGAGTGCCATATTCTGTTATAAAAGGGCAGCGTCAACGTGATTATAGACACAAATGTTATTAGCCTAATAATATTGGAATAATGAACGGTTCTTCCGCCAAATAATTTGTTCTAGATTGGATGTGTCTCTAGACTGCGTACGGTTGTCAAGCAACATAACAACTTGCCGTTTTAATATAAAATTGTGTGTTTACCAGCATTTAATATGTTTAAATCTGATCTGCAGATGTGATTATACTGTCACTGTGAGTGTGAGAGGATAATACAAATTGATTGTTTTATTCAAGGATGGATTAAACTGATCAAAAATGACTTAAGACATTTATAATGTTAGAAAAGCTTCAAATAAATGCTGTTCTTTTGAACTTTCTATTCAAAGAACCCCCCCAAAAAAATCCACAAAAATATTAAGCAACACAGCTGTTTTCACCATTGATAATAAGAAAAGTGTCTTGAGCAGAAATTCAGCATATTAGATAATAATAGTTCACAATATTACAGCTTTATTTAAAAATAAATAAATGCAGCCTTGGTGAGCGCAAGAGACATTACAAAGTCTTACAGACCCTGAACTTTTTGAACATTATGTATTCACTTTGATTCCTGTGGTTATGTTCCTCAGTGATCATGTCGGATGAGGCCGTGGAGAAGAGGAGGATTCAGATCAGGAGGAAGAGGATGCATGAGGAGCCCGTAATGCTTTCCCCTCAACAGGAAGCTGTCATACAGGAGCTGCTCACCGCACATCACAAGACCTTTGACATGACGTGTGCCCAATTCATTCAGTTCCGGGTAACATAATTACCTTATTTTGTTTGTCCGATTGAGATCCTGACAAATGTATCTACTAGGGGTTGCACAGGCTAGCTCTACCATGACGCTTTAAAGGGTTACTTCACCCAAAAATTTTAATTCTGTCATTAATCGCTCACCCTCATTTCGTTCCAAACCCGTAAGACCTTCGTTCATTTTCGGAACACAAATTAAGGTATTTTTGATGAAATCTGAGAGCTCTCTGACCCCTCCATAGACAGCAATGTAATTACCACTTTCAAGGCCTAGAAAGATAGGAAAGACATTGTTAAAATAATGTGACTTCAGTGGTTCAAACTTAATTTTATGAAGCGACGAGAATATTTTTGTGCAAAAACAAACAAAAATAACGTCATGTTCTAGCCTGTGTCAGTCTCCTACGAAGTTAACACTGTAAATACATCATCACACGCATGCATCTTGGTGCTCACGTGAACCGTATCGGCTGCCGTAGAACTAAACACCGTAGGAGACTGACACAGGCAAGTCGATAAAGTCGACCAGAATAAAGTCGTTGTTTTTGTTTGTCGCTTCATAAAATTAAGTTTGAACCATTGGAGTCACATTATTTTAACGATGTCTTTCCTACCTTTCTGGGCCTTGAAAGTGGTAATTACATTGCTGTCTATGGAGGGGTCAGACGTTTTTTTACGCTCCATTTCCAACAGTTAAAATATAAAAATAAATGCATACTCTGAATAGATATGTCTCCACAAGATAGGTTTGATTATACCATCTGGATGCTCAAAATTGATCGGGTGCATTTGTAGCGCACACACATACAGAAAGGAGCTTGAATATCACATGCAGATTAGGGTTGGGCGATGTCCCCTAAATTGGCAGTTGACGATGTTTACAGTAAAACATCATGATGGACCATGATATCGTCGGGAGGGTGTTTTACTATATCTCTTTACATAAATATTATTTTCTACTTAACTATAATTTCGTTATTTTACTAACCCAACTAATGACTAATCCGCGCTTATATAGGTTGCATGTGAGAGAAAAAAGTAGCTTCTTCCACTTAAGAAGAGTTGTGCACTTTTAAGCACTTCTTATTTTACTATATCTATTTACATAAATATTATGGACCCGCTTTATATTAGGTGGCCTTAACAACTATGTACTAACATTTAAATTAATCATTTGATACAATGCTCTTATTGTGTACATAGATGTTTTTACATTGTACTTACATTTTAAAAATTACCAGAATGTAATTACATCTGTAATAAATTTCTGTAGTTACATTTATAATTACACTGTTGACGGTTCCCTTACACCGAACCCTACCCTTAAACTCACCCATACCACCACACCTGTCCCTAACTGTACATGTATCCCACCTCAATATCAGCAAAATTGTGTGCAATACAATATGAACACAATAAGTACATTGTAATTCATTTTTAATGAAAGTACATAGTAGTTAAGGCCACCTAATATAAAGTGGGACCAATATTATTTTCTAATAAAACTCAACTAATTTCAACTAATTTCAACTAATGACTCTGCGCTTATAGGTTGCTCGTTGGGGGGGAAACAGTAGCTTCCTTCCACTTAATAAGAGTTGTCCACTTTTAAGCACTTTTTATTTTACTATATCGTTACATAAATATTATTTTCTACTTGAAAAATATACATATATAATTTTGTTGTTTTACTAACCCAACTAATGACTCATCCGCTTTCTATATAGGCTATGCGTAATGGGGGAAGAAAGCTTCCTTTCACTTAAGAAGAGTTGTCTGCTTTTAAGAACTTTTTATTTTAATATATCTCTTTACATAAAAAAAGTTATACTTAAACTATAATTTCGTTATTTTACTTACCCAACTAATACTCATTCGCGCTTTCCAATAGGTTGCGCGCACATTTCGCAATCCGTTATGGAGCTATTCAATTCTGATTTTTTAACGTTCATTCGTGTAGTTCACATTACCACTTTACAATATTTAAATCAAATAATTTATTTTGTAGCCTATGCTGTTTTCTTGTACAAAATTAAATATTTTAAGTTAAATGTACAGTGTAAGACGTAAAAAAGACAAGAGGCTAACAATGTCAAGATCAATATTTGTGTAGCCTGCATGACACGGTATCTTCACAGACTGACACGTCACGTCTCTGGCATAGACTTATCAATTTAATTTACAGAACAATCCCTGCAAAGTTTTTAGGTTAACTATAGAAGAGACTAAGATTAGTGTGTGTCACACTCGCAAGACTCGCAACGGGGCGTGGCGTCGCGATGGTTGCTCTCCATCGTGATGTCGATCAGCCATCATCATCCATCGGCAACAACCCTAATGCAGTTTGCCACACACAGAACCAGGAGTGCAGAAATGCATTGTCAACACTGTTCTGTTATTTATCAATAAAATAGCTTAGAAACTGAAAAGTTCTAGCATATTTTTCTAGCATAAAATCCTCAGCTTCACTATTAGTAGAGAGACACTGCCAGGTAGAATTAATTCACACACAATTGCTCTCATATAAATGCATTTATATAAATGTAATCTTTACTGTGCTACTTTATCTGTATCTGATTTAGAACGAGCAGAAATCTGTGTCTATGTATGAGCAATAGCCTTGTCGGCTGTGCTGTGCCATATACCATAGCCTCCGAATCTCAGCTTGAGGTTCAGGCTTATTTGTTCATTAATGACTTCAGCGACTACTCGATGTCGCATAAATGACGACTTAAAAAAAAAAGTCGTTCAACCCCTAGTATCTACTGAAACACATCTTTATGAGTACAATCAGTCTTTATCAGTGGTTTTATGTCTGCAGCCTTTAGATCGGGATCAAAAATCCATGCCTGAGTGCAGTCGAGAACCAAAAAGCAGAAGATATTCTCATGCAGTCATGTATAAACCACCAACTGAAGATGCAATGCAGTGGACCATCAAATCTGTCTCCCTCTCATCCCCTTCCTCCAACTTTCATAGTCTTGAAAATAAAGAGAGGGCGTGGCTTAAAAGTGCCATTTTCACCTCTCTGCCACATTTTACAGACCTCACCACATACATGATCAAGAATGTAATCAACTTCAGCAAGACGCTTGCAATGTTCAGGTGAATATTGGCCCACTTACATCTGATATAAAGAGTCACCATTGGTGGTTCGGTCACACGTGATCAGACAAGTGATTTTACACCTGAGTTTTTTTTGCTTATTGCTATTTTAGTCAAGCAGCTTGACTGATACACACCTATAATGAAGTTTTATTTTCAACAGGGCTCTGATCATAGAGGACCAGATCTCACTGCTGAAAGGCGCCACCTTTGAGATCATTCTGATTCACTTCAATATGTTCTTTAATGAGGTGACAGGCATTTGGGAGTGCGGCCCGCTGCAGTACTGCCTGGATGACGCCATGCGAGGTAAGCGTCTGCACAGTTTCCATGAACCTCAGGATCAGGTAGGGCTGGGAGGTGTAAACAAAATCATATATACTGTATACAACACAGTTCAGAAGTTTGGGGTGGATAAGGTTTAAACAAAAAAAAAAAAAATGATTTAAAGAAATTTATATTTCTATTTACCAAGGATGCATAAAATTTAAAATTTATCAAAAGTGACATGTATACTATTACAAAACTTTTCTATTTCAAATAAAAGCTGTTATTTTGAACTTTCTATTCATCACAAAATGAAAATAAAAATGTTAAAAAATATTAAGCAGCACAACATTGATAATGATTAGAAATGTTTCTTGATCAGCATATTAGAATGATTTCTCAAGGATCACATGACACTGAAGACTGGAGTAATGATGCTGGAATTCACACAGAATAAATTACATTTTATATTATACTAAAATAGAAAGCAGCTTTTTTAAAATTATAATAATAATTTACAATATTGCTGTTTTTTACTAATTTAATAATTGCAGCCTTGGTGAACATTTGAGACTTTTCTGTTTTTAAATCAAAAACAGTTCATATTTTTCTGGATAATCAGTAAAAAAAAAAGGGAAAAAAAAATTTCATACTAAAGAAACAAAAGGGTCATTGTTAATAGATCCAGACCAGAAAATCACAGGTGAAAAAAGACAAAAACAAATTATAAAACAGATGCTACCAACTCTAAATTCAGTTTGGATGAGTCACATTAAGGCTGTACTTTGTGATGTTGCACAGCAACTCTAAACTACGTGTCACAACAAAAAAGTGGAATTTAACAACACCCGTAAATGCCAAGCTCTTCCTCGTCTTGACTTGTTTGGGACACATCCTGTTCTGTATGTTCACGTTACTCCATATTTCTTCATCGCTCTTGTGTGTACAATATAAACAAATATCTACCACAATATATACACCGATGACAGGTGAAGTGAATAACACTGATTATCTCTTCATCACGGCACCTGTTAGTGGGTGGGATACATTAGGCAGCAAGAGAACATTTTGTCCTCAAAGTTGATGTGTTAGAAGCAGGAAAAATGGGCAAGCGTGAGGATTTGAGTGAGTTTGACAAGGGCCAAATTGTGTTGGCTAGATGACTGGGTCAGAGCATCTCCAAAACTGCAGCTCTTGTGGGGTGTTCTCGGTCTGCAGTGGTCAGTATCTATCAAAAGTAGTACAAGGAAGGAACAGTGGTGAACCGGCGACAGGGTCATGGGGCCAAGTTGATGCACGTGGGGAGTGAAGGCTGACCCGTGTGGTCCGATCAAACAGACGAGCTACTGTAGCACAAACTGCTCAATCACACGGCACTAGTCCCTACTTAGTCAGTCCCCAAAAGTTTCCACGGTTTCCCATGTTTACGTTTACATGTAAATAAATGGTCTCGATTCTTTTTATCAGGTATAAAGGGAGACCTTTGTAATGTGCGTTAGTATTTTATTGTTCATTACACTCAGTGAACATTGAAAGTACAATAGAGCATTGTGTTAAAAAGGAAGAAAGCCAGGGAACCATAACCTCACAAAGCAGTAAAGAAAACAGGAGCACTTTAATGAGACAGTGAAAAGGTCTCTGCCCCCACTAGAGCTAAGAGGAAGAGGAGGAGGAAAGAGTGGGAGAAACCCCTTACAGCGCAAGAGAGGTGTTAGGAGCACAGCAGGGAAATATCTGACGATAATGATGGAGATAGAGGCAGCATGGCAGTGACATAGAGCAAAAAAAAAAAAAATTACCAAAATAACCAGGCTTTTTCTGAAAGCACTTCCTTCCAATTTGAAATCATGCAGCAGTTGGTGTGTTTACTGGCTTTTTCATTACTTTATATAGTATTGTTTCATGTAAACATCATGCTTATTTATGACTTCAAATATTTAACATATTTTAAAGCATATTTTGGTCACAAAATTATAAGAAAAATGTTTGGTACAATCAGTGTACAGTGCTTATTGTGTTCATGTTGTGTTCACTTTTACTGCTACTGAGGTGGGATACGGGTAAGGATAGGGACAGGTTTGGTGGTATGGGTAGGTTTAAGGGTGGGTTAAGGTGTAATGAAAGGGTCAACAGTTTAGTTATAGATGTAAATACATATTAATTACAGCTGTAATTACATACAGGTTTTTTTTTTTTTTTTTTAAATATACAGTGTAAAAACATGTGCATGTGTATGTGCATAATAAATGAATTGTATCAAATTATTAATTTAAATGTTAGTACATAGTAGTTAAAGACACTGCATATAAAACAGGACCTGTATACACACTTCAGCTTTACAAGTGTAAAGCTATTTAAGTTGCACACTGCACAAATGTAAATGATCTGTCAGTGAAATGAGAGAAGATGTAATGCAGTGAAACTGGCTGGCATGTAACTCATTTGTGAAAGATTGAACCTGTCACTAGCCAAGCTAGTGATATATATTTCTTTCAGAATTTTTTTGATGAATAGTACGTTCAAAAGAAAAACAGCTTTTATTTTAAATAGATTTTTTGTAACACTATAAATGTCTTTACTGTCTCTTTTGATCAATTTAATGCATGCCTGCTGAATAAAAATACTTGTATTTATTTATTTATAAGTAATATCTATCTAAGATATTAGAAAAAGTTGTCTTGAGACAGTTAACTACTTTTTCTTTAACCAAGAATAATATAAGATACATTTCAATCTGGTTTTAGATGCAGACATAGCACTGAGACAGGTTGTGAATGACCTTTTGCTCATAAGCGATGCAGGGAATCACGCAGCCCTAATTCCTCTGGATCTCTCTGGATCGCAGCGTTTGATACCATTGATCATTTGATACCTTTGAACCGGTTAAAGCAGTTTGTCTGTTCTAAAGCAGTCCTTACATAGTTTGCATCTTATCTAGAGCAAAGATCTTTTACAGTGAAGGTTGGCAATTGTTTTTCTTCACCGCCACAAAGGTCCATTTTGGGCCCTGTCTTGTTTTCATTATATATGCTCCCCTTGGGAATGATAAAAAAAGAAGGTATTTCTTACTATCTATATGCATATGACACGCAGATTTATTTGCCATTTTTGTTTTTCTAAATTGTGTGAAATGGCTAATAAAAGTAGGTATAAACGATTATGTGATCAGTGATCACCAAGCTGAATTGGTTTAGTCTTGACTTCTGGTCTTGAGTGACAGTGTTGGGGCGGGAAATCTGTTGATTGTCGAGTGCCTAATAAATACAGATATGGAAAGAAAAAGGTCAAAGCCATCAGGTGCCCAGTTTAGAAAAAAATGAAAAGAAAAAGAGGAGAAAAGAACAAAAGATAATGGTATGCAGCTATGTTCTTTCTGTATGATTATTACGGTATCCATGTTATGAATGAAGGGCTAATGTTAATTGGTGGGTATAACTCGTTTGTTAGCCTTTTTGCTATGATGCTTGCTATGCTTAAACAACAATAATTCGGTTTTAGCTCAACAAACACGAGATCTAATTTCACCATAATATTGTGCTTTTTTCAACAAAACAGTTACAAGTTCAGTTATTATTTATTTCCATCAGTTGGCTAAACGTTAGGCCCTGTAATTAGCCAACGGAATTTTTAATCTGTAGGTAGTTTCAAAGACGAATTTTGCCATTTGCTACAACTCTATTTCGTGACAAAGTATAGTTAAACAAGTCATAACTAAAAGTGTGCCATGCGTAGAATTCGATGCAGTAATGGTTCCTCCCTAAAAATTAGGCCGCATTTACACTGCAGGTGTTGATGGCCAAATGGCCAATTCTGATTTTTTTTTTTGACTATACTGATTTAAAAAAAACGAGGAAAATGGCGAAACGAGGAAAAAAAGGTGTGGGGGCGCTCAAAGGAGGTCTTGCCCAAGGTGCAATTCAATGTAGAAGGTGTGTTCAGACGCATTGTTGGTGCGTTGCTATTTTGAGGCAACTGAAAACGACTGTGCCATTGACCAACAAAAACCTGGTCTAAAGTCAATAGCGCAGTATTTTCTGTTATTTAAAGGGTGCGTTAGTAATATGCGCCTATATGTGGGTCACACAACGCATGTACACTGCTTATTACACACACAGGGACGTGCAGCAGCACACACAAACATTTTTAAATATTAAAAATAAAAGGATTCCTCTCTGGAGAAGCGTTCAGTCTTTCCACTCGCAAATTCCGCCATGGCACGAGTCCAACTGGCTTTTAAAGGAAATGGGAGATGAGACTCTGATTGGTTTATTGCATGTCACGGCCAAAACACACCCATGACTCATTAACAGACTAGGTACAACCCTTTTGTTTTGGACCATTTTTTTCCATTGTTAAACTAAAAAAAGTGGATTTGGACACACCTTAAGTGAACCTGTGCCATGCGCTTCAGACCATGAGCTCAGATCATTAAAAAAGGGCCATAAGTCTTCAAGGTACAGCAGCTAAATATTTACCCATTTAAATCTTAATGACAGTAAGTTTTTTTATTTATTTATTTATTTATTTTTACTGACTTTATAAGTAGAACTGAGACAAATTATTAAATGATATATATATATATGTATCTTAACAGTACTTAAACATTTCCACAGCTTACAGTCATTAGTATCTATTTGCTTTCTGTAACATTAATGTTACCCTTTCAATAACGACTCGTGTGTGGCTTAACAAGGGCCCATGGTGGCATAATCAAAAGCTCCAACCCATCCTTGATTTTCTCTTTATATTTGCTTCTCAAGGCTGTAAAGTTTAAATAATAGCTAGAGATTTTATTACATATTGGCTAATTATGCTCCATATGAACAATCCTTAGTGGGCCACTATAAAAGTCTTTACATTCTGAATTGAATGTCCTACTGCATTCATCACCCTGACAACCAGATTCATACAGCTGATATTCACAGCAGTTCATCTATTTAATGAACCCTTGCATTGCTTCCAACCAAACAGACGTGAGCCTGCCGTAGAAATGAAAAATCACAAACAAGATCCCTGTAAATCTCAAATGCTTCACCTATAGGCTGCATCAAGATTAAATGAAGATCAAATGTGTATATTTGTGTAAATCCCCTGTACTAAAGTACTAAGTTGCTGTCAACTATCAAACATTTCCCATCTTCCAAGATCAAATGACCTGAACCATGCACATTTTGTTTTATTTTATTTTTATTTTCCATCTAATTCTTAAAAGACCAAATAATTTGAGCTGTGCACATTGAGTTTCATTTCATATCATATTTCATATTGAGACTTAATGCTTAAATGAAATATAAGTTAGGACTGTCAGTGTTTTTATACTATTATTGTTTTATTTTGAATCAGCTTTTATTTTTATTTTCAGTTTTCATTTTATAATTGTAGTAATTTTGCTTTAGTCGTCTTTATTATTTTTCTTTTCTTTTAATATTTCTATTTAGCTTTCATTTTTAGTTTTAATCATTTTAGTGAAAGTCTAAGTTTTTCATCTAATATTTATATTCATTCATTCATCTTTATTTCAATTCAATAAAAAATGTTTTAATCATTTTAATTTTAGTTAACAGTAACAAAACTGCATGCTTGTCCTCTTTAAAAAAATCCTCTTAAAATTGAAATATCAATAAAATGTAAATGGATCTTAGGTGATTTTTCATGTTGCAGCATGTATCGCATTTACAGTTTACAAGAATACATCATGCATCAATTTGTCTCATTGTTTACGCTTTATCCATTCCCATTTGTTCTTTCATTCCCCCTCCACCGGACAGCTGGTTTTCAGCGCCATCTGCTGGACCCTATGATGAATTTCCATTACACACTGCGCAAGCTGCACTTGCATGAAGAGGAGTATGTGCTGATGCAGGCCATCTCGCTCTTCTCACCAGGTACCTCAGATGAAGCTAAACACACATAAACATGAAAGTTCTGTCATCATTTACTCACCCTCAAGTTGTTCCAAACCTGTATGAGTTTCTTTGTTCTGTTGAACACAAATGTCGGTTACTGGTCCCCATTGACTTCCAGTGTTTTTTTCCCCCATACTATGGAAGTCATTGGAAGTAACTGTCACGTTACCGACATTCTTCAAAATATCTTCTTTTGTTTTTAAGCAGAACAAAGAAACTCATACAGGTTTGGAACAACATGACAGAATTTTCATTTTTGGGTGAACTATCACTTTAACCTCTCACGTGTGTGTTCATCCACAGATCGTCCTGGTGTGACGCATCACAATGTGGTCGACCGTAACCAGGAAACGCTAGCTCTCACCCTGAAGACCTACATCGAGGCCAAGAGGACCGAGCCAGAGAAAAAGTAAGGACGCTTTCTTTCCATCTCATTAGGAAAATGTTTTCTTTGATTGCACATTCCTTCTAACCTTCTCCTCCTGATAGTCTGCTGTACCCAAAGATCATGGCGTGCCTGACTGAGATGAGGAGTATGAACGAAGAGTACACAAAACAGGTGCTGAAAATCCAGGACATTCAGCCTGAAGTGTCTCCGCTTTTGTTGGAAATAATAAGCAAAGACAGCTAAGTGCTCACAGAGCAAATGAGACTCTACTAACAGGCCTTGAACACGCTGTCAAGGCTGCTAAAGATTGAAAGACTAGCAAGGACAAGGACGGAGCCTACTGATAATGAATGAACTACTGAACAGCAGCACACAGTAATTGTGAAATTGTACTTTTATAATTGGTGAATTGTTACTAAATGTAATCGTGTTTGAGTTTATCTGACGAGCGGTCTTTTTTCTAAATCTTTTCACGAAATAACTATTTATGTGGTTCATGAGCAGATGTAGGATGACATCTCTTACATTTACTGCATGAATGAAGCTTGAAATGTGGGGTTAGATTAAGGAGCAACGACCACGGCGTTTTGGGGGCCTGAAAACGCAAACTTTTTTGAAAACTATGCCATTATCGTCTCTGTATAAACTACAAAAACATGAATTTGTATAGAGTGGTCCAGGTATGACGTCACAGTTCTGTGATTAACAAAAGTTGCACGTTTTGTCCATCAAGATAATTATCACAGATGAATACAACTTTTATTAATTTTGAAGCCTAAATGCAGTCGCCAGATTGGCTAGGCTGTCAACGGACTACACCATGGTCCCGTGATTTCAACGTCACCATCACTAAGGTCACATGTCCACCAAAGCGTTTTTATCCAGCTGAAAACGCCTTGCAGTGGGCGCTCGAGAGGGTTTTGTCAGCGCAGCGGTTTATTTTTTTCAGTTGAGACTCATTATGATACGGGATATCCGTGGACTAGTATCTAATTTCACAGATAATTTGTTTCTGTATTGATTCTATATCAATACAATGTAAAGTATTTGCTCTGGCTCTTGTTTTAAATCATTTTTGCTTGTTGTCATCTGTTGACGTACAAGCAGGATGTGGCGGTTGGTCAGTGTGGTATTTGTCCCGCCCCCTCCTCCACTGTGAATGGACAGCTGGGTAAAAACTGACAGTAATGAGCGCTGCATTTTACTCAGAGTTGAACATTCTTCAACTCTCAGCAACCAGTGAGAGTGAAAGACTCGTTCAGCTCCTCGGTACGCTCAAAACGCGGCCAATTGAATACGCCAGCCAGCCTACAGCCAACACTTTGGTGGACACATGGCCTAAGCTTCCGACAACTCTTTCAGTTTTTATCTTAAAAATGTTCAAAGAACATTGAGTTAGAATTGTTTATACGAGCACAATTATAAGCATAATGAGGCTGTAAAAGCAGAATGAGCTTACATGTTCAGCGTGATGGCGTTTAATCTCCTCGACAGCCTCTGTAGTCCCATTTAGCCACTTGTTAGCGTGGGGTAATACTGATGTATTTTATGTCATAGAATAAAACGTGATGAGCTCGTGTTCACCTCTGACCTTATTTCAGCCATTTAACCAAAAACCCATTGACTTTGGGACGAGGGAACCGCGTTTTGACCTACAAAGTCATACCTGCACCACTTTATTACGTGTTCAGTCTATAGGCGGGGGGGTGTTTCTTTACAAAGTGACCGCTCCAACTACTGGCCTGGCATGAGTAATACAGCGTTTTAATAGTTTTAGCGGATCCGTGTGAATGGAGATCATTTTGACAGTGTTGTCGTCTGTACGCAAAAAACGCAAAGGCCATGTACACTCACCTAAAGGATTATTAGGAACACCTGTTCAATTGCTCATTAATGCAATTATCAACCAATCACATGGCAGTTGCTTCAATGCATTTAGGGGTGTGGTCCTGGTCAAGACAACCTCCTGAACTCCAAACTGAATGTCAGAATGGGAAAGAAAGGTGATTTAAGCAATTTTGAGCGTGGCATGGTTGTTGGTGCCAGACGGGCCGGTCTGAGTATTTCACAATCTACTCAGTTACTGGGATTTTCATGCACAACCATTTCTAGGGTTTACAAAGAATGGTGTGAAAAGGGAAAAACATCCAGTATGCGGCAGTCCTGTAGGTGAAAATGCCTTGTTGATGCTAGAGGTCAGAGGAGAATGGGCCGACTGATTCAAGCTGATAGAAGAGCAACTTTGACTGAAATAACCACTCGTTACAACCGAGGTATGCAGCAAAGCATTTGTGAAGCCACAACACGCACAACCTTGAGGCGGATGGGCTACAACAGCAGAAGATCCCACCGGGTACCACTCATCTCCACTACAAATAGGAAGAAGAGGCTACAATTTGCACGAGCTCACCAAAATTGGACAGTTGATTGTTGATTGAAAAATGTTGCCTGGTCTGATGAGTCTCGATTTCTGTTGAGACATTCAGATGGTAGAGTCAGAATTTGGCGTAAACAGAATGAGAACATGGATCCATCATGCCTTGTTACCACTGTGCAGGCTGGTGGTGGTGGTGTAATGGTGTGGGGGATGTTTTCTTGGCACACTTTAGGCCCCTTAGTGCCAATTGGGCATCGTTTAAATGCCACGGCCTACCTGAGCATTGTTTCTGACCATGTCCATCCCTTTATGACCACCATGTACCCATTCTCTGATGGCTACTTCCAGCAGGATAATGCACCATGTCACAAAGCTCGACCCATTTCAAATTTGTTTCTTGAACATGACAATGAGTTCACTGTACTAAAATGGCCCCCACAGTTACCAGATCTCAACTCACGAAACGGGAGCTTCGTGCCCTGGATGTGCATCCCACAAATCTCCATCAACTGCAAGATGCTATCCTATCAATATGGGCCAACATTTCTAAAGAATGCTTTCAGCACCTTGTTGAATCAATGCCACGTAGAATTAAGGCAGTTCTGAAGGGGAAAGGGGGTCAAACACAGTATTATTATGGTGTTCCTAATAATCCTTTAGGTGAGTGTACATCATTGCCATGTAAACATACCCTAAGATTTGGTTACACTTTATTTTAGTGTTTGTTACACAATACATGTATTTACTGCAGTAATAACAGTGACCTAAACCAAATCCGGTAACACTTTATTTTACAGTGTCCTTGTTACATATGTTACATGTACGTACCATAGTAATAACAGTAAATTATGCATAATTACATGCAACTAACCTCAACCAAACCCTAATCCTACCCTAACCCTATAGTAAATACATGGTTAATTATTATTACTCAGTACTTAAATATATAATTACACTGTAACAATGACACCTTAAAATAAAGTGCAACCCCAAACCCTAACCCTATTGTAAGTACATGTTTGTTAATTCATTAATATAAGTACATGTCGGTTCATTTGTTAACACCTTAAAATAAAGTGTAACCAAGATTACCATTTTTTCATAAACGGTAACACTTTATAATAAGGTTCCATCTGTTAACGGCATTAGTTAACATGAACTAACTGCCTAAAACATTTAAGACTTCGAAAGCATTTATTAATCTATTAATTTCAAAAACTGTTAATATTATTTAATAGACCTGAGCTAACATAAACTATGAACAGTTGTATTTTATTATCGAACGTTAACAAACATTAATAAACTAAAATGTTGGTTAATGTTAGTTAAACCCAGGCACTTACCAGAATCACATTTAACCCTTAAATGCATGAATGTTTCAAATCAATCATTATTATTATTATTATTATTATTATTATTATTATTATAGTTAATGGGACCTTATGGTAAAGTGTTACCTCTTAAGCTTCGCAGGGTAAGATGCTGTAAGATATTATTATATAATATTATGTTATTATAGCAGCAGAGATCACAAAGTATGAAACGGAAATATAACACACACTATGATGCATACTATGTTAATGGAAAAATGTCTTGACAAATCTGTTTATTTATTGTTTGTGTTTAAATGTAAAATAGTGGTAAAGTTAATCACTTCTAAGTCTATGTTGTTCAGGTTATATAAATATATATTTTAGTAGCTATATTTGACAAGACATGAGGATTTTTGTGTGTATGTGACATTTTTCATTACAGTAATGAGAATGTGATTTTTTTATGGTAATGAGCTATTTTTAATGCAAAATATCTGTCTTATGATTTTGAAGTGACATTTCTGGACCTGGACGTGTTCTTATCAGGTTTCGTGAGATTCACACTGCGATGTGTGGCTGGGTATCAAAAAACAAACTAACTAAAAGTTGTGCTAGCTAGCAATTTCATGTCTGATGCCTTATATTAGAAACAAAGCTTACTGTATTTTGGAAAACACATGAATGTCTTGAGACGCTTTCTTGAGAAGTGATTGCCTTTTGAAAGTGAGAGCAACCTTGGTTTTCAGATTTTACTGAACAGGCATCAGAATAGCATTTAAAGGTCATTTTTTGGTTCTTTCGTTTTGTGCAAGCTTTAACAATGACAGTCAATGTGAAGCTAGTGTTGTATGTGGATGTGACACATGACAATGTAGAGCAGATGTTTCGAGTTCCAAACTAGGTGTGCAGTATTTTTGGAATAGAGTCTTTCACATATTTGCTACAAATAAAATCAGAGGATTCAGATATCAGGTATCCATGTAAAGCTCGAACTCTTTTGAAATTGCCTTCATGTTGCCATTTTGTGTAGATTACACAATTATTTCACCCTGTCTGCGAAAGGATAAGGAAACTTATCATAACATGAATAATTACTACACAGTACACTCAGGTTCTCTCTCTTTACAGTGGGTATTTTTCAAAGTGAGACATGTATGACCCTCTCAGGAAAATAAATGCAAAATTGTATGAGAATGTGTACAGATTTGTTTGTTTTCAAAGTGTAAACCCACTACTGTTTCATTTGTAATGTTTTTGTCTCTTGTGCTCACCAAGACTGCATTTATTTGATTAAATATACAGTAAAATTGTGAAATAGTATTACAGTTTAAAAGAACAGTTTTCTATTTAGATTGATTATAAAATGTAATTTATTCCTGTGATGCAAAGCTGAATTTTCAGCATCATTACTCCAGTCTTCAGTGTCACATGGTCCTTCAGAAATCATTCTCTGCTGCTCACGAAACATTTATTATCAATGTTGAAAACAGTTGTGCTGCTTCATAGTTTTGTGGAAACCATGATAAGTTTTAGGAATCCTTGAAATGTCATTAATATTTGTATGCATTTGGCAGATGCTTTTAGCTAAAGCAACATAAAATGCACCCAGGTTAAAGTATACGTTTAATTTGAACTCCGGCACTTACTAGAATCACATTTAACCCTTAAATGCATGAATGTTTCACCAATCATTATTACATATTCGTTTCTTTAGCGACCTGTCGCGATAATATAAAACTCTCCTGATATTAGAGTAACAATTACAATAAAATAAAGACTATTTTGTTACCTTTTGGAGCTTGGAAGGGTTCAGTTTGAGCAGATGTTTCATACCATCATCACTGTCCTCGTCAGAGCTCATTTACATTCAGCATCTGCCTTATATTTGCCATCTCATACTATCATTTATAACATCTTCAAAATCAATATTTTGATCGTGACAGTGACACTAATATTAGATTGTGTTCAGTACTTGAGTCGTTCTATGTTTAGGGGTAAATTTCATCTCAGCCAAAAAGTCAGGAAATCAGTATTTCCTTTTTGATCAATAAAGCAGGTGGTTGAATAATATATGCCCTTAATGTGCTAAATTAATTATTTGGCAAGCTTAAGCTCTAATGACTTTTTAAATATGTTAATGAAAATTAACATTTGATTCATTATTTTGTCAGACTGTGTTACGGACAAATGCTGTGTCATAAATCCACAGTATGCTGAATTTAGTATTCTTCACCATCCTTACCCAAGATTTCCATCTCCAGAGATATCCCTATCTATTTTTTCTAACGGTTTAGTTCACATTTAAAAGATTTATGACATAAAAACCACACATAACATAGATGACAGACAAAGTAACACAGTTGACACAGGAGTAACACAGTTGACAGGACACATTAGAAGGAAAAGAGAAAACGCTCTTTAAAATGACAACTTTTTTTTAAATTATTCAACAAATGTAAGAACAAGCAATTAATTAAATGTAAATTGTCAACCATGTGAATCCTTGTCAACTGTTACAGTTGATGGGTAACACAGTTGACATTTCGGCTACTTTAGGGGCTTGTGCAAACTGCTGGTCTTGGACTAATTAATTTATATTCTTTCTCTACACATTTATAAATGTAACGTGACGCAAGTTCACCAGAACATGTTGATAACACAGTTGACGGTCAATTCATCTACTCTATGTGCAAACAATAATATAGATCATATATTGAAGAGAAGTTATGACTTACCACACTGTCTTCAAATTTCCCTCTAAAAGAGGAATGACATCACATGATGTTGGACATGTGACTTTGGAACAAACCATTGCTGATTTATAGGGGTTTTATAGGGAGTAACAGTTGACACTGATTTCTACCTACACAAAATGGATGATTTAATGTAGATGCATGAGCAAAATATTTTTTAAAACACCTTTCTCATAATTTAATGATTATTTTGGACAAATATTTATATGAAATATTTACAGAAACATGCGTTTTAGAGCTTATCTGAAGAGCAAAACCTCACATTTACCAAATCGGACAGCACAAAAACAGCACAGTACAGAATATGGCATTTTTGCAAGATAAAAGATAGGAATCTGTTGGATTTTTGTATTAAATTAATAAAAAATGTCCAATGATATAAAAGTGATCATTGCTTTAAGTGAAAAGTTAATGAAAAATGTGGAAAAATTGATAATTGAGTTGACCCCTAATTATAGAATGACTCACTTGCTCTGCAGTAAATCGCTGAGCCATTTCAAGTTTTGCTGATGAGACTTCCTATTCTTTTGTTTTCTGCCTGCGGTAACTATGAGTGAAACGTCCCTTTATCAATGTATATCAGACATTGCCACCTTGTGGAATAAAGGTGAACTGCATTTATTCAGTCATCAAAGATTCAATTATTGTTGTGCAGAATATATATATATATATATATATATATATATATATATATATATTCCCTCAGTTCCTTTAACTGGAACTGAGGGAACCCAACCCATGAAAAACAACCCCACACCATAATCCCCCCTCCACCAAACTTTACACTTGGCACAATGCAGTCAGGCAAGTACTGTTCTCCTGGCAATGGCCACACCCAGACTCGTCCATCGAATTGCCAGACAACGAAGCGTGATTTGTCACTCCAGAGAACACGTCTCCACTGCTCTAGAGTCCAGTGTGATTTTACGTGGCCTACCACTTCAATACCACTTAATACCACTAACAGTTGACTGTGGAATATTTAGTAGCGAGGATATTTCATGAATGGACTTATTTTACATGTGGCAACCTATCATGGTACCACACTTGAATTCACTGAGCTCCTGAGAGTGACCCATTCTTTCACAAATGTTTGTAGAAGCAGTCTGCATGTTTGATTTTATACACCTATGTCCATGGAAGTGATTGGAACACCTTCACGATTTGGAGGGTGTCCCAATACTTTTGGCAATATATATATATATATATATATATATATATATATATATATATATATATATATATATATATATAGAGAGAGAGAGAGAGAGAGAGAGAGAGAGAGAGAGAGAGAGAGAGAGAGAGAGAGAGAGAGAGAGAGAAAGAGAATTACAATGAACTGATTGAATGGACCCTTTTCACACTTTCTCAGAGCGGAAGTCGTCATAGTTGGGTTAACTTTTATAGCGGTGAATGAGAGAATACATTAAATATATTTTTTGTGCCCCCATTTTTTCAAATAGCAAAAGACGCCACAATAGTGATTTCACAACTTTCAAAAAGAGGGAAAAAATAGAGTGAGATTGATAACGGCAGTGAAAAGAGAGAAAGATGTTAATTTTACCATCACTCCCATAGACGCTGTATTAGACAAACCCTCACAGCAGCGGCAAGTTGTTTTTTGTACATAAAAAAAATGAAAATACAAAAAACTTTGCAGGATTTACGATACTGATGACCGTTAAAACGTGTCATCACAGTCTGTGAAAAGGGTCCATACTAATACTAAGGGTCCATATGAATAAGGAGGAGGGTAGTG
Source organism: Paracanthobrama guichenoti (assembly GCA_018749465.1). Taxonomy (NCBI): domain Eukaryota; kingdom Metazoa; phylum Chordata; class Actinopteri; order Cypriniformes; family Gobionidae; genus Paracanthobrama; species Paracanthobrama guichenoti. The sequence continues at coordinate 532,399 of JAGHMJ010000034.1, read as the reverse complement.
TGAATGACATCCCGGGTCACTAAAGACCTGACGTATGCATTTAAGGGTTAATCACAAAGCAAGAAAAAAAGTTTAATTGAACTTTCATTTAGTCTAAATGGACTGAATTTGAGGTGAGACACATTTTGGGCTGCAAATAAGAAAGACACATGGCAAATGCGGGGTCATTTCCAAGCTATCCTACTCTTTATTTAATGCAAATTACAGTACCAGGTAACTAGTCTCTGAATCCAAGTCACACCAAGGACCAAAACGGACATATTTACAAGGAGAGGAGACATTTAGCATACCTTCACAGAAAAAGAATATATTTAAAATAAAATAAAAATTTCAGTCACAAACAGAGGCATTCAAGTAATATTAATGTTATACAGGTTGCTTTTTTTTCTTTTTCATTTTAAACCAAGACAGCTTTTTTCCCAATAAGTGTATGTAATGCGATAGTCTTTATTTAGCCCACAGTCCTTAAAACATTTTTTTTTTTTTTTTGTCTTTTTTTGTATTTTGGTAATTGTTTTTTTAACCCTTGTGTCTTTACATTTTTACTCTAACTTTAGTCACGAGAAGTGGTCACACCATTTGTGGAAAGCAACACATCTATGAATGCGTATCTTACAAGCAAGCTTTACATTGAGGGTGCGGGGATGAGGGTCCGGCGGGTGCTATGTGACATCTCTACTGCATACTGTCAGCTGGCAAACGAGCCAAAACACAACAGAAATCATTATTGCCCCTGGGATGTCGCAGTTACGTCACAACACGCTCATAGTTGGTTCGCTTTGGTAGTGGAACGAGTAAGAACGTACATTGTGATTGGCTCCACAGGAACGTGACTTCCTCCACACACAAAAACATCTTTGTGCCAATAAGTGAGTGAATCGCAAATCGAAAGCAAAACATAAGGAAAAACACTAGCGTGTGGTTTCTGACAGAAAAATGAACTCGGCTGTCAGTCATTGTGACTTGACCAATCAACAGCACCTGCAGAGGGCCACAGGAAGGGGTGTGGACTGTCTTGAGCATAAGACAGTAAGAGGGTGTGGTCTAGGGACAGGAAGTGTATGGAAGCAAAGGCACTCCAAACTATAGATACACTATACATTACTAGATATAGTTACAATAATATAGCTGGCACCTACTGTACAGATAAGATTGAACTATATGGCTGGAGTAAGCTCCTTGTCTACAGTATCCAACAAACAGGTCATTCTTGCCCTGATCTTTTAAAATCTTTTTTCGTTTGTTTTCTTTGATCCATTTTTTCATTTAATCCCTCGTCTTTGTTTTCGCTCGTTAACAGTTCTCAGGTCAGCTTATATATGTACATAGCAGAACACACGCATGTACACATTCACTCACACATGCTTACAAATTATACAAAAGAAAAAAAAGCCAGAATTTGGTGAGGAGCAAAATTTCTGTACTGTATATACATGTCTGTCATTTTCATGTACTGCTATATGCTGCGCATTAAGACATTTTGGATAAAGGAAAAGTACATTTTTCTGTAAGCAGGTTGAAAGTATGCTGATACGTGACAGAGAAAAAAGTAGTGGTTGAACCAACACAGCCACTTAACATTGCGAATGAATGCAGCACAAACACCGTCCGTGAGTCGTCTCTGTGAACACCACATCGATGAGTCTTCATCTATTCTTTATGTTCAGCTGTGTGAATACGAACAATGAATCTGAGCGTTACAACACTGACCCACACGTGACAATAAATAACGAGAGGAAATCAGGACAGAAGGTGATCTGTTACTCTACCGGGCGAACGGAAAACAGCACAAAAGAGCAAAAACGCTTGCTAGAAAGGAGCTCCAGCAAAATGTGTCCAGGTTCATAGTCATAAACATACTGTATTATTTTGGTCAGCGGCAAAATTCGCCACTGCCTTGACAATCCGTGATGGATTCTGGACCGAAGATGCTAGATATAGATCTATATATAACTATATATATATATTTATTTTACATAATGCAAAGTAATATATAAACTGTGTATGTATATATCATACAAGAACACAGAGATGGAGACGCATGTCTCACTTGTCAATCAAATTGTCTGCTCTTCCCCTAGACCGCCCATTTTATAAAAACAAAATAAAACATTCAGCAGACTTAAAACTCCTAGATCATCTGCAACAGAGAATTCATCTGTTGGCTTTGTGGTTGGAACATGCGGTTTTTACATTTATACCTCTTGTATAGTGCTTTGTGTTTTTTTAGATACTATTAGATGAGATATTTCCTCTAGTTTTGAATGCATCATTTTCACCCTATATATATATATATATATATATATATATATATATATATATATATATATACATATATATATATATATATATATATATATACATATATATATATATATATATATATATATATATGGGGTAGCCATGCGCTATAAGAGAACAGTAGAGAGAGACAGAACGTGTAGCTAGAGACAGTCCAGGTGAGAGAAGGGGAATCCAAATGGAAACGGAAGTGGATGGATCTGGCTACCGGATTGCTTACGTAACAAGATTGTCCTCTGAGAATGAAAAAAAAAAAAAGTTCCGGCTGGTCACGGACCAGGTTTTACGTTTAACCCCCCCTCCCAACCCGTTTCCTCACTGCTCTCTCTGTCTCTGTTTCTCCCGTGAATTAAACCCGACAAGGCTTTTCCATGTATCATTTTGAACTCTTTCTGAACTTTGTTTAAAAAAGACGTGAATGAAGGTTGGCTCTTGCAGTCTGAATAAGAGTGGTGGTTACATGACTCAAATCCTGCCCAATAAGCTGGGGAGCAGTGGGGTGGGCGTGGCCCTGGAGGCAGGGTCAGGTCTGATTGGCTGGGGCTCTCAGGTTGAGGTGTTGGAGGCGGAGGCGGAGGCTGCAGTTGTGGTCTGACTGCGATCTCCACTATTGGCATCTGGACACAAAGAGAATATATTTTCATTAATATTAGTATATATTCTATGTTATGTACTGTCCTGATGTCATAGTAAAATAATAATTAAAAAAGTAATTACATTTTTATTAAATTCTCATTGAAGAGAGTAGAAATAACTAAAAAATTCATACATAAAACAGCTTCACAGCTATCTGAAAAATGTCCATAAAATCAAAGTCATGTGGTCCAAACAACATGTAGAAACATGCAGGAAAAAAATGTACTGGGGTGTGCGATATGTACTGTCTATGATAATATTGTTATTGTTATTGTTATTTTAATGACGTGGAAGCTGACATTATCGAGTATGTCACTCACTTTGCAAAAACAAAACAAAACCATGCCTCGAGAGTCTACTGCATGATATAGCCTAGTAGAATATAGTTAGAATACCTGCAAAAATCTATATATGAGGCCATAAGGCCCTAGTATGAATTTGTGTCTTATATTTCTATATGATAGCCTTTTCTCAAACATCAGCACGATCACAAATGTGATATTGATTTTGTACAACAGTTCTATAAACAGGAAGTTAAAATTGTTAGTTACATTTTAGACACAAAATTGTCAATATTGTCTGTTTTCGCCAAACGGAAATATTCCCAAACAAAGCCACGGCAAAAAGGTGGGTGTTTTGTTGCTGAATTAATCAGTGTTGTTGATGCACACATACAGTAAGGTTAGAAAAAAATTGCCCTTATATAGGTAAAAATGCCCATGGAAATCAATTTAAGATGGTAAATATTACCACTTTTTGTCACTGCCATGTCTCTGGCATTGGAGGCGTGCCCGCTAACAAGGTGTCTCCGGCATGGGAGGCATGTGCGCTAAAAAAGATGCTAAAGGCTGCAGTCTCTAATGCGCCTCTTGGAGCCTGGGGAGTGAGGTTTACTCTCACAGCTCTTGCTAGCTGGTCTCCGTTACACTCACCCCCCAAACCTCACTCCAATCTAGGTCACGGCACCAAATGTAACCAGTCCTACTCTACCCGCTATAAGCAGGATTGGAACTACATGGGAGGTGGGTGCACTAACAAGGATGCTAAAGACTGCAGTCCGGCATAGGGGGTGGGCACACTAACTCGCTACTCGCCACTCGCTAGTGCAACTCTTGAGACCTGGGGAGTGAGGATTACTCTCACAGCTCTTACTAGCTGGCCTCCGTTACACACACAATCAGCAAAACATAGTCTAATTATCGTTATCGACAAAATCCCAGAAAATATAGAGTTATTTTTTGTCAATATCGCAAACCCCTAATATGAACATTTTGACAAAGTGTGCTATATACAAATGATAAGGGATGACAGATAAGAAACAAATAGTGTCTAAGACAAGAACTGACCTGAAGTGGTAGAGGTGTTGGTGGGAGTAGAAGCTCCTGCCTGGTTACGTGCATGAGCAGGAATTAGGATAGAGGCCAGGGATGGGTTACTGGACAGCTCTGAGTGAAGAGATAAGAAAAACTGATTTAAAAATATCATCGACAAATGGACTGTTTTGCATCTGACAGAACATTTCTTCATAAAAGCAAATGCAAAATAATGCTTTACCTTGAGTTGTGAAGTTGAATAAGGATGGTTTCTCACGCCCGTTAGGAAGCTTGACATTTGGATCTCGCAGTTCATCAAAGAAGGAATGAGCGCAGGCCTCTAGTGGGGTCAGTCGAGCGGTTGGTGTGTACTCCAACAGCCGGGAACATAATGCAATGGCTTCCGGAGGCGTGCGTGGCCGGAACACCTGCGGAGAAGTTTAAGAAGTTTAGTAAAAGTGAAGCAATCTACATGCAGAGATTAAAGACGATGGCCTTGGTAGTGTTTTCTTCTCAAATAAGTATCAATAAACAGCAAGGGCCTCATTTATAAAATTATAAATACAATCAGATTTGATCCTAAAATCCATGGATTTAATGCTGCCTTCAGGATGTGCTATTGGAATTATTGTAAATATGAGTTTCCTAGTTACAAATTGGACATGAATGCCCTCTCGAGTCATATTTACCACTGGGAAGCTCGGGGATAATTTTGATACCCAAGTTCCTGAGTTGGGTGTGTCTTAAACTTTAAGCAAGGTGTAGGGGAGAAAGATTGCTGCTGTGACTGCTATTCTTCTCTATTTTTTTCCCACAACAGCTACATTGCCTTGTCTTGCCATTAAAGTAGTGCATATTTTCAAATATGAATAATCATTTGAAACACATTGTATGTATTATACACATACAAAATAGACCGGATTGGACCGAAATTCCTGTAATCTCAATAGTGCAGTGAATGTTGTGAATGTCATTAAATGGGACACTAAATATAATTTTGGCTTTAATAAGATTTTCCCAATAAACAGGCAAGAATAAACCTGGTTTTCTCCTGATTCCTGTTCTTTCTGACAACAAAGCACTTGAATGTGACTTGAATGAACTTCAGAAATGGAAAGTAGGACATTTCCGATTGCACATAAAGCCAGTAAAATCTTGTCCATTAAAAATTAGGAACAAATCTTGATTGTATGTGGTAACTGGAAAGCTTGCTTTCAATCCTTTCCTTTTTTTCACATTATGAATGAATAACTTTTGCATAAGCTTTATATTTCAATCCGTCTCACCGTTTTGAAGGATAATTTATTCACATGCACATTTGCAATTAATAAAGCTGCATGCCTTTAGGAATTTTTTGTGCCTATGGATGTTTTATGAATCATTAATAGGAAGTTGAATCATCTATGAATCATTTAGGAAATTATCTTATATTTACACTTAAGATATGCACATCTTTAGAAATGAGGCCCCAGGTTCCCATTGTGGCAACTTGTCTTGTATAGGGTGGGTGACATCATGTCCCATTATGGGATGGTAAAGGAACTCAAATGTCCAAAAATGCTTTTTGTTGGCAAGTGTGCTTGTATATAAAGAAATTGCCCATCCTAGGAAAAATGTGAAGTGCAAAAACTGAAATAAGCCCTGTTCTAACTGAGAAAAAGGAAGGGATTTTTATATTTTAGAGGCATTTGAGTCACAGGCATTTGGGTATATCCTGTGCAGAAGGTAAGACTGTCTTGAAGGGAGGGGTCTGACTGGAAGCAGGATAAGACTAAACACACCCTGCAGTGTACCATACACAATGACCACCAGGGGGCACCTGAAAGATCCTGCTATTATACTTCATATGGACTACAGTTGGGTAAATGGCCAGACACATTTAATTTTCATATCTGCGTAATACTTTTTAAGTATAAAATGTTTTTAAGCAATAACTAAACTGACTATTAGAGTAGGTAAACTTAAAAAAAATAAAAAAATACTTTCTAATCATACCAAAGAAAAGTAGCAAGACTCATTACCAGTTGAAACATGTCCATCCAGAACAGCTTAGCTGTCCTTCAACTGCATTTTCAAATTTCAGACTCGGCAAGTTCAGTTTGATTTACATGCTAACAGTTTCAGTTGCAAGGCAAAATCTACACTGCCATTTAAAAGTTTGGGGTCAGTAAGATTTGTTGATGTTTTTGAAAGAAGTCTCTTATGTTTAACAAGATATATATTCTAAATATAAAATTATAGTAAATATTATGAAATATTATTAGAATTAAAAGTTACTATTTTCTATTTGAATATATTTTAAAATTTGATTTATTCCTGTGAGGCAAAGCTGTGTCACATCATCTTCAGTGTCACATGATCCTTCAGAAATCATTCTAATATGCCCATTTGCTGCTCAATAAACATTTCTGATTATTATCAGTTGAAATCAGTTGTGCTGCTTAATATTTTTGTGGAAAACTTACTGACACCAAACTTTTGAACGGTAGTGTATCACAAGCACAATCTAAACCAAAAACCTAGAGCACATAGCAAACAACAATTAAGTGTTATGAAGTCAGTAAGCAATGTAGAGCATATCTGGTGAGGTCATTCAAATGAACATGCGGATGTGACATCACTGGCTGACAGTGGTTCTGCTCCAAAACCTAGTGAAATGCCTTCATGACTAATGGCTAAATATGCAGCTGCCTTCTTATAATACAAAAAACACATATACTGATTAAAATAGGCAATTTTTAATTAGACAACAATTTTGTATTGAATGAATCATAATTATATTTATAGTATATGTAATGTATGTTTACATATTTATAATTGCTTTGCCAGCATTCTCTCTTCTAAATCAAGCTATTTTAGGAGGCAGCATAATTATTCCGCCTACCTTTCTGAACAGGCTTCCTACACAGGCAGCTCACTAGGAGTCGGAACACAGAGCAACTGTGAGGTCAATTGGCTAACCATCGCAACACAGCTCAGAAAGAGGACGACTACAGGCAGACACAATCCTGACTGTAATTTTCCGTCCTCTTTAATCAACTAGCTGAGAAGCAGTGTCCAAGGACAATAAATGAAATAAAGTAATGTCTGCGAGTCCTGTGCGGAGCAGACGGGTGATATGAATGAAATGGAGCCAGGATGATCAAGCTGAGGGCTGGAGGTGGAAGGCGGCTGTGCTAGAAGTAGTAAAACAGTTGACCTGTACCTGTTTACTCACCTTAGTCCATGGATGGGCCTTAATCTGCGGGAATTTGAACTCGGTGTAGTTTGGGTTCATTTCCCGAATCTGCTCACGTGTGGGAGTGCCAAGCACCTGTGACCACAAACACAGAGAAAGACCAGTCAAGATAATATAATGGTGTTTCTTCAGCTATAGGCAACTTTATGTTCTGGGGGTTGATTTTTATTCAAATGGATTTCACATTTTTGCTGTTATTGAGGTGGGAAGGTTGGGGACAGGTGTGGTGGTATGGGTATGTTTACGGGTGGTTTAAGGTGTAATGGAAGAATCAACAGTGTAACTATATATGTAATTACAGAAATTAATTACAGCTGTAATTGCATACAGTTTTTGTAAATAATAAATATATTGTAAAATACACAAGAAGTGCATTTTATCAAATCACTAATTTAGTACACAGTAGTTAAAGACACTTAATATAAAAAGGGACCAGAACTTAAGATAAAGATAAGATCATGAGGCAAGGTAAATATCACTAGTTACTAGAATATTTGATTTTGCTCGTTTCTGATCAGGATGCAATTTTGTCAAATTAAGCGTGAAAATGTTGCATTAAGGATACATAAAATTCCAAATTGTGTAAAAAAGTGTAACAGAATGATATCAAAATCAGTGCAAATTGAATGTAATGTTTTCAGACACTTAATTGCAAGTTGATTAATGTGTATATATGAATAAAAGCCTAAATTCAATCGGTTCATCATATATAGCAACTTTGTCTCTTCAGAAAATATGGACTAAACCACTCAATTCATGTGGATTAGTTTTATGATCTCTTTATGAACTTTTTGAAGCGTCAAAGAGTTGCGTGGACTGTCAATGGAGGGACAGAAATCTCTCAAAGATTTCATTAAAATATCTTCATTTGTGTTTCAAGATGAACGACAGTCTTACAGGTTTGTAACAGTTTCTGTCATCATAATTACTCATACTCATAATTACTTTGAAATATGTTTAAAGTGTACTGCTGACTGTACTGACAAGCATTTATGATAAACTAGCATAGACTTCAAAGTCATTTCTATTGAAACGAGGGTGGCATTTATTTCAGTTAGTGCTGTCAAACAATTAATGCGATTAAAATCCAAAATAAACATTTGTGTTTATATAATATATTTGTGTACTGTGTATAACTATTATGCATATATAAATACACAGACATGAAAATGTGTTATATTTATATATAATATAAATGAAATAAATACAGTATATACCTGCAAATATGTCTTAAATATATACATGTATGTGTGTGTATTCAAATATACATAATAATTATACACAGTACACACACATATATTATGTAAACACCAACTTTTATTTTGGATGCGATTAATCGCGGTTAATCACGATTAATCGTTTGACAGCCCTAATTTAAATATATTTGTAACTACACTGTGGCGGGGTAGACGAGCGAGAGACATGGGAGGAGCGAGCGAGACCGGTGCGTGATTGAGGTCTCGAGTCCTCTCATGAGGGAGCTCGGAGGCATATAAGGACGAGACACCAGTGAAGGACGAGAGAGGACCAGGCCTGGACTTTATGTTTATTATGTGTGTGCGTGGCAGTCGTCCGTGAGGGGCTGCCCGCGTTACTTTCGTTTTGTTTATTAAAGTCTTTTAAATGTCCGCCGGTTCCCGCCTCCTCCTTCCCTGAACATACAAACATTGCTACACATTAACTAGTAAGAGTGTGAAGTTTTAAGAAAGTTTACCTTCTAAAAGCCCACAGGGCCAAAACTACCTGTACTTGAAGAAACAACCACAAATCATCTTGTAGAGAACTAGCCACCTGAACCTATGAACTGACTGTGGCACATCAATTGTTGTTCTTCCTACAAACTCATGCAAACATTTAGATTAAATCAGAAGTGCCGGTGTAGTGGCGCCAGTACCTTGATGATTTCCACCAGCTGATCCACTCCGCTGTCACCGGGGAAAATTGGTTGTCCTAGCAACAGTTCCGCCAGCACGCAACCAGCTGACCACACATCTGCAGTGAAAGGGGGTCAGAGAGATGTTGAGAGTGAGGGAGGGCCATTCTTATTAGCCAGAGGTCAAGGACTCGTACAAAGCAAAACTGTGCAGATCCTTTACACTATGAGCCTTCTATGCTCACTGCATGTCCTTGAAAAATCACCAATGGGACGTAAAACAGAAAAGCACAAAACAATGCTTAGAATACGAGTGAAAAAAATCCTTGAGCTGATGAGAGATCCTTCAGTTCCATAATCTTAGTATAAGGCCTATTCTCTGCAAGAATGGTCAGTGACACTTTACTTCGATAGTCCACTTTAAATATTCTACTAACTAAAAGTAACTTGGCAGCTACATGTCAACTAACAGTCATTAGAGTATTAGTAGACTGTCTGCTCAATATCTGCTAACACTTTATTGTGATGCTCCCCAACAGACATGTTAATTTATTCTACTAACTCTAACCCTAACCCTAACCAAACAATCTCTCTAATGAGAGTTAGTTGGCATGTAGTTGCAAATTAATAAGAGTTAGTTGACATGTAGTTAGTTAGTTGACATGCTACTCCCACAACAGCAAAACATCAAGTAAATATTTACACGAACACTGCATTCACACGGGGCGTAGGTGTCGACACTTGTCGAGGTGTCTAAAGCTTGGAGCTCATGCGACCTTCACAGTGACAACAGCCAATCACATTACTTTTCCGATGTTGCATGAAAGCAATTGGCTAGTGTCTGCACTAGGGTATTTGCATAAGGCGATCCGATTGGCTGACGCCTGCGTTGGTGCTTAAAAAGTAGAAAAAATTTAAACTTTCAGCCAGTGCCACAATGCAACCGAACCCACAATTCAGTTCGGCAACACATGAACATCCCCAACTGAAAGTAAATGAGAAGCATTAACGCCGACACCCTGTGTGAAAGCACAGTAAATGGCACATCAGTGTATCCCCCTTGTGAAAAACACGGGTGTGCTTAATTGTATTGAATGTGCACATTTAGTGTACTTCAAATCTTAAAAGAAAAAAAACCTACTTGCATATAATATATTATTAAAATAATAGGCCACTTAATATGAATTGAAACTATAATACATTTGTATCTAATTGCAATTAACATGAAATTAAGTGTCCAAAAACATTAGTAAAGCTGAAGTCCGTAAGTATTGCCTCTTTGTCGCCATCTCTATTTGAAACCTGGAATTGCAGTTATTTGCGGAATTATCATTTTTACGTGGGTTGTGCATCGGCACAGCTCCTCAGCGTGGAGGAATCTAATGTTTTGAGGAGTTTGTGTGGCGGTCATTCATTCACCTCACCAGTGTGGATACTGTACTTCGGAATCACAGATCTTGGAAGTACAACCAAAATAAGAATCCCCCACAAAATGTCATCTGAACAAAAAAGCTGCCACTTTTGATCTGACCAACTGAGAAAAAAAGCATTACAATAAATAGCGCTACCAACGGTGATTGATCGCTTAGCTCATATCACTTCAAACTGTGCAAATTATTATTGTCATACTTTGTTCTCAAATTGTTAATGTTAACAACACCAGCATTGCGTGACTACGTGTATTTAGTGTGTATTAGCGTTACCTGTAGATTTCAATTTCTGTACAGTCAAATCTTTTGGTTTTGACTATGAGTTAATCTCCAGTTGTCACTGATGATTGCTATTTTGAACTTTCTGGATTAGAATCGGCCATCAAAATGATACGTTTAATTACTCTAGCTGCTGTGAGAAAAAGCTATAAATGATCCGCCACCTGCAGCATCCACACGTGATGGCCTACTAGCCGGACTCCTTCTTTATGTATACAGACTGACGTAACGACGCAAAGACATGCTCGAATTTCCCGCTGAAATCCACCAGTACCACTCAAATTATAACACATTATAACAAGCTTATCGCTGTGAATCGGAGATAACTTTGATCACTTGCTGGTTATGTACTTTCTCAAAATGTGATTTTGGATTATTTTTAACCGAAAAAAGTAAAATAAATAAAAAGTTACAGACAGACTGCAACTTTAACATTAGTATATTATATCCGTAATAAGTACTCTTATTATGCTAAAGTGTATTTCTTTTTCACAATGGTCACTATTGGTATGATTTTGCGTATTAATAATGATAAGAGGTAATACAACATAATGGAGGAGTAGTTTATTGAAGCAGAAATGATTTGCATGGCAGATGTGGTTGTAATATGATTACAGCTCATTTACCTATGCTGGAGGTGTAGTCGGTTGCTCCAAAGATGAGCTCAGGGGCTCTGTAGTACCGTGAGCATATGTAGGAAACGTTGGGCTCTCCACGTACTAACTGCTTAGCACTGCGAACAGAAAGACATAATTTCACAGGTTTAACTCTCTGATCCAGTATAGTCTCTGATCACACTCATCACCAGTATGACTGTCTTTTATATAGCTTGTTGGCAGTAAAAAGCACCATTCACTTTTTTTGGGTCTTGTCACTCCATGCGTTTTCTTTGATCGGATATCAGTCCGATTTGTTAAAACTGTTCCATTTACACTTGGCCTCATAAATGTGTCTCCGCAAAACAAATATCATACTGATCTTTAATTCCCACGCTATATGCAAATATTCAAAACAGTTCACGTCAATGAAATCAACAGATATGAGCCGCATTTAATTTATCATCAGCTAATTTCTAGATCAAAGACCACAACAGGAGAGAAAGCGGTATCAGCACTGATAAAATGAATTAGTCTCACTAGTTTTAATGAAGAAGACTGTGTTTTGAGCTTCAGGATGCAACACCAAACTTTCAGTTTCATTTGCGGCACATCGGCTTGCTAAAGAGAAATGCTACTCATCTGTGGCCGGCCATATCAGTGGTGATGCATGTTGCAGTAGGAAGCTGGTATAACATGCTCTCACACCTTTGTTTTTTACGGGGGCTTTTTCAGGATTAAGATTAAGAACCAGACACATTTACACTTTTGAAATGCATCTCAAACCACCTCCTGAAGTGGTTTACGTGATCGGATTGAAATCTATCTCGAAAGCATTTCGGAGGACGCTTGTCCTTGTCCAAGACACCTTGTCTTTTCACAATCGGATAGCTATCTGATCAGTGAAAACGCATGAATTGGCTAAATGTGAATAGGCCCTTTGTATGGAAAACAAAAGTTCTGACATTCTGCCTAATATTTCCTTTTGGGTTTCACAGAAGAAAGAAACATATTTGGAATAACATGAGGTCAAGTAAATTATTAAATGTTCACTTTTGAGTAACTGTTTGAGTAAGTGTTTGGCTAAGAGCTATAAAGTCACCTGAAATCTAAATATGGTTTCCTTGTTTAAATGTTACATTGAGTTGCTAACATATCTCAAGGTCTCCTCATCCAGTGTACACATCCTAATTCAAGGAACATTTGCATTACTTTTGTCTAAATGATCAAAAGCGGTAGAATCTTTTCGGTAGAATGCCCTCTTTTCAGTCAACCCACGGCAAGTGAGAAATGGATACCCGAATATCACTTCAACTAAATCTTCACTAGTATTCTAAAGCAGAAAAATGTGAAAAGCAGGCTAAATGAGAAAGGCTGATGTCAGCACACAGATATCTCAGAGCATAGCGAGACCATCTGGAGGCCTCTGGCGAGGTGTAATATGGGATTATCAGGTTAAATGCAGTAAAGCGATGCTTTCAGTTCATAGATCCACTGGGGCCGGCACTAGACCTATGAAAGGTTATCATAAGGCATTGTCTCCTATGAATTGGCTATCAAGAGACTACCAACTGACCTTCCAAAGTCACAGAGTTTGAGCACGGCTGTGTCCGGGTCCAGCAAAAGATTCTGTGGTTTTATATCCCGATGGCAGATCCCAAAGGAATGGATGTAGGCCAGACTCCTGAAGAGCTGGTACATGTACAACTGCAGCAATGAAGGAAATATGCACAGGTCAGTGGGTTAGAAAAGGAGTTATAACAGGGCATAAAAAATGCACCCTAAAAATGTAGAAGATAATTTTGTTTTCATAGCTTGAAATATCAAACGATTGAATGAACAAAAGTTTACATTTTCCAAACCCATTGTTCCAAATCTAAATGACACATTTTTTCCATGGAACACAAAAGGTGAATTTTTGAACAATAGCATGGCTGCTCTTTTCCATATAATGAAAGTGAATGGGGACAGGTGCTATCAAGATCCAAAATGACATAAAACCCCCATAATCCCATTTAAATGACCCTTCTGAAGTAATATGATGACTTTGTGTGACTCACAGACTAATAAATGGCAAATATGGCACCACCGACATCAATGGTGTTCCTTCATTAGAATGGAGGATGGAGGAAAAGATTATTAGAGCATAATTATTGGTATGTTCTTTACCATGATTTATAGACTGAGTAATATAGTTCATGAGTCATATGGACTACTTTTATCATTCTCATGGCATTATTTGTCATTTTGGAGCTCGAGAGACCACAGGCCCATTCACATTATTTGGTGGCCGGCCATAAAAGTTCCAAAGATAAAAGAAAGTAAGATGGGTTTAGAACAATATAATGGTAAAGAAATAATGACAGAATTTTCACTTTTTTGAGTGAACTATTCATTTAAAAGCAGTGGTTGTTAAACTTTTTGCCTCCAAGAGCCCTCAATGTCCACAACAATATTGAAAGACCCCAATACTGAGTTTTTGTAATTTACTGGATAAGGATTAAAGGTGCAGTGTGTAGTATTTATGAGGCTCTATTGACAGAAATGCAATATAATATACATACATAGGGTTTCAGTGGTGTATAAAGACCTTACATAATGTACTGTTACGCTTTTATTACCTTAGAACGAGCCATTTCTATCTGCATACACCGCGGGTGAAATCACCATTTTGCGCCGTCATGTTTCTACAGTAGCCCTAAACAGACAAACTGCTCTACAGAGCGCTAGTCACTCTCTGCTCTCTCTGACAACGACATTTTTGCCCCCATAGCTTCTCTATGTGTTTTGAAAGGGAGGGATGAGCGGTGGGTGATTGCAATTCACAACCTCACCACTAGATGCACTAGATGCCTCACCACTCTGATTAATACTTTTTTAGTAAGTAAAAGGCCTTTTAGTATAATTGTAAAAGCGTCCCCCTTCAGGTCGTGGCACGTCTTTTTGCTGTAAAATCTTTCTAGATTTTTATATACTAAACGTAAGAAGAACATTTATACTGTTAGTAATATTTCAAAATTAACGTTTACTGGAACTTAGCAACTAATGTTTACTTGATTATCCATACATCATTTTAAAAAAAGTAAATGTGAGTATCAAATAAATGCATCAGGCTTTTGAGGAACATTTATTTGTTATATTTGTTTATCTTTCATCATTGTACATAAATATCGTCAACCGTACAATATCACATATTTTTGCTAAGTTTGGGCCTTTGAATAAATATGAGGTGTTTATTTACTCCTTGAGTATGAGCTCCATATTCTCCTAAATTACTATATGAGCTATAAAAACCTGACATGTCAAATATAATGCAAAACATAAAATGCATTATACATGGAAGTTTCTTGGAAGAAAGTGGTTGAAAACCACAGATTTAACATCTACGTGGAAGGTGTTCACGCATAATTGTATTTGTACATATATTTATGTATGTGTGTTGCGTGTGTGCTTCACTCCTCATGTCACATCCTGCCAATAGCAGGAAGGATACAGCTCAGGATATAGCACAAAGCCGTGATGATGTCATCACAGCAGTCAAGACACTGGTGACGCAAAACCGCACAGGAGGAGAGGGAAGAAATGCCAACATACACTCGGCTGACCCTTATAGACTCACCAGCGGGAACAAAAAGGTTTTCACTCAGGATGTACACATCATCGAGAGGATACACAATAGAAACAATTAGGAATGATCCTCACCTTCACATAAACCATGGGAAGGGTCTGCTTAGCACGGCTGTAGTGTCTCGCCACTCTGTACACGGTCTCAGGGACGTAGTCCAGAACCAAATTCAGATACACCTCATCCTTCTGTGGGCAGAGAACAAGAAAGCAAATACTTTAAGTCACAGAGTTAAAGGTGTCAGGTTTTATAGCACATACATATATAACTTTAGTGAATCTATATATAAAATAAGCTCGATATGGAAGAGGATAATGACTCTGAGTCAATGTCTACACTAAAAATGTCCTATACGCCCCATCCCTCCATATATCCATACAGCCAGCTTATGAACTATAAAAAAACTGTTATGGAAACAACACAAAAACAGCCGAATCTCTGGCATGATGTCCTTCGGGACGTTGACTGCCATGCATTGTGTGGAACTGTGCCTGAATGCGAGCAATGATTATGCCCGCCATCTTTACATAACATAAATGTTCAGACATTGAAGTCATATCCTCCTGAAGAACTAAAGGAAAGAAGAATGTAATGGAGTGTCCTACAGGGCCACTCTGACCCTTCGTCTGATGTCACATCCTGTCTTTTATTCTCTTCTTCCTTCCTCCACAAGTTCAGTTGTGAGAGAGTCTATTTCTGCTGGACTTCACATGCCTGAGCACATTTAATTTAGGCATGACCTAAAAGGCCGGAGTCAAACTGACATCACATACTTAATATAAGAATAACATAATAAAAGATATAAAATATTAAAAATATATAAAATATTGACAGTCTCAATTCCCATTATGAAAAATAGCACGCTGAATCAGAAATTAACGGGGGCTTATAGCAAAAATGCCACCAAAACAAAACATTTTACCCAAATTCGAAATAAGGGGGAAAGATTTACCCCTGCACAATTAAACTAAATCAATTATGACTGTCACAATTAAAATAAAATATGAAATTGAAACGTGATGACTGCTTCATTACATTTAAATCTGCACACTTTGCATCAGAGATTTATTTTTACACATTGTTTTTTGCAGCGTTGAGTGTTACAATCAATCACACGTATCTGTTGAGCATATGAATGCAATGGCCAACGAGAGGCCTCCGGTCACAGCCTACTTTATATAGATTTCATTAATCGCATAACATTATGCAATTGTTGGCTTTAAAGGATTAGTTCACCAAAAATGAAAATTATCCCATGATTTACTCACCCTCAAATCATCCTAGGTGTATCTGACATTCTTCTTTCAGATTAACACAATCAGAGTTATATTAAAAAAGTCCTGGCTCTTCCAAGCTTTATAATGGCAGTGAATTGTTGCCTCGTTTATGAAGTCCACACGGCTCCGGGGGGTTGATAAAGGCCTTCTGAAGCGAAGTGGCGCGTTTGAGTAAGAAAAATAATCCATATTTAAAACTTTCTACACTAAAATAACTAACTTCCAGCGGATTGCCGCACGAATCGATTTACGGCGAAAGAGTAATCCCTTCCGCATAGCACGCAGAAGCGCAGAGGATAGAGCAAAACAAAACAGGGGTTACTCTTTTGCCGTAAGTCGAACTGCGTTGGCTTTCTGACAGAAATTAGTTATTTTAGGCCTTTATTAACCCCCAGGAGTTAATGTGGAGCAGTGGAGCCGTTACATGATGGATAGATGCACTTTAATGGACTTCATAAACAAGGCAACAATTCACTGCCATTATAAAGCTTGGATGAGCCAGGAATTTTTAAATATAACTCCGATTGTATTCATCTGAAAGAAGAATGTCATATACACCTAGGATGACATGAAGGTGAGTAAATCAAGAGATAATTTTCATTTTTGGGTGAACTAACCCTTTAATCTCATAACATTATGCAATTGTTGGAAAAATCGCATTCTCTCTTGAGTAGCCACTTATTTTGAATAATTACTTCAGTACCTCAAAAAAGCATGTTCTATATAGTGTGAATGTGTGTGGTATGAATATAATTCAGACGTACTACATTCGCCATGTTGTCATTATCATGTGACCTACCAGCAGCAGTTGCGCCGCTTCACTGCCATTCATAAATCCACTCCTGTGGCCTCATGGGAGAGTAAAGTGTCCATCATATGCACATTTCGCCGGAAGAAATACGTCGTCCGGGTATTTTTTGCCTACTCTTTTATGAGTACTGTGAATTCTGACAGACTGTTTTTGGCCTACTATATAGTAGGGGAGTATGCGATTTCGGATGCAGCCATTGTATGCTAACTTTGAGTAGTGTTAAGCATGTCATGTGAAATAATTGAATATATTGTCAATTAATTGAATATATTGTCAAGTATTTGACATCAAATGCAACACAGATACATGTAATAATAGGCAATTCTAAAAATTGCCCTTACATATATTGCCCCTTACTTGAAAAGTTAATTTCAGACCCTGTTCCACACATTTTATAATATATCTTCCTTTGGTGCTTCACAAGAGCAAGAAAGTCGGTTTGGAACAACATGAGGGTGAGTAAATGATGACAAAATGTTCATGTTTTGCCGAACTATTCCTTTATCAAAATCTAATAAATCTGGTCTCAAGCAACAAACTATTTCTTCACAAAGAGAGAACATGCAATGCTTCACAAGGTGATTGTTAGTGCCACTATTTTTCTCTAGCCAAGTGTTTTTTCTCTCTCCACTTTGACTCTGATTGATAAGTAGTCTCTAATAACAGATGTTCGATTTCCTAAAAGAAATGTAAAAAAAAAAAAAAAAGAACGGCCCCCTGACTGTGCTGTGCAGCTAAAATTAGTCCTAGCCATGACTCACTCTCCACCCTCGCTACAGCAACAGCAACACTTCCTCAATTACAGCCGATCAGAGAAGCTCTGAGGCGACTGGGATGCTCTCACCAGATTACATGGCCATCTGATTGGCTGCTGCTCTGTGGTCACATGACTTTGTGAGCGTGTGATTGGTTGATCTGTGGCTTACGGCACAGTAGCCAACGTCTCCCACAGGTAGAGACTCATCCGTCCCCAGGTCCTGCTATTGCAGTCTCTTCCACAGAATGCTCTAACCTGAGTGTTTATTTATGTGCCTTTGCATAACTAGTAAAAATCAAGACAAATACATATGAAGTGTTTCTAGTGAAGCTCCAGATTGGTTTGGAAAGCAGTGCTGTTCCATTTACGTATGAGGAAGTTATATGAATGTAAATTTTTAGGGATGAAAAGAAATGATTCTGATTCGGAATGTGGTTCAATTTAGCGATTCTGGTTCTTTAACAATTTAAAGGGATAGTTCGCCCAGAAATGAAAATTCTCTCACCATTTACTCACCCTCATGCCAGCCTCTATGTAGATGTATTTCTTTCTTCAGATGAACATAAAGATTTTTAGGAAAATAATCCATCTTTCTGAGTTCATATAATGCAAGTGTAAAAACGCTTGTAAAACTACACAGCAATCATGACGGTAATCCACATGTCCCCAGTAGATGAATCATTGTCTTCTGAAGTGAATCGTTAGGTGTGTAAGAAAAATACTCATATTTTTTGACATGTTTAACTATAAATCATAGCTTCCGGTCTGCTGTCATTCAAGTGTTCAGGAGAGGGACGATGTAACATAAGAAGTGGCGGTCCTCTGTGCTTCCGCAGTACTTCTCGTGCAAACTTCACAATGCACTTACATCACAACATCCCTCTCATGAACGCTTGTATGACAGTATACCAGGATCACAGCAGAGAAAGATTAGTCCCCTAAAAATGTTCATTTGTGTTTATCTAAAGGAAGAAATTCGTACACATCGAGGATGGCATAAGGGTGAGTAAATGGTATTTTTGGGTGAACTATCCCTTTGATCAATGTTTCTTTCAGTACTCGAAAGCATTACCCACCCTCAATACTGAGTTGTAAATACTAAACAAAACTACCAAACAGTATTATTACTGTTAACTTGTTCTAATGTTATTTTTATTAAATTTTCACTCCAACTGATCCATTAGACCGATCGAACAGAAAACTCTCGAGTTCGAGAGAGACTTTTAATGACTAATTCATTAAAAAGAACTTGTTCATAAGAATCAAACTACACTGGTTGTGCTGTATGTTTGCTGTTGCCATTAATGGAAATGTGTCATGAAAATCATTTGGTTCAAATTCTGAATAAGTACCGGTTCTTGATTCCTAATCCTATTAATCTTGTCATGTACTTTTAAGTCTCATACACTACCGTTCTTAAGTCTGAAGTTGGTATGATTTTTAATGCTTTCAAAAAAATATCTTATGCTCAACAAGGCTGCATTTATTTGATAAAAAATAACAGCAATATGGTGAAATGTTATTATAATTTAAAATAAGCAGCAGTCATTGCTCCAGTTTACTGTGTCACATGATCCTTCAGAAATCTGTTCACCCATGGGCGTACTGGTCTGAAAACGAGGTGTGTTCAGGCGCAGTGTTGGCGCAACTGAATAGACTGCACCATTAACCAACTGAAACCTGGTATAAAGTCAATAGTGCAATATTTGTTTTGTTAGTTAAAAAGCGAGTTAGTAATATGCGCCTATAGGAGGATCCACAACGCACATACACTGCATATTATCAAATGATCATTGCATGTATCAGAATTACCTATGTGCAGTAATGACGAATGAAATTGGCTAATTATTTGACCAATCGTGCCAATACACACATGTATTTTAACTGACTTGGGTTGAAGCAACTGGCTTTTAAAGAGAATGAGAGCTGAGACTATGATTTTTTGCACGTTATGCCCAAAACACACCCATTACTCATTAAGAGACTAGGTACAACCCTTTTAGATCATGCACCAGGCGCACTGACCATTTTTCCTGTCGTAAAACTAGCAAAAGTGGATTCGGACACACCCTAAGTGCACTTGCGCCGTGCCTTTTAGACCATGCGCTCAGATCGTTAAAATAGGGCCCTATAAGTGTCTTTACGGTCACTTCTGATCAATTTAATGCTTCCTTGCTGAATAAAAGTATTAATTTCTTGTAAAAAACAAAAAGCTTACAGACCCCAAACTTTTGAAGAGTAGAGTAAGTGTGAGACAAGATACTTTATAGCTGCAGTGTGTGAATAGACGAGTACCATGTGACACAACCTAGAGCCTCTTTCTCTACTACTCTCTCTCTCTTCCTATTTTCGTCTGAGTCGTCTATGTAGATGTATTTTTTGACTCATCCGTGCCGGTCTTGTGTGGCTCCCCTGTGAGGAAAAATCAGCGGGCACTAAGTATGGGAGAGAGAGAGATCATGGGTAACGGCTGGTGGTTGTCAAGGCCCAGCAATCTCCTTATGTGTCAGTATACAAGCACCTGTCTCTGTAGACTCATACACCATTCATAAATAGATAGTTTTAACATGTTCTGTTAGTTAAGTCTTTGCTCAACACAGAGACCACACACACACACACACACACACACACACACACACACACACACACACACACACACACTTCTCAGTTCCAAAACCTAGTGACCTACTATGTTGGCAGCATTTTAAAGCATCAAAAGGACTCCAGACATTTAGACTGTTCCTAAAGGAAATCAGCATAATGAAGTTTTGCCTTCTGAGACAAAGGGATTATCAGAAGACAATCCTTCAATGAATCCAATCAAACATATACCCAAGAAGGTGCATAAAATCATTCAATACTAAAAATGATCAATGGAAATAATTAAATCGGTTGCACTAAATTTACTTACAGTGTACTTACATAAGAAAGTACTGGGTAATATGAGGTAACTACATGGGTTAAGGTTAGCTTCAGGGGTAGGTTCAGGGTTAGTACCTAGCTATTACTCAGTTATTGTAATTACTATAATGAGTACATAGTATGTACATGAGAGTGCTACCCCAAAAGAAAGTGCTACCATTAAATCTAAAAGTGTTTGTGCCTTTTGTAGTTGCTTATTAAAGTACTGTATTGTTATCTAAGCAAACACGCTAACAGAAAATTATTGAAATCAATTTTTAATCGCACCTCCTGGGCATTTCATGTGGTCATTTGTATGATGCACATAGTTGCATATGTAGAGTTTTAAATCAGTCACTTATTGACAGGGCTAAAATTAACATCAAATGTATCAAATGCGAGTAAAAAAAAAATTGCCTTTGAACTGGTTTCAAATCAAACCATCATTTTTCTCTCTCCTGTATTTCATCTGGCAACACATGTGGAATATTAAGCCGCCAGAAAAAAAGGAAGAAAATATTATTCCATTCAACAGCACCATAATATAAAAACTTTAACTATATTATTGAATAACACACTACAGTTGCAGTTGCTACACAACAGTTGCTAATACAAGGTTATATCAAAAATATACAACAGCAAAAGTAAAACAATAAAATCATTTCAATAGTACATTGAGTTTAATTTATCAACATAGAACTGTGTTGTTTAATGTGATCGGTTCATCCTACATCTATTATATTTAGTCCCGAGAGTCTTTATGAATAAATGCATAGATCGACATGAGATGTTTTTGTGTCCTAATGGGTTGGTGGTAGAATTTTCATTAACCTTGCCAGAGGTTCTGTGTTTATCTCAATAAAATCAAAGATGTTCATCAGTGATTGTATATCAAGAGCAGGGACACGTTTGTGTGCATTTTGTTTTGCGATTTCACCAAAACGAATAGAGTCTCCGCAACAGCGTTAAGCGAGCGCTCGTCTGTCACGAGCCACAAGAGAACAACAAGCACTCATACAACAACTCAACAAGCATAATCTCCTTTGTTTTAGGTACATACATGCAGCGAAATGTTTCAAAAAGTGGTGGGGACGATATCAACCCTGGCAAAAAGTGGTGGTGAAACATGCCACCCCTCCCACCCGTAAATTACGCCTATGCCTAGGGCTGGGTATCGAGTTTGATACTTTTTAGGTACTGTCCGAATTGCCTTGATCAAGTATTGTAAAAGGTCTTGTCGTTCAATACCAAATTTCGATACCTAAGGGGTTAAGCTCTAATGCAGCATGATTGGTTGTGGTGGAAAAAACGTGATGAGCTGCAGACGCGTGCAGTGTAAATAGGGGGTAAGCACCCCAACCTACATAGATGTAAAAGATGTGGAAAACAATCAAAAGTGTGGCTACATTTCACCAGGCTTGATGCCAACAGCATGCAATGCAATATATGCACAACAAGATAATTGCTACTAAGACCGACAACACAAACCGACAAATCTGAAGCACTTGACAGTGCACGGAATAAACTAAAGAGCAGAACGTTTCTCCGTATTCGACTGCAAGAAGAACCGCAGCGTGTCACATAAATGAACCGAAACTCAGCATATACGTTCCTCACAGACATGAGAAATAGCCCTATAGAAAGCTTGAAATATCTCTGTTTAAACAAACCAATTCAAATCGAAAACAAATTCTTTGATTATGTAATCCAAATGAAAGGTGCATTTCCCTCTATAGGCGCGCGTGCGTTCACTACCACGGAGATGACGAGTTAACATTGTCAACTTAATAGTCTTTGCAGCCCAACACGGACTCAGAAAACACTAGTTTATTAATAAACAATTAAAATGTATGTCTCCTTGCTATTTATAAACATCAGGCTACTTTTGCCAGTGCTTTGCTCAAGCTTGCGAGGCATATATTCCGCACCCCAGTACCCTATCTTTGAGTCTGTAAAAAATACAAAAAACCAAAGTTTTTTTTTTTTTTTAAGGTAATGTAATCTTGTTAAAAGAGAAAGAATAAATTTGGTATCGAAAAAAGTATCGTTCAGGAACCGGTATCGAAGTCAAGGTATCGGTATCAATGTCGAAAATGTTTGAACGATACCCAGCCCTACCTATGCCTGTCATGTCTTATTTAGGGCTGACTTTGACAAGTGTGACAATAAGCATATGAGGTTCCAATTCACTTATGATGCTGTTTTGAAAAGCATATTTCATGAGTTCACACTTACAAATAATCAGGAAAAGAGTATGCTGTCCAAGGGGAGGGCTCTGAGCTCGGATTTTGTCCGAAACCCAGAGTACACCCCCTGCATCCCTAGCTGGGATAGAAACCAGCTGAGAGTGAGGAGACGAGGTGGAAGAGGGATGCAGAAAAACATAAGAAACATAAGTGAGTCGTCTATATATATATATATATATATATATATATATATATATATATATATATATATATGTAGATCATTTGAACGTGTTCCTTCCACACTTTGTTCATAGAACATTATGTAGCCAGAACAGCAAGGCCACTCACTATGTTTTGGAACATGTGACAGTATTGAGTCATTTAAAGGGGTCTGGGGACAGGCTCCAGAGCAGAGTGCTGTCCGTAGTATGCAACAACACTTCTACTAATCGTGCCACTTAGCTGAAGTGGAAGTTGTTTGGAGGGAGAGCAGACCACGTCCAGACATGACGCCACCTCATCTTTGTCGAACAGTCTCTTTTCAAGCCTGATTTGAATCTCTTTCTCTCTCTCCAGTCCTACGTCATCCTTCTCTCTCTATCTTTGTGTTTTATCTCTCCACGAGATGCTCTGGGCTCTGATTTCATGGTGGTTTACACTAGGCAAAAAACACAGAGCAGCTGCTAAAATTACAGTAGAGAGAAGCTAACCAGTCTACTGACTGACTGCTGGGTGGTATGATGGTGCACACTTCTTACTTCATTTCGTTATACTGTACTTGTACATGTGTAATGACAAATAAACTTGAAACTTGAAACTTGAACCATGCGACGGTAGAAATGTGTCACTGGTGGAGATTCTGGTGAACCATTTATGGCACTGTAGAGTCCACTCTGCAAACTGTTACAGACAGACATTCACAGTGTAGACAGCTTTAATGATTATAATGATTTAGTCACACTGCTCCAATTGGGTCTGGTGTAGATGCTGTGAAAGGCTTATTCACACCAAAAACGACAACTATAGGGGCTTTCGCACTGGGTAGTTCTAGGAACTTGCCACCAGGGTGGTTTCCCAAGAACTGAAAGTTCCCCTAGGAACATTCTCCTGGTTGCATTCGCACCGCCAGTAGGAACTCTGAAGTGATGTAAGCCAAGCTTGTTGTTGTGACTTTTATATTGACGGTGCGGCGGGCCTTTATTTTGACGGCACTGAGAACGCCATAGTCTGAGCACACAGATCTCACATCTTCAATAGTTTACGATTTGTTTAACGGTCCTGTCTAATACGTTATTAGATAGAACTGTTATACAAAGAAAGTAGACAGTATATGAAAAAGTATTAGCGTTTGCCTTGTGGTCGATGTCCAATGTTGCTGGCTGAGCAGAAATACATGATCACGTTTGGTCCCATCAAAGTTGCATTGGATTTTCTCTTTAACGTAAAGGTTAAGAGGTCCATCTATCACTGTTTTAAATGTTCATTAGTTCCTGGAGTACATATATAGGCTTTAATCTGTGTGCATGGCTTTTTTATAAAAATGGCAAGTGCTGATGTTTCGCATGTGTTTGACCAACCAGCATACATTTACGTCACTGGTAGTTGCTATTGTGCTGGGTTAGACCCTACTCTAAAATAGGAGCTAAATTAGTTCCCCAAAGGGAAGTTCCTAGAACTAAAATCGTTCTTAGTTCCTGCGGTGTGAAAGCCAAAATCCAGGTACTTCCACCTAGAAACTATGAAAAGGTTCCTCCGGTGCGAAAGCCCTTCATAAAAATATTTATACTAGTGTCCAATTAAATTACTGTACATACAAATATTAATTAGAGTTTTAATATTTTATTAGCTCACCAACACAAAACTTCCACAAGGAAAAACCATTCCTAGCAAGCGTAAAGCGCCGACTTCAGTTACCCGGATAAGCCTGCATTATCAGTTTTTAATGGCTGTAAAGTAAAGGACGTTCTTACCAGAAAAACACGAAAGCAGAAGTGGTGAGCTACTTGTTGCAGCAAAGAATGGCATTTTGAATGGCACAACACTTTCCTCCTGTTCCGACATCGTGACACAGCAACCATCCAGGAACAATAGGAGCAAGCGGGAGTGGAAGCTCACGTGTTTCACTACCGGCACGACACCACCGAACAAAGACCCAAGCGTGAGTAGCAGGAGTATTCTATACTCTGCCGGCTGGCCCTTTGGCATTGTATAGAATGCCTAGGAAATTGTACAATTTAAACCATTTCATATTTTGCTTACAAAGGCATTATATATACATTGCCGGATTTCACACAT
Source organism: Paracanthobrama guichenoti (assembly GCA_018749465.1). Classification (NCBI taxonomy): domain Eukaryota; kingdom Metazoa; phylum Chordata; class Actinopteri; order Cypriniformes; family Gobionidae; genus Paracanthobrama; species Paracanthobrama guichenoti. Next base: position 506,881 of record JAGHMJ010000034.1, on the reverse strand, counting down.
TGTTGAACATATTCACTAAAGAAAAAAACTAGATTTGTAGCCTAGCCAAATGTTTGCATCTGGTGTGAACAGCTCCATATGAATGCACTATTTCTATTCAAAATCTCCATCGCAACTGAGCATTTGCGTTTGTATGAAAGCGCCATAAGGTTTACGACACTGAAACTGCAGTAACATAGTCGTTCCTCCATCATTTTGATTCAGCAATATTGGGTTGTTAATGACATCAAGCACATGAGGTGCAGTAAAAGCTGTAAAATCTTCTGCTATTGAATCAATTCAAGATTACAATTAATGTCATATTATAGTTAATTTTCATGAACAACAGAAAGCTGTTCATATTTTAAATGTAACTGATGCACATTTTAATCCACACAGCTTTCTTCACACTATAATTTCCCTGAGCATGGGCATACATGGCATGTGGGAACTACTTCACTATTTTTGTGCCTTTTGTTGTTTCACTTTATTTGATGTTTGCTTCATTGCGGGTTTCGCTAAAAAAAAAAAAAAATTGTGAATGTTCATTGGAACTATGGTTTCTAAAAACGCAGAATCATTTAACTATGTTGGTAATGATGGAAACTGTGACCAACGTTGGCTAATAATGCTTTCTGTACAGCACAGAAATTACTCACTTGGCTCAGAAAAGAGCATTTTAACATAAAAATGATGTTGGTCTAATGTCAAGGGCTTGTTTTCAGTGAATGAACAGAGCTGTATCACTACCGCTATGGACACGATTTTTCATCTGTATATCTTCCTTCCCCTTCAGCCCTTGTTCCAGTTACCTAGACTTTTTTATTATTTCTATTATTTTCTGGACCTGTTCTCCATGCACTCCTTGTCAGCCTTTACCCCCCGGTGCTCTGTGATTGTGGGTTACAGAGGGGCAGGGGCGTGCGTGTGGGTGTGTGAGCGGAAACCAGCCACTGACATTTTGAAAGCATGTTTCTCAGAGAAGAAAAAAAATGGTGGTCAGGCGTTTTTGCAAAGTCATGGCGTGTGGGCGAGAGGTCGAGAAGGTCTGTGCGTATGATGTGTGAGATAATCGAGACCACGAAAGACAGAGAGATAGATATGTGGTTGGTGGTCAGACGATGTTGCAGTGTTGACAGCATTTTTGTGCATGTGTCTTAATATCTCAATCAGAGAGTGCCAAGCCTATGTATGTCTAGCAGATACACAGATAATCACGTTTCAGAGGCAATTTCTCTCAGATCAGCATCTGGGCACCATTAGACTCCATTAGAGTTTAATAAACACACAAAGGCATTCAGACTATGGCTGGGCGATATAGTTTTAAAAAATCTCTTTTTTTTTTTTTGTCAACATTCTGACAACATTAAATCTACAATATTATTGTTTTTACTGTATATTTGATTAAATAAATGCAGGCTTGGTGAGAAAAAGAGACTTCTTTCAAAATCATTGAAAAATCTTACCAACCCCAAACTTTTAAAAGATAATGAATCTTGATCTTTATTTATTACTATACTGAAAATGTCCACTGAAATACTCAAAAAGTAAAATCTAATTAAAATAGTTTTTCAAAATAGTAATTCTTTTAATTATTAGCATTTATATTTATTAACATAGCCATGCATACTAATAAACATACTATTTTAACATATAGGGCACTTTTTTAACGATCAAAGCGCATGGCACAGGTGCACTTAGGGAGTGTCCGAATCCACTTTTGCTAGTTTAACGACGGAAAAAGCAGCTGGCGCTCCGGGCGCATGGTTCAAAAGGATTGTACCTAGTCTCTCAATGAGTCATGAGAATGTTTTGGACGTAACATGCAATAAACCAATCAGAGACTCATCTCCCATTCCCTTTAAAAGCCAGTTACACTTGCACCATGGCGGATTCACTATTTGCATGGTGGAATTTGCGAGCGGAAAGACTGAACGCTTCTCCAGAGAGGAATCCTTTTTATATTTAAAAATGTTTAAATGTGCTGCTGTCCTGTGTGTGTAATAAGCAGAGTGTATGCGTGTTTAGCACCCACATATAGGCACATATTACTAACACACCCTTTAAATAACACAAAAAATACTGCTATTGACTTTAGACCAGGTTTTTGTTGGTCAATGGCGCAGTCGTTTTCAGTTGCCTCAAAATAGTAACATGCCAACAATGCGCCTGAACACACCTTGTTTTCAGACCAACACGCAACGTGGCGCTGGACGTGAAAATGACAACTGTGTCGGGTTGAAACTAACAAAAAACACTTGCATCGCGCCTGCCGTCGCATTGCGCCGGGTGTATGATAGGGCCCTACAGTTTCAATGGATTCACTCACCAACTTTAACATTTTGCTAGTTTAAATCAGAGAATCTGCTCTTGGAACATCTGTCTTAATGCTCTCAAATCTTCAGGAAACTGCACCCTTAAATTATTGCGACATGATGCTACATAAATTGATATCACAAGTAAAATCATTGCAAATACATGGTGAATATATTTGTATATTGCCAAGACCTAGTTCAGAAATACAGCACTGAAAGGGCAGCATAAAAACACAGTGTGATGTAGCATGAGATAACAACATAAGATGAAGTGATACAAGAGAGACACTTGCCTTATCTCCACTTGAGTAGAAGAAGTAACGCAGACGCACAATGTTGCAGTGGTCCAGTTTCCTCATGATCTGAAGCTCACGGTTCTGCAAAAAAAAAAAAAAAAAAAAAAACACACAAAAAGAAGAAAAGAGTTTGATTAATATTAATAATATTTTCAGCTACTAAAAGAGTGTAGAACTCAGCAACAGCAGGGTTGCACTTTATTTTATGGTACATGCACTTACGTGTACTTACAGTGTACTTACATAAGAAAGTACTGGGTAATATGAGGTAACTACATGGGTTAAGGTTAGATTTAGGGGTATGTTCAGGGTTAGTACCTAGCTATTACTCAGTTATTATAATTACTATAATAAGTACATTGTATGTACATGGGGAGCAGGACTGTAAAAGAAAGTGCTACCAACAGCAGTACTTTCATCTCAGTTTAACAAGTTGATGTCACTTTTAATCTTTGTGATCCAACAAAAATGATTTAGAAGAAGAGTACTAAGGTGGCCCAACTTTCACAATTAGTAAATAACAAGTAAATAACTGAGTCACTCTCCAATGCAATTGTTCATTTGTTCATTTATTTATTCAGGAACTGCAACATTAAGGGTGTGTTCACACTTGGCATGTTTGGTTCGATTGAAACAAACTCTGGTGCAATTGCTCTGTTAGTCCAGTTCATTTGAATAAGAGTCTCCCGGACGTTGGTGCGCACCAAACTAGCGGACCAAGACAAACCTTCCAAACAAACTCTGGAGCATTTTGTGTGAAATATGAACGCAACATGGAACAAAGACATCCAAACGAATCAATAGCAGGACGTGATGTCACAAGATGCAATCCTAAAAAAGGACAGAATGCTCAAGCATACCCGCTTCTTCTCATCATTGTAGCTAAATTTCCTATTACAGTTTGATAAAAGCATCAGGACCGGTGTCTAGTTTACACATTTTCTAAACACACCCTAAATTGCTGCAATGAAACTGTAAGGCTGTGATATAAGTGACATGCAATTCAAATAAAAGACATACAAAGGATTAAATAAAGACAACAAAAGGAGTTTTTCAACAGCCTTTATTAATAACTGCATATATTTCAGCTGTCAATAGCATATGGCAAACGCTTGAACTCAATGAACCTGCAATAGCCTACTCGCTTAGAGGACTTCGGCCAGTTTTTGACCCATATCTGACCAGAATAACAGATGAAAATAGAGCTACTGAAATGGCCCGTAACCATGACAACCAGCAGCATCTGGCGGCATCCACGAGAGAAATTGGCAAATCAACGGTTTTATTTAAAGCACCACCCACATGGTGTGCGTCTGAGAGAGATGTTTCCTCTATTTACAATGAGAACAGCAGAAGATGGTTAAGGTGGTCACTTTGGTATAATTCACAATCAGCATGAAAATAATCTGTACAATAATATGTATTGTATTAGTAATCTGTATTGTGAACCACTATAGATGAAATATAATTTCAATCTATGCATTCTCCTGGTTATGATAATTATAAAATAATGCATTTATCATAGTTGTTTCTCTCTAAATACACTTTGGATAGAAGCCCACATTCTTCACATCTCTTGCAATCCATCTGTGGCAGACAAGTTCATGTACAATTCAATAATGTATTTGTGTAACACACACACACACACACACACACACACACACATATATATATATATATATATATATATATATATATATATATATAGTATATAATAGATCTGCTGCTGTCTATTATGTCATTAATATTAATCAAACAACAATACTGACAAGAAAAAGAGCTCTTAATTTCAGTCATTTTGGTCTTAATTACTTTAACTTAAGCAATGTGAACTTAAAGTTGTGTTTAATGGCATATTTGTTTTTGTTGTAGTATCAGCAATTGTGGAATTTTAATGTTGGTTTGAGACAACATAGTTGTGAAAAGCAACCTGTGGGGACAGAGGGAGGAGTGTAGAATCAAACTTGGGTTTGTGTGCGTGTTTTGTGTGACTCTGTTAGCCTGTAACTCCATCACAATCACACAGTGGGTGGTAATTTGTGAATACACTAGTCACTGCCAACTCTGCATACAGTCACTCTCATCAGGCCACTCCATGTACACACACAGCTTCACAAGTGGCTTAAATCAACCAAATGATGACCTCTTTCACAAACAACAACAGTTTCATTTTCATATCTTTCTCTCTCTGTAAAGCCCAAAGCAAACTTTTTTTACACAAACGCTAGCATATATACGTACAGCTGAATACGTAGACTTTCAAAGTTTCCACCATTTGATAGTGTGATATTTTCAAATATTCACTAAACTGTATATTCCGCTTTTCCACTTCAGGGCCGAACGGTTCTAAGAATGGTAAGGAATGGTTCTAGTTGTACTTCCACTTGAGTTTGGTTTGACACGACACAATTACAAACCATTCTCAGCCCGGAATTATGGCCATCAGTTTCTCTGTAGCTGACCAAGCTTGCTATTTGAGCGAAGTAATCACAAGTTAATAAAAAAATGTAAAGAAATATCTGATCGTCCTCCATAACGCGGTCGCTATTTATCGGTCGCGATCTCATATTGTCTGTAAACTCTAGCATTGCCAAATTCCAAAGAACTCCGTTATCAGCCCCAGAGTGGAAAATTAAACCATATCCGTACCGGCTGGTCGGATCGGCACGGGAATGGTTAAAGCAATGAGAGCGGTTTGGCCCGACTGTGGAAAAGCGGCTAATGTTGTAAGGATTTTAATGATAGGTGTTTCAACTGCGCCTCTGATTTAAACTTAAGTAATAAACAGTGTTAGGGGTCGTTTGCACAGAACACTTTTTGCTTTCCTCTGCAGGTCTACTCTACTCTTCCACTGGTTTCTATGTAACGCACCTGACAGACGTGTTTAGGCGTTGCACTCTCGTCTTTTGCTACGTCTCGTGTATGACACCATTCTAAAAATGGGGCGCTCAGGTTAAAATAGATTCAACTTTTAAAAAATGCGTCTCTAGACCTTGCGTTGTTTTTCATTCCACTGACCTGTGTTTCGCATTTTTGCAGTTAAAAACTGTTTTAAATAGGACAGTTTTTCTTGAATAAAACATTTTGAATTTATTTATTTCAAGTATGGTTGCACATTTTCCAGGATTTTTCAGCCCCTTTGCACTCCTAGTTACAATGGCTGTTTGGTTAAAGTCTCTCATTGAAATGAAACAACCATTTTAAGTTCATTTAGAGAAAATGCATGCATTTTGAGACTGAATAGCTTCAAAAGGCTGAAAAATATCAAGATTAGAATATGCAAAAATTACAACTGTATATCTCGCAGCCCTTTAAGTTGTTGATAGAAATAAGGGCATACTTGGCTAAGTAAAAAGCAAACAGAACCTTTGCTTCATGTTCATGCACATGGCCAAGTACACATCCACTTCATGGAAAATGACTGATTACTCTGAAAAGCCCCCATTACATCACTTGGTCTGCACTATTACATCACATCAGCATAAAAAAGGCAATGTTTATTGCGATCTTCTGTTTACCAACTCAGCCAATGGACATTTTATCATGTATCTAGGCTTTTCTCTATTTTTGTGCTTAATAGAAATATCCACTGACGTCAAAGAAGCCTGCGCTTATGGGATAATGAATAGTAGGACTGTTCTCACACACTAGTATCTTATATATGCAAATATGTGTGTGTTTGTTGCAGGACAAAGGTCATACAGATAGACACTCCTACAGATATTGACACACTTCACACATACAGATCCTCTCTCGGAAGAGCTATGAGCAAGAGAGGGAGCAAACTCCAGTGAAAGGAATGTGGTAAAGAAAAGACACATGGTATCACATGAAGTGAATTAACTTCACAGATGACGCACGCACCTCACAAAACTCTTTGAGGTATTTATACTTGACGTTATGACTTTTTGCACTATTCTCCGAAACAACAGGTGGCAGCACAGAGGAAAAATAACAAGTCTCATTAACCAGAAATGAGAGGTAGTTTACCAAACTTTACTTGGCAAATATTGAGCATGACCTAGGCTTTGTTCAAAATCTCCCCATACCCTTAAATAGGGCAGTATTTGAAGGGACAGCCATTTATAGTGGTGTCCGAAACCATAACAAGTGTACAACCAATGTACTCTCAACAGTTAGACAATACCCATAATGTCCTGTGTGGCTTGCGCCGAATGAATTCATGTCTCACGCCCACAGCTGAATCATCCATCCATCCATTTTTCGAAACGCTGGTCCAATGTGAGTACAGCGTAATTAAGGAGGGTTTCTATATAGTTTCCAAGACAGAGTTCAAGATAAATCCAATTTGCTCAGATTCAAATGATTACTAAACAGCAAACAAAAACTATAAAAAAGCGGCAGTCCTTCCGGCACACTCAGTGTCTGAATTCACTCACTCATTTTCATTCACCCCTTCAAGTGGAATATATTAGTGGACTAATGTATGGAATAGTGAATAAAGGTATAGGGGCGATTTCGAACACAGCCCTGCTGTTTTTTTGGCTAGTGACTGATTTCAACAGAGATTAGTGTTAGCATGAATGCTAAGATAACAGCTCAGCAGTTTAAAGTCAGCATAAACTGGATGTTGTGACCGACTTTACTTCAGTATTCAGTATATATAACATATTTACGAGTGAAACGGAATATTGAATGAGAAAAAAAAATAGTTTTTTGCGAAGTAAATTGCGCTAACAAAGTAAATATGGTCAATTCTGACTTAATTCAGACTGGGAAAAAATCTACTGCAATGCTTTTGTGGTCACTCACAAAACGCTTGAGAAATATTTCAATGCTTTTCTCAGGGGAAAGCAATACTTTTATGAGAGAATGCAAACGTTTTGTGAGTTTAACACAACTTTCTTCAGGGAACGCAAAACTTTTGTTTTCCTCCCATCTAATATCACCATGTTCCCTTAGGGGCTCCATAGATTTAAACATTTTAACATTACCTCTTGGTATGGAATTAATTATATATTTATACTTGATTTTTTCACAGGTTTCATATGGTATCTTGGATGGATTTTTTAGCGGCCTTCTCAAAATACATGTGATACTACCTTGTAGAATTTGTCCAGAAGGTATCATAGAAAACAGTATAATCATGCCCTCTACCTTTTGGAACAACCTTCCAGTCGGGAGTGTGCCAGCGATGGCTTATCACCACTATCACCCTAGAGGACCCGACAAAGTGACAATGGAAATGGCGCACAGCTTCACAGACAAAACACACACACACCAGCACATGGTGTCAATATCTCTGTCAGGTCACTGTACACATGCTGTCCTTCATATGTGACCCATTTCTGCCTCACACACACACCACATAGATGCACTATAGCTCTCCGATGAGCATGGTTTATCCACCCTGCTTACTGTCACAATGAGTCGAGGTCGATTTTTTCACACAAGCGGAAATCACTCGTTGACCTAAATTTCATTTACACCACCATCTGATCTTATAATCACTCTCAGCACAACTGCATTTATGTGAGGTTGCTCAGGAAAGGTGACATCCTTCTTCTGTCAATTATAATTCTCTGCTGCAGTTTACAAAAAAGTTGATGCCTATCATCTGTCAGGAAACACCGCAAGGACCCGTTCCGTCATACTCCATCTACTCCATATTAAACAGCGAAGTTTACACAGATTAACTTATCAGAGCAAGGCTGTCGCTAATAATGTGGAAAGTGGCAACAATTTTACGGGGGCAAAATTAAATGGGAAAATACATACAGTATGTTACATTCATCATTCCTTATACATTTGTTTTACTTCAAAAGGGACACTAAAATGATGAAATGCCGTTAAAAATTATGTAATATTGACTGTGATATTTTAAAAAAATTATATATTAATATCATGTTAATATATTTGATAATATCATAAATAGCCCAGCGGCAGTAAGTGCCATCTGTTTGATACTCAGTCTCCAACACTGTAGGTGGCAGTATTGCACCTAGATTACTGTCGAACACTTGATGGCTGCTCTGTCAAGTCCTCGTCATCAGTTAAAAATCTGGGTGTGCTTTTTGATACCAATCTTTTATTTGAAAGCCACGCTTCTAATAGAGGTTGACTGATATATCAGCCGGCCAATATATCGGGCCGATATTTGTCATTTTTTAATATATCGGCTTCAGCCGATATCCGTGTTTAGTAGCGCCGATTTAAAGTCAGGCACGTCCACGGGCAGCCCTGTGTTATTGGTGCGGTGGAACTGGCATAATGCTACAATGCTTGCAGTTAACTTTAAGGACTGTAGTCAAAAACTATCAGCAGCTTGTTTGCTAGCGTATTAGCCCCAATGTTATAAGTTCTGTTTTATTTTTCCGGAGTCGGAGAATTTCACTCTGTGCGTGGGGTGGAGAAAGCACCAGCTCTCACAAACACTGCTGTATGATTGAGGGTGAGGGCTACGTTACTCCGCCCCGCTCACAGACAGCACCGTGCTCGGAGACACAGAGCTGTCCTCACTCATGGAGCAGCCCAGAACAGTGTATGACAGGCTAGCCTTGTTTATACTCAATGCATCCGCTCGAGCGAGAGTACGCGCGGCAAAAATGATCTCCAGTCAGCGGAGACTCGCGGAAAATATAAACAAGGCTGAAGCACCCTCAAACGCAAGAAAAAGCCCCCTCAGTTGATACTGTAATAATATACTGGCGAAATAGATTGGGCAGATTTGCACATTTGTGGTCGCGCTCTGGAGAGCGCCATCTATTTACAACGTGTGTTTGCAGCGGAGAGTAATGTAGCCAGATCTCTTGAATGTGATCCGAGTTTTTATTCAGTGCTGAGTTCATGCAGGCTCGCGAAACTCGAGGCTATACAGTCTATAAAATCCTTTGAATAAAACTATTGATTTTCATGCTGCTAAGAGGACCGATGGCCAACTGCATGCTGCAAAGTTTCGGAAGTGACATCTAATATAAATGCTGGATTCACTCTGCACGAGACAGAAATATCCTCCTGAGACCCAGAATACAGGTTTTGCCTCTGTAGAGGACATTATATTTTAGGGAATTTCTCTGACAACATACAGTTTTGTCTGGATATTCTTATGAAAATGTTCCTTTTATTACTCCCATTATTACACGTCTTTTTACATTACATATTGTCCTAAAAACACAGTACTCTGTACTATGCAAATTAGATATAGTATATAGATGCATTTCATAGAATGGGAATGGAATTTAAAAATTAAGTTTCAAGAGATGGTTCAAGTCAGTGTTCAATAAATGAAGTTAAGTTTAGAAATGGTGTGCATCCACTTATTACTAGTGTGACATTTTAGCTTGCAAATGAAGGTGAAAACTTTAATATCTCAGCCCTAAAAATCGGCTGCACATATCGGCCATCGGCTGATCCTGACCTCTAAAAATCGGCATTGGCTATAGAAAAACCTATCGAACCCAGCCAGAATCGGGAACACTTCCCATAAAACCTGATGTACTCGTTACATCATAAGAAGAATGGCATCTACGCTAATGTTAGTCTCTCTGTTTATCCCAAGGTTTACTGCAGTCAGCCGGATCCGGGCCATATCCAGATCAGATTGTGGACCTGCGCCTGGACATGACCAATGCATCCCTGAAATGTCTGCAGAGAGCGTTTCAATTAAACTCACCCCTGTAAATACCGCATCGACTCGACATCCTCAATAAACCCGTCTCCAGTGTGACTCCAATCTTTCAAATAATCTTACGAATATCTATTGATCTAATATGACTTCTGACCTGCAATGTTGCCAGAATTATAATCATACACTGTTTGTTCATCGGCCAGAGGAGCACTGGCACCCCGACTGAGCCTGGTTTCTCCCAAGGTTTTTTTCTCCATTCTGGCCCTAAAGGAGTTTTGGTTCCTTGCCACCGTTGCCTTTGGCTTTTGGCTTGCTCAGTTGGGGAGTTGCAGAAATTTCAACTATATTACCGATCTGCCCGCATTGACACTATATGATAATTTAAATTAGCTGGATAGCATCACCATTTTCACCAGAGTTGCATTATTTTCCTGTTAACACTGTGAAGCTGCTTTGAAACAATTGGCATTGTAAAAAGCGCTATATAAATAAAGGTGACTTGACTTGATGACCTAAATGCTGGGAGTCACTTGTCATAAAAAAAGAAGTTAGCTCAAGAGTAGCTGTCCCAATCCAGGGGTTGCGTTTAACCCCACTTTTAGACATACATTCGCAAACTTCCCTAAGCATGTCCCCTTGGGGGAATTCTCACCGCCATTTTGAAGTGCGTTCAACTTTGTCAAGTGAACGAGAGAAGTTTATTTGGACAGAACCTCAACCTCTTGATTTTGACTGAGGGAGAGAGTCTACTCAATATGTACACTTCAGGGAGATCCATAGACCACAATGCAACATGACTGTGACGTCACCGCAGATTGTACTTAATTTACCCCCACCCCACACAACTGATATTGGAGTTATTTTGACATTTAACCGCATTTAATATCTATAGCTACCTTAAGATAACTTGTTATCCTTTTTGCTTGTGTAATTTTTTTTATATCTTCTACAAAAGCCCAAGCATACACACAGGCCTATAGAATAGTGCATAAAACAAATTAAAAATGGAAAAAATACTGTAAATAATAGCGGATTCCAAGTGATCAAGGGCTTAGGGAGTTCCATTTAAACGGATTTCAAGGGTTCTGCCAGTAGTAGGCATTCGTGCAACGTACACAATGATGTACATCCACGTAAAGGAGTTAACGAGGGAAGGGCATAAAAAAGGAAATGCAGACTTGCACTGCAACCTCCAAAGGCTCATTTGAAGGCCGAATGCGGACAGCCTCCATTGAAGGCTGTCCCAATTTGAAAGCCCCTTCGAAAGCAGCCTACAAACGTGGGGCATGAAGGATAGAACGAGTGGAACCTTTTGCGGCCAAATCTATCCCACGATTCATTGCGCACTAGTGACGACTGGATTTTTTTGAGAGAAAATGGCAGATTATACTTTAAAATGTAAGTACTGGGTTTCCACACTCATATACAGTCTCTAACAATACTAATGTAAAAAAAATATCATATCTGTCAGCAACTGTGGCTGAAATGAAGCGCACGACGAATGGGGTACAAAAACGAATCTTTAATCAAGATATACTAGGAAACCGCAGGAGAACAGAATAACTCAACCACATGAAAAGCAAACATTGACAATACCAGACAGGGAACTAAGGAAAACTCAAGGCTTAAATAAACATGTGAAGCTAATTAAAAGAAACAGAAGCAGGTGTGTAACTCAAATCAGTAACCATAGAAATAAACTAGGGGCGGGAAAATTGAAACACAAGGAAACGGGTACAGGAACTAGAACTAAACCAAAACAGAACATACACATGACAATATCTTACTAAGATGTGATTTTATAGATGGTTTACTCTTTATTATGTACATAAATGGACCATGGCGAACATATTTAGACAGGTTGGAAACCCTGTTTTGCTTTCAGACAGTATAATAAGGTCCAGTACAAACGTTATTGATGCTTGTCAATGGCAGCTGTCACAGTTGCTTGACGACAAGAGCAATATTCTGTAGGTTAGATCATCCCATTTAACAGTGCTCAGTTCGATCTTTATGGACTTTGAAGGCGTGGCCTCTGATGTCCGCGTCCTTCGAAGGATGCAGCCTCTGAATTGGGAAACAGCTAGTGAGGGAGTTTTTTTGGATTCTGCAAAAAAGACGGGTTGTTAAACACCCCAGTCTGCAGGAAGTGCCAATTGACAGTAAGTTCTTACTGGATGCTTCTGTACAGTTATGGTTACAAACTCGGTCTCCACCATCCTACACTCGTGCTTTTAGTGTGATTCATTGGCCAAAAAAGAGAAAATACAAAAAATGTGATTCTAACTGATAGCATAATTTACCATTATTTCTAACTGATACCATTATTTACTTTGCGTTCATTTTGTCTGGTATGGGCAGCATTTGATTTACTATGGCCATGTGAGCACATCAGAATGGAATTTAGCTAAAATGATAAACCATATGAAATGAGATCAAATAAAAAAAGAGATGAAAGATAATAGTATAGCAATAACACTGAAGAACAGCAATGATCAAAGAACAGGCATACATCAAAAAAGTAAGGATATAGGAACAAAGACAAAAGCACTTTGATGAGAGAAATACTCTCTGAGCTCTTCTTAAGAAAAGCTACAAGGCCCAAAGCATAATATAGAGTCAAGGGACCAAGAAAGAATAAATGTCATGTTCTCAGTCTTACCTTAAATCGCTTATCCTGAAGGACCTTCTTAATGGCCACAAGTTCTCCTGAGTCACAGAGCTTGGCCTGATAGACCACTCCAAATGAGCCGTTACCGATGACCTTGGTGTCGGTGTAGCTGACCTCCTGTGGCCGGTCAGGTCCCTGTCCAGGGGTCGCCACCACTGTGGTCACTTTACTGCCATCTTTATCTCCTACAGACAGATAAAAAGAGAGATGGGGTTAGAGGCTGATGTTACAAACAGGCAATAAAAAAAGCAATCAGAAAACACAACAATGTCTCAATAGTCACAACTTTCTGTGCGTTACACCTTGCATTCTCCTAATAAATAATTTAATGAGGAGTACTTTGGATGGGAATCAAGTAATTTCTCCAATTAATAAAAAAATAAATAATAATAATAATAATCTGAATGATTTTCATGACATTTAGTTCCATTACGAGCTCTTGAATTTCTTAAAGGTAGGGTAGGCAATTTTTTTTATCAACACTTTGTTATACTGGTTGAAACTCTGTTCACAACCTGACAGCAATCAATAATAGAAGTGGTCTAAATATTGAAACATGTACATATATCTTCTGTGGAAGTCTCAGGACCAATAAAAATGTTCGTCCAATCATTGCATTTGGTCCGAATGCAATGATACGATGTCCTACCTTCCTGTCAACATATGTATTTCCATACATCGGTGCCCACTGCTCACAGAGACATCACGCGTCATCAGCACGTTCCGTAAGACAATGCAGAGTTGCAGACAGACAGTCACCAAAACAACGAGCTTAAGCTGCGTTCAGGCCATGTCATAACCGTAATCACGAGATGGCAACCCGTGATTTTCTACCCGGAGCTGTTCACGTCCTCAGACTCGGATTTATGTGTTTCTATGTCAACACTATCAACGCCAAAGTGAATCTGAAGCAGTCAGTGCATTCAAAGTGTATTACTTTCTGTGAGTTCATGCAATCCCAGGGAATTAAACCCAAGACCATGGCATTGCTAGTACCACAACTGTCTGAGCTACAGGACTCAAACTTTTCAACAGACAGTGAAATGTACAGCATCAACACAGTGAAAACATCTAAAACATATCCTTGCTGGTGAACAAGTCCTATACTACTCTATATTCTTCCTCTCCAATGAGCTCTTAACCACTGCATCTGGATCACTGAGTTGAACCAAATCAGGTAAATTCATGAACGAATTGCTCACCAAACTTTGCCAGTCATAATTCACATTCATTATACTACTAAGATCTCCTTTTGTGTTCCATAGAAGGACAGAAGTCATACGTGTTTGGAGAGTAAATGATGACAGAATTGACCATTTTGAGTGAACTAAAACAATGCAACTTATCTAATGGGCTAACAGGTCTGTTCTGTAAATTAGGACCAAATTGGGACACACTAACAGGCTGGAAAGAAAATCTACCTTGAGCTTATGCATTTTACATTACCGTTCTTGGCAGATGTGTTCTCACCAAAGCAGCATAAAAGAAAGTGCACATTTGGCGCTGGGGAGGATTACTTCAGCAGGTGACTTAGGATGAAAGTCGATTATATTGCTTACAATGCAAACATAGCATGTGAAATATAATCCTCAGCATGATGTGGAGAAGTTTTCAGAGTGAGTATACTTTCTTTCAGAGCTGTGAGGGGTAATAATCCGGAGAAATGAGTGAACATAAAGCCATTATTAGGGACAGATTTAAAGAACTCATGAAAATATTTACAATGTATTACCTTGTACGATACAATTAGGACACAGCTATATACACTATGCAATGCGGCAACAGATTCTGCCACATACAATTAATTTCAAATTACTCATACCATGATGAAATGTACGTCCTTAGGACCAAATCAAATCATGTGTGTGTGATTGAGGGACCTGGTCTGGTACTAGTAGATGGCTGTGACTACTTGCTTCTTTGAGACTACAGTTCAAAGTCTCTATTAACTTTGTTAAAGGTTAACTGCATAGATTGTCTTGTGCCTTTTCAACCCGCTTATATACCCACAGAAGATACACAAGCCTCAAATCAGGTCTCCGGCGATCCAGTGAATCCTAGATCTGCGGTTAGCGGCAGATTGTGTTGTAGCAGTGCGTTTTAGAACAGAATCAGAATCATGGTCAAGAGTGCAGCTCATGCCACATTCTCTCCATCACCACCTGAGACTCTTGACAGTCAATGCCAACCGTATTGATTTGCCGCTAGGACTGGGCAAAAATATTGATTTGCCGATTAACTGTGATCTTCATTTGAGCATTCCAGTATCGAGTTTTAAAATCCCAAGATCGATTTTTTTAATCAATGTCTTTTTTCAGTAGATTCTCATTAATCATTATTTGAATCATGCCTCTCAATCTGCAGATGCCGCTGAGTCAGTGGATCCTGACCGCTGGCCACTGCACAAAGCTCAAAGATCTCATTTCTGTGAATGTCAGCTTGTCTCAATGAAAATAAATGCATCATGTTCACTGAAAACATTTAATAATATATCCACTATGTTCAAAAGTCTTTAAGAAATGTCATATGTTCACCAAGGCTGGATTTACTTGATCAAAATACAGTAAGAATTATAATAATGTGAAATATTATTACAATTTAAAATGAAAATATATATATACCTGTGATCATTACTCCAGTTTTTATTGTCACATGATCCTTCAGAAATCATTCTAAAGCGCGTTTCCTTCTAAAGGCGCGTTTCCTTTGCCCAGGAACTAGGAACTTTGGGGTGGTACTCGGTGTGTTTCGACCGCAGGGACCAGGGTCTAGATGAAGTTCCGGGTAAATACTTCCCCCTCAAAACGGCCCTGCTCGCGAGGTAGTACTTTTTCAAAGTTCAGGAACTTTCGGGGTGGGACTTGGGCACTGAACATGCTGATTGATTCACATAGCATTTTGATTGGTCAACTCGACGCAGCATTTTATTTCAACCACTATTTTTAAAAGTCGCTAAGGATGCTAAGCGTGTAGTAAGAGTATCTATCTATCTATCTATCTATCTATCTATCTATCTATCTATCTATCTATCTATCTATCTATCTATCTATCTATCTATCTAGCATTTGTTTATTGTCAGTTTTCCTTTATTTGAGAGGACAATGGAAAAGGCTTTCCTGTAGCTCAAACAATAAGAGTGTAGCGCTAGCAATGCCAAGGTCATGGGTTCGATTCCCAGGGAAAGCAAGAACTGACAAAATGTAAAAATGTGTACCTTGAATGTAATGTAAGTCGCTTTGGATAAAAGTGTCTGCCAAATGTAAATGTAAAAGCAACAGAAAAGTTGGAGAAATAAGGGGAACAGGAAAAAGGATATGAACCAGGCTGGAGTTTAACCCAGATTATTACAAATTCAACAGATCTTCACGTCAGGAGCAACGGACTACCCTCTGTGCCACACCTCTGATGGAACCATTGATTTTTAATGTGTGAATCAACTTTAAATTAAATACACGCTTATAGAAGTCAACATGAACTGTCTTTGCAAATCATTTTACTTCCATGATGTGATCCAAATGAAACTGGATATTCATTGACAGGTCTTTTTATTAAAAATAACAGATTAGATTTTTCTTTTATTATTTTCTCTATTCAAGTGGTATAAAGGAAATGTTTCTGTACATAGCCAATAACCTGTATAACCAGCCAATAAATAAAGTGAATCTGGACTAGGTTGCAGTCGTGTGATTATGAACTGAAATTAACTTAAAATATTCCCAAATGAATCAATATAGAGGATAGCTTGTATTCAGAATCGAACCAGGAAATAAGCACTGATACCTAGACCCTTTTCCCTCTATCTCCATGGCAACTGAGACGTCTCTGAGCCTGAGAGATGTTGTGGCCCACTTGCTAAAGACTCACCCACTCATCTGCACGGATACACACTCGCATGCGGAGAGTGTGTCAAGGGTGACATTCACACACTCCAAAAATAACACCATAAAAAGGCAACTGAGCGAATGCCAGCACAAGTGAGAATTAAGATCTGCTGGAATGTCTAACATAGAATATAAGATCTGGAAGTATGACGATCATCATTACAATGTAAAACAATTTGCATGTCATCTATTCAACATTCTGACGTGATGCGTTTGCTACAGCCGAATGTGATCTCAGGACAAACATGTTGTCAAACTGGTTCATGGGGGTTTCCTTTATTCAGGACAAGAAACTACCTCAAATAACCATTCCTCTGTTTGAATACAGAGGAAATTAGGTTCACTGTGCATAACAATGCTCAATTCAGTCAGCTATTTGACACGCCAATACTTGTTACTCCTGTTAAATGGAGGACTTTAATTTCCGGCAAACATTAAAAAGCCAAGGGTTGTCATGCAGGTCATCTAAGATTCCTCTAATGGAACCAGAAAAAAGCACTAAGAACTAAGAATAATCATATTAGAATGATTTCTGAAGGATCGTGTGACACTGAAGAGTAATGATGCTGAAAATACAGATTTACCGTCACAGGAATAAATTACATCCCAAAATATATCAAAAAAGAAAAGTCCTTTTAAGTTGTTTCACAGTGTTATTGTTATTACTGTATTTTAACAAATAAGTGCAGCCTCAGTGAGCAGAACAGACTACTTAAAAAAGAAAAAAAAAGAAAAACTGAATTATTCCAAACTTTTTACTGGTAGTGTATGTACTGTCAAAATCTATGTGAATGTATACAAGTATTTTATTTAATTTTGATCAGTTGGTCAATTAAAGGTGCATTATGTAGTATTTATGAGGATCTATTGAGAGAAATGCAATATAATATACATAACTATGTTTTCAGTGGTGTATAAAGACCTTACATAATGTATCTCAAACGTCTCTACACAGCGCTAGTCACTCTCTGCTCTCTCCAACGACAACATTTTTGTCCTGTGTCGGCCACCGTAGCTTCTCTATGTGTTTCGAAAGGGAGGGATGAACAGTGGGTGATTGCAATTCACAACCTCACCACTAGATGCCACTAAAATCCATTTCTACAGTAGCCCTAAACGGACAAACGTCTCTACATAGCACTAGTCACTCTCTGCTCTCTCTCTCGCCGTCGACGACATTTTTGTCCTGTGTCGGCCACCGTAGCTTCTCTATGTGTTTCGAAAGGTAGGGATGAGCAGTGGGTGATTGCAAGTCATAACCTCACCACTAGATGGCACTAAAATTCACACACTGCACCTTTAAATCCAACAGATTTGGTATGCAATACTTAAGGCTGGACATTTAATAATGTGAATTATTAAATAACACACTTTAAAATAATGACATGCTAAATGAGTACATGCAAATAAAACAAACCACAAAATACATTCATATCTCTTCGTATTCCCTTTTGGTGACAAATAGTCCCACTGATGAGTTAAACAATCAGTGCCTGTAAAGTGATCCGTTCAGCCACTTCTCCTCTCCTGTTTTCCATTGACGTAACTCTTTATCGCTCCTGGCTGTGGTGAGGCATGTTTAGATGTTACCTCAGAGGTTTGTGATGTTCAAAGTGCTAGAGAAGTGAAACTAAAGGACACACAATGAAAAGAGGGCCCTATCAAGAGTGAACATGGACACACACCCAGAAATCAATGCACATGTGCACACATACTAGATTACAGACCCACAGTAGTCAAGGGCAAGAGTTAAATGTGTACGAGGAATTGCAGCTGATATATTCCTGCTGTTGCTCTTTGCGCTGTGACCCGTGTCTTGACCTGTGTTCACAGAGAGAATCATATAGCACTTTCATGTCAATCTCACCCCGAGTTCAAATACTTTATCAAGCAGTCTATTTGATCACTTTATCCAGCACACCATACGGAGCCCGGGAAGTCATCTGTAGGAGATATAAAAAAACAAGAACCACAAATCCATGGCCACAGTTTCGCAGTTCATCCCGTTAGTTTATAAACCGTACTCACAGATTCTTAAATTATTCCCTTGGTTTAACAAATCGCACACAGGGATTAATAAACTATACCTACAAATTTCCAATCTGCGCGCTCAGATTTGTAAACCGTTTCGCTTTTTCAATCTGGACACAAACCCGTGAGTTCGCAAAACTGTGGAAACAGATTGTGAAAGCGTGGGCACGGATTATGAATTTGCTCTCCTACGGGCTCTGTAACTAGGCCTGTCGCAATAACTTTTTGTTGGGCGATATACACCGATCAGGCATAACATTATGACCTAATATTGTGTTATACAGCCCTGACCTGTCGAGGCATGGACTGAAGTTTTGAAGATGCTCTGACCCAGTCATCTAGCCATCACAATTTGGCCCTAGTCAAACTCACCAAATCCTCACGCTTGCCCATTTTTCCTGCTTCTAACACATCAACTTTGAGGACAAAATGTTCACTTGCTCCCTAATATATCCCACCCACTAACAGGTGTCGTGCTGAAGAGATAATCAGTGTTATTCACTTCACCTGTCATAATGTTACACCTGATCTGTGTAATGTCCCAGAAATAATTGCAATAAACAATATTATTGTCATTTTAAGACCATTTTATGCCACTGACTATATAATCATAATATAACAGCACAATAATGCAAGTGGCTACATTTTCAAATGACAATGAACTATAAATTCTTAAGAATATTTAGATAATGGAAATGCTGTCAAAAAACTATTATATCCTAAAAAAATAAATTTAAAAAAAATGTGAAAAAATAAAACATTTTCTAACAAAAAGTACACAAGTAGAAAAAAAGACACACCTGCAAATGCACAGAAGGTACTTATATGGTATTTTTTCATCTACAGATTTTCCCAACTTTCTTTTCTCAGTAAAGTAAGGGTGCACACTATTGCTGAAAAACACAAGCCCCACTTAAAGGTGCAGTGTGTAGTATTTATGAGGATCTATTGACAGAAATGCAATAATATACATAACTGTTTTCAGTGGCGTATAAAACCTTACATAACATACCGTTATATTTTGATTACCTTAGAATGAGCCGTTTCTATTTGCATACACCGGAGAGTCATGCGGAACTAGTTACTTATAGTCCACAGAATGTCTAAAGGGGACGATCAAAAGTATATTATATCGATATTTTGAGGAAATGTGTTTTTGCTTTTGCTGTTTTTGGTTCATATAATGGACGTCAAGGTGTTTTACCAACACTCCTCAAGTATGTCATATAGGTTTGGAACAACATAAGAGGATGTAAATGATGAGTATAGTGACCTAATTTCTCTTGGGCATGCAACAGTTTCGAACCCCTCAGGACTGAGAACATGTTGACTTTTTAAAGGGAACAAGAGTGGGACAACAGGTGCTCTGCAATGTCCATTTCCGCTTTGAAATCAAGTCATGTATTATAGCTCTATACAAATCTAATTTGGTATTCAAAAAGTAAAACCACCTTTCTTTTTTATTTTCCTCATCATGCTTAAAAATAGGGGAAAAAGTAATAAGGTACACCAGCTGTGAACTACAGTGATTTGATTATAAGGCTAGATGTGAAACGAAAAACAATTTCTTTTTTATTTTGAAGCTTATTGCTTATTTGCTTGAGTGTTTGTGTGTAATCTCACAGAAAATTCAAAGTTGACTTCATTGGGTAAATTGCTTTTTAGATATCTTTACTATTTCATTAATACTGAAACAAGAAAAGGATGCAGCGTGTGGAGGCTAAACCTGTGGTTAACGCCCTCAGGCAGTCAAGTCTTTAACCCCAATTCCAGAGAAGAGGAAGGTCAGTCAGGCACCTTCAAAAACGTGCTTTAGTACAGGTAGAAATCACTTTCTTTCACGCATACACGCTGCATCTAATTCAGCAGATTTGTGGCGACGATTTAGCGACAATTTACAACACATTAATAATCTACCAGTGTGTAAATTGCCACGTTAATGTTTTATGTCTATGAGTGTATATATTTGATACATGTATATCTATTTGAATTTTCTATATTTACTGTAATAAGTTATTCCTATATTTACAGTAAGTTATAAAAATACTTACTGTAATAAGTATTTTTACGGTACTAGCTATATATTTTTGTCTGAGAACTGTCCTATGAATTGCTGCTTTATCTATATATTGCACATAAACATATTTCCCATACTGGTGTCTTGTATAAGGCATCGCATTTCACTTCAAATCAGAAGAAAAAACACAAAATCATATTTTGAATAAAGTAAATCACTAAATAAACCTCTGCTTAGTTTATTTGTTATGAGCAATTGACTGTACATTATCCCTTACATAACTCCTTCAATTGACGTTTTCTGTGAATTCAGCAGTAGCCTGTCACCTTTTGTCATCACCCATGACCTCACTACCACCAAGCCAATCAGAGCCCAGCATCTCTCACTGAGGGCGCTGACATGTCTGCATCACTCTGCTGCAGCTAATGTTTAATCCCAGTCTATAAATAAACTCTGATCAGCCACAGAGTGGAAGACAGTGCCTGCGTATGGCATGTGGGTGAATTCATGATCATGCGTGTGTCTGTAAAACGCTGTAGGCGAATTCAGCTATATAACAGGGACTGTTTGTTGCGCACACTTGTGGGTGTAAGTTCTCCACCTGTTTGCCAGATGACCTAAATCTCATTCTCAGGTTGATAAATTTTACTCTCAGTCCCTTTCACACCGCTAGATTTTCAGGCTATACTGGTTGTTCGCTACACTAGTAAGCGTTCCAAGTTCTGTTTGCAAAAGTTACCAAAATGTTATGTTATGTGTTTTTGTTGTATTTTGTTAACTCTCTATTTGTATGCTCTTTATTCATATTCTTAAAGTGTTTTGGCTGATTGTGGCATATGTATGTTTCTTTATATAAGAGCGCAATCGGGAGGTACTGCATTTGTCATGTGACCTACAGTGTCGGTTCTTAAATCCTCACGGGATGGTAAATATCCATCCTATGCACACTTCAAAGATACTAGGTCATACAGGAACTTTTCAACTACTGTTTAATGAATACTATGAATTCTACTAATTTCACATACTGTTTTTCGCCTACTATATAGTAAGTTAGTATTTATATTCAATTGTAGCCGTGCACACCATTTTCAAATTTTGCATTCCCATTTGCTCCAATAGCAAAAGAAACAATTAATGACAGCATTTCTATGACTTTCTAAAAGTGGGAAAAAATATATTGATTAAGTTTGTCAACTGTTGTATTTGAAATACCTACACAGCAGAGTTAACTAGCTATCTGAAATTTTATGGCAAGGTAATATAAAACAAAGGGCCTTATTTTAATAATCTGAGCACATGGTCTGATGTGCATGGTGCAGGTGCACTTAGGGCATGTCCGAATTCGCTATTTTAACGACGGAAAAAAACGGCGTGCCAGGCGCATGGTCCAAAAGGGTACCTAGTCTCTTAATGAGTCATGGGTGTGTTTTGGGCATAACATGCAATAAACCAATCAGAGTCTCATCTCCCATTCCCTTTAAAAGCCAGTTACACTGGCACCATGGCGGATTCGCTATTTACATGGCAGAATTTGCTTTTTAAACAACATGGTGCTGGATGTGGAAATGATAACTACGTTGGGCTGAAACTAGCAAAAAACACTTGTGCCTGCAGATGCATTGCGCCGGGTGTATGTTAGGGCCCAAAGTGTAATAAATGTACATTATTTTTGAAAAAAATTAAATACAAAAAAACTTTGCTAGATTTACCATGTTAATAACCATGGAAATGTGCCATCACAGTCAATGCATCACATCATTTGGCAGACACTTCTAATTAGAAGTGACTTGCATTAGACTTAAGGTACATTTTATTAGTTTATGCATTCACTGGGAATGGATCCCATGACCATGGTGTTGCTAATACAATGCTGTACTACATAAACTACAGGAAAATCACTGCTCAGCTGCATAGAGTTACACTTTTCTCAACTTGCTCATAATCACAGGACACTCTTCCACTCATATCGCCTAAAATCAGCAACTGTCATTGAAAATCAATGACTTCCGATTGCTTTGCCGCTACAGAGGAATGTATGTGTGAAGGGCCCTTTATGGCTTTGGTCTGATGTGAGATTTTTGGTTGATGTTTAACAGTGAGCCGGTGTCTAGCTGCGGGGCAATGACACACAGAGAACCAGCGGGATACAACACAAACACACACAGAAATGCACGCAAAACTTTGATCTGTACCCACTCACTACTCTCATGCTCCAGACTGTGCGTGACAACTATCGGTATGAACCGCACGCACACACGGTACTCAAACCTCTGGCCACCCTGTCTGTCCAGATACTAGAAGATTATTCTTGAATTTAAATCTCTTTTCTCTTTCTTGCTCACTTTCTTGCCCCCCACAGACTATACAATTCAAATTGGCTATCTTAGCTTCCAGGGTCATCCAATGGTCACATATCCACACATGACACAAGACAAAGGCACATAAGAATGAGACAGGAAACTGCAGCGGTTCAGGGAAGTGGTCCAGTAGACACTCCACTACCTCCACAAGCCAAAATTACAATAAAGAACAAAAAACAGCAGAACCTATAATCAGAGCTAAAGGGGAGAAATACCATTGCGGTTTAAGGCAGTATTGGCTGTATTTATATTCTCAGTCATTTTCATTAGGTTTGTTCTAAACATCAAGCATTAAACTTCTAGTGTTAACCAGAAACACTTAGTTCAGCCAAAAGTGAAAATTCTGTCATCAATTACTCACTCTCATGTTATTCCAAATCTATAAGACTTTTACTCATCTTCAAAAATATATATTTCTTAATGAAACCTGAGAGAAACCTGAGGTCCAGTTCACCAAAGCTTTCATGGTTCAAAAACTTCATAAAGAGATTGTAAACATAATTCATATGGATCGGGCAGTTTAGTCCAAGTCTTCCTAAGAGACACAATCGCTTTATATAATGAACAGATTTAATTTAGGCTTTTATTAACATATAAACATTGATCATCGCACATACAGCTAATCAACGGTAAATGAAAGCTCAAACATGCTTGCTTGACGCACAAGAAAAAACCTCACTGGACCCCGCCCACAGTGAAACCTCATTGGCCCAAAATCTCGCTCAGCATAACTGTAAATTAAAAATTAAATCATTTAGCAGACACTTTTATCCGAAGCAACTTATGTTGCATGCAAAGTACACATTTTACTAGTTCTCGTGTTGCCTGTAAATCGAACACATGACCTCAGCGTTGCTAGCACCAAGGAACAAGCTATCCAATTGGATGTTATTACGCTGTCACCAAGCGGCAACCTCTCCCAGTTTCTCTTGAAGCCAATACGGAAGTGACTTAAACTGCAATTCATCGATTGGCCACTAGGGACAGGCTCCAGAAGGGAGCAGAATCTCATTGAGCTCCATGTTAAAATGCCCAACTTTACAGCAGAAAAAAAGGACAGCCTGGTACAGATTGTGGTTTTGGTCTATACAGCTAATTTTGCCCTTCATGACAACTGTGAGGGGGGTGAACACTACGTCCATATTTTTTTTACAGTCTATGGCTGTCACACATAGTTTTTTTCTTTCAGCATGAACAGACAAATTACTTGATGCTGAAACATTTACAGAAGTTACCTAAAACTTTAAAGCTAGTTATATCATCTTTGTAATGCAAAACTAGTTAATATTATTATTAAATATTGGCATTACATATGTAACAGTGTCACTCTGTATGCTAGTGTTGTGCATCTGAGAGAGTGTAAAGGAATAAAAAATAGCGTTGTGGAAGACTTCCACATGAAAAGTGCAGCTTTGATTGGCAACTCAATCTGAATTTTTGTCAAGCATAAGTAAACACTGCCTCAAGGCATGATAAACTAAACAGTAGCAATCACCTTTTTATCCCGGCCAGAGTGTGTGTGTGTATAAATCAGCCCTGAGCAGATAACATGTCAGAATGGAAATGATCAGGTAAGTGGAACGCAGACTGCCCTTTTAATAAGAGATAAAGTAACACACTGCTGTACCTCAGGAATAAGAAGTCTAACTCAAGACCTGTTCTGCAGGCAAACAAAATAAAATCTTCTTACCATTAGGAAGCTTTGGAGAACCTTTATTTTTAAGAATGTACAGTCAAGCTACGTTTTTGATTAAGTAGTCAGCTTTAATACATAACCATCAGATGATATAATTTATTTTTACAATTAGAGCAGTATTTATCTGGCACAAAAACTGAGGACCTGAGTTAATGGTGAAATGATGAATGATTTAAGCGATTAAAATTAGTGCTGTTGGCAATGGAAACAATGACATCTGCAATGCTTAACTCTTTCCCCGCCAAACACAGAATTTTCCATTATTTGTGAGAAAAACCTTCCCTGCCAAACACAGAATTTTCAGTGTTTTCACTGTTAGATGCTAGGGGGCGCTATTACGCAGCTTCTGAATGAGTACAGAATCTCCTGATCAAAATACAGGCGAAGGAGATGCAAAAAAACAAGCGATCGTATGTAAAATAGCAGATGCATATGTAAATAGCATGATCATCAAGATTAAACAGCATATAAATCAAAACTATCAAAAGTTACTGAATTAAATGTGGGCCCAGGACGAGCTACAGGACTGTGCAAGCATTAGAGGTGTTGATGTATATTGTAAAGTATATGTATATTGTAAAGATGGACCAACATTTCCATAGAAAATCTGCATATATTTTATTGTAATGTGAGCATCACTATGCCATACCTTCTATGTTAATGTGTACCTTCTTTGTATGCTCAGGTGGTACATGTGCATTGAATTTTTTGCACTAATTAGTTGTTCCAAAAGGTGGCAACACTGACCCTGGCAGAAGTTTGACAAATAAATGAAGCAGAAGGAACAACAACAACAACAACAAATTCATCTGAAGACTGCAACCATGGCCGTAGCTAGGTTATCGTTGCTGCTATGCTTTTTTTTTTTTTTTTTCGGTTCAAATTGCATTGGTTGTAAAATTGCAAAGGTTGTTTGGAGGGGGGTTTCCCCTTCTGTGAAATTGTGTTCCCCTCGGTTGAAATAGCCAGATATACTTGCAAATCTAGTTTAAGAGTACAAAGGCACTCTTAGGCTGTGTTCACACTTGACGTCTTTTTTGACAAGAAAAAGTTGACAAGAGCGCACTTTTAGTAAAAAAAAAGTGTTTGGTTACAATAGCAGCCAAGTGCGTCTTTTGTTGCTATAACAACAGCTGCAACAAGAGTGCTGTGTGGTGCAGATACAACATGTCGAGAAAGAGAAAGTTGCGTTGGCTTTTGACGTTAACGGGGGAGAATGTCGGTTCACAATGACGTTTGTGGGCACACGACAATATACAGGGAAGGAAACAGTATGGTGCTTACAATAATTGAGTCCTGGAGCTCCGGTTGGATGATGCACGGTTTGCGGCATATTTTAGACTTAACAAAAGTCAGTTTGAAGACCTGCTACTGCTGTTTAGCATCTACCGGCAGCTTCTCCATTTTTCTTGTTGTTATGGAAACGAGTCGGGTCTCGCTACTTGCTTGTCATTGGTCAACTGTCAAAAAGGCGCTTGACGTACAGCGTTTTTATCAGAAAAGTTGAGCTTTTTCAACTTGAAAAGATGCGCTGAGCTGCGCTCACAACTTTTTTGAAAACACGGTTTACGCCATAGGATTATAATGTAAAACAGATGCTGGCAGCTTAAAAAAAGGGCATCAAGTGTGAACATGCCCTTATCTGTCATGACTTTAGAAAGAAATAGCGCAGACGCACGAGTGAACACACGAGAGCTGCTTTATAGTAGACAATTAAGTTATACCTTTGATGAAACGAGACACTGACATTGTTTTCTATGTTTAATAGGGTAAGGTTGCTAGATTTTAAGCAATCTATTGTATTAAGTGCTATATAAATAAACGTGATGCGACTTTACTAGAGTGACAAAATGCAGAGCTCGTGCAGACAGGTTGCTATGATGATCAAAAGCTTTTCTTATGCTTTATTTAAAAAAATGCTTATTTTGTTATTGAGAGGAAAGTGCACAGCATATATTTACATATTCATCTAAGCGTCGCTATCAGCAGTGTGGGCAGCGTTGAATGTTCGGTGAACTTTCACTTTAAACTCACCAAACCAATGATAAAAGTTGTCATAGGTTTGTGCACAATATTTTTCAGAACATCGTGTGTTACATATATTTAAGAGCTACACATATACAATTCACAACAAGTGAAAGAGGCAATCACTGTTGCATCTATTAATTTATTCCTTGTTTTTCCATTCATCTTTTTATGTCTGTCCAGTGGTTCACAAGAGAAAAACATATTCAACCGCAAGTCTTTTTTTTTTTCATTTTACAAAGGAAATTGCAAAGATCTCAAAATGGGTACCAAGGTTTTCAAGTCATTCAGGGAATTGTGGGTGGGGGAGGTAAGAGAGAGAAAGAGAAAATGTGTGGAATGTACTGGCCCATAATTTGGGTTGCTGTAGTAAATCTGTGCTGGAAATGCAGATTTTATCAACTGGTCCACAAAACTTCCTACCTCCATTTTAACATGGATCTTCACATCCCCAACACATTTAGGGCAATGAGAAGCGATAGCTCAGCTAAACATGAGGATGTTCCTATGACCTCATGTCAAACGTGAAGAGTTATGGTGTGTACAGAGATAACAAAGGCTAAAAGGACAACAGAAGTTTACATCCGAGCGCTTCCCGTGTAGCTACTGAGATCAAGCAGACATCACTGAAATGCCACTTCTCAGGAAACCCCACAGTCAAAAACTAGGACCAGTTACAAAAAAAAAAAAAAAAAGCCAAAAGACAGATGTAAAGCTAACAAAACATAAGAAAATAACCTGCTTCACTGAGGCATGTAAAACTGCATTTTACAGAAAGTTATTGACTTTGGACAGGCAATCTATGCAATAATTAGGTTTCTAATCGCAACAGATGTTGCTCTATGATTTCATTCCTCCATGGAGCCCTGAAGCACTTACACTTTATTGACATTTGGGAAACACATTTTGTGATAAGTCTAAAACATCAATGATAAGAACATAAATGATGAGAAAAAAAAAACATCTCACTTCTCTTTAATCAGAAATCTATGATCAAAATCAGATCATTTCCTGACGTCCCTTTTTATCTCCAGGTAGCAGTAGGAGCCGTTTCATCTTTGCATGACAGTCAACATTACTAAAAACCTTGACTTGCACAAAGACTTTATATTACCAGCAAATTCAGTGACAGGTCCCTGGCATAGTAACTTGCTCTCAGTGCATTCGACTCTCTTCCAATTCTGTTCCATCACCAGCCATTCATGCGTGGCATACATTAGTGTCATCTCTGACGATATAGCTCAGTTGGGATCATACATACTGCACTCTTATTGCAGACCGCAAATCTGCACTGACGCTGCTGTTTTCTACTGATAATCATGTCATTCCAATCCTATATCATTTTATTTTGTTTCATGAAAAACTAAAATGGAGATGTACACTACTATACCAATCAGGCATAAAATTATGACCACCTTCCTAATATTGTGTTGGTCCCCCTTTTGCTGTCAAATTAGCCTTGGCCCGTCAAGGCATGGACTCCACTAGACCCCTGAAGGTGTACTGTGGTATCTGGCTCCAAGATACCATGTTAGCAGCAGTCCTGTAAGTTGCGAGGTGGGGCCTCCATGTATCTGACTTGTTTTTTCAGCACATCCCACAGATGCTCGATTTGACTGAGATCTGGAGAATTTGGAGGCCAAGCCAACACCTCAAACTTGTCGTGCTCCTCAAACCATTCCTGAACCATTTTTGCTTTGTGGTAGGGCGCACTATCCTGCTGAAAGAGAACACAGCCAGCAGGGAAAATACTGTTTCCATTAAAGGGTGTACATGGTCTGCAACAATGCTTAGGTAGGTGGTACGTGTCACAGTAACATCCACATGGATTGCAGGACCCAAGGTTTTCAGGCAGAACATTGCCCAAAGCACCACACCACCTCCGCCGGCTTGCCTTTGGCCCATAGTGCACTGTGTATTCTGACACCTTTCTATCCGAACCAGCATTAACTTCTTGAGCAATCTGAGCTACAGTAGCTCGCCTGTTTGATCGGACCACAAGGGCCAGCCTTTGCTCCAAAAGAGAAGTCTCTTATGCTCACAAAGACTGCATTCATTTGATCAAAAATACAGTAAAAACTGGAATATTGCGAAATATTCAAATTTTAATTCAATGTTTTCTGTTTTAATGTATCAAAGGATATATTGTTGTGTTCCAAATTTGAGGTTGACATCTCAGAACATTTGCTTCCAGTAAGATTTTGTTGGGAGCAGTACCAGATCTTTCAACCAGATGAAATTTGTTTCCCATTCATTTCCAATGCAGTCATTTCTGACCACGTGGAGTATAAGTGTGACTCATTTTTTTCAGGACCCTTTTTGAATCATGTCCATGATTTTTGTTGACCAAATGTCCCCACAGGGATAGTAAAACCTAAATGACCTACATTGTGGGGACCAACCAGCGGTCCCAACGAGGGAAATTGATTAATAAACATACTAAATTGTAAAATGTAAAAACGCAGAAAGTTTTCTGTGATGGGCAGGTTTAGGGTTAAGGAATAGTATATACAGTTTGTACAGTATAAAAAACATTACGCCTAAGGAGAGTCTCCACAAAAATGGCGAAACTGAGTATGTATGTGTGCGCGTGTTTTCACATAGCAAGTGCCAACACCTTTACCATATTTCAATGTTAATTTTTTCGGTCAAAAAAATGACCAAAGAACACCAGACATTTAAGGTCTGGTATTGAATACTGTAAGTGTTGAACTGGGATTCATTTCTACTCATCTATAGTTCAAGCAGGAATCGTGGTGTTCAACAAACACTGAAAAAGGTTGTACTAAACACAGTATAACTTCTCAGCTGGGTCAGAACTGAATACGAATGAGTTCTGTTGCTATTAAAATGCTCAAGAGCAATAAATTATGCATCAAGTTTAGCATCACCCAAGTATTGTATCTCTGTCTGTCAAATCTCTTGCTAATAGGTCTTTCAGTAAATGCTCTTGACCTATGAGGTAATATTACATAATATCTGCACACAATACACACTAAAGTTGTTTTTGTTTTTTTAACTTAAGACATGTCCTCTTCATGGTCTTAGTGAGAGCATACAGCTGCCTGGAAATGAAAGCTATATCTGGTCATCAACAGTTAACTGTTGTCTCTGACAAAAGTACACAGTACTGTTGCATAACATGACCTATATAATTGGCATTCAAATCTTGCTGTTTTATCACTTGCACTACCTTTTATCTCACAAAATATGTTATATAAGAAAAGCTACCATTTCAAGCTTGAATAGCATTTTAAAACATTGTTCATATATTGAAAAGAACATGTAAAGAGAACGGGTGTAGAGAATAATCAATATAGAGTACATACTATATATGTACAGCTTAGTGAGCCACACCCTGGAGCTGCTTATGGCTCCCTCTTCCCCTTTTTCTTCTCAGCTCCCATCCCCCAACTCCCTCTGTACTCATGGTATAGGAAAGCGGTGAGGGGCCCCTGGACGAAGATTTCGCCTGAAAGGCTTTGATCCTTAGCAGGTGGCTGGAACTTTTGCTAAAAGAGCACATTTGTGGAGTATAGCTGAAATTACAGCTATACTAACTGTACAGATATTTTGAATATTAACAATATACATTAGCAATATAGCAATAAATACACAAATATGCTGTTCACACAAGCAACAGCGTTCTGGCTTTTTACCGTTAAAAGATCATTCACACATCAGCACAAAAATACCAGTAAATTCTGTGATGCCAGACATCAGAAATTATCTTTAAACGCTTTGCTTTTGTCTTTATTCGCCCACATGAGGAAAATCGCTTTAGTTTCTGTTCAATTTGACAAAGATTTTCAAACTAAAGTGACAGACGTATAATAGTTTCTAGCTCCATCTTGCATATACTTGCATAGAAAAACTATTAAAAAGCAGTGGAGTTTGCTGTAAACAGCACGGCGTAATCGCTGCATTTTCATTAGCATTTAAAAAAAGCAGACTTCTTACGTTAGCATTCTGATTTACCAGTAATCTTCGTTCCTTGTTCACACACAGCATCATAATGGTAATTTACTGTTAATGTTAAAACTTCTCAAACTGGTAAATTGCCAGAACCAATTTACTGGTATTTTTGAAATGGTCCTGTTCACACATGATCTCTTAATGGTAATTTACCAGATAAGACCGTGATTTTGCCAAGACATGTTCCTGGATCAACATCTTTGATCCTGGATCAATATTTCTGTCCAAAAATGTAGTCCTAACCCTACCAATAACTTATCCCTAAAATCACTGGGAAATGATAGGTGAACAACACTGATGTAGAAGGATCTAACCATGGTTGTAAGCCTAAACTTGACATAAACTGTCCCTTAAAATCTGATTGGATGATTAGAATGTTGTTCCAGGATCAACAAAGATGTTGATCCAGGAACATGTTGTACTTGGTGAGGGGTTAGTGATTAATTTGTTCTATCACACACAAATGTTCCTGGACGTCTCCATGTGGTACATATATTTCAAAGTCTTAGTAAAATTGTAATTACTTAAATACTGCTCTTTACTACTTTGTATGTGTTGTATGGGTGTTCATTCTTTCTTTAGTTCTTACATTTTAGAAATCAACTTCACTACAATGGCTGGGTAGACCATGGGGTTTATCTGGAAAACAAACGCTCACTTTTATGCAGCAAAAATTAATGTTGTATCCATTTACACAAGAATATGGTCGGTGCGCTGGCTTTTAAATGCTAAACAAGGACTCATTGTCCCTGGACAGCTGCCTTTTTCCGGAAAACAAACTGAGAAGAGGGGGTTGGGGAGGCGGTCTGAAGAATCACACGTCCCACTTCAGAACCAGCTGCTACGGCCGTCCACTAATGCAGTCTCCTCAGATCAACTGCCAAGTCACACACGTGTGCACGCTTGTAAACGAGACAAGCCATGAGCAAATCTCTTCATGTGCAAGAGCACAACACGTACAAAGTTTTGAGGGCAAGTTTTACGAAAAGGTGGCCTTAGTGGAAATTTAAATATGAAGAAGTCATTCTGTCAGCAAAGTATTTTGTGGGTGTGCAGAAAGGCATATAACTCTTGGGATATTGAAGTGTAGGTAGTGGCCTGAACCTACCTCGAAATATATCCTACCATGTCATCATCGCAGCCTAAAGTACTGCCACGTCCATCTTTTTGAAGAACACACCCGTCTTCATCTCCCTAGGTAATATCTGACTCATGGGTTTCCTTCTTCCAGCATAATTTATTGTCAATGAGTGATTCATTTGGTTTCAGTGTATCTGTCCAAACAGAAACCCTGTTTAAAACCTGTTGGAGCATGTCTGTTGAGACTGACAGCAGATGTATGACGACATCATTGCTGGCATGTGGCGTCTGGCTTTTCTCGTCCTCGAGATCTCTGCTGAATGGAATTCCCTCTAATATCTGTTACTAAGGTGACAACGTCACACATCAATAGACTTTCCTGAGATAAGACCCAACAAGAAATCAAAGAACATGGATCTGCAACAGCACCTGTTACGATTTTAGTTTGAGCCACTAACCTAAATAGGAATTAACAGAAGGCTAATAGCAGCACAAGTAGTATGTTGTTGACCAAAAACAGGATAACTTAACAGAAGGAATAAATAAAAGATCAGATGAATGGATTACTGTATAAGAGAGTGAGACTGCATATCTATAATGTAGCATTTACACTCAGCATTTTCCCCTCTTTGCCTTTGAGCAGTTTGTAAAATGGTCCTGTGGGAGCCTGGTATTTTTTCACTTGCTCTCCTGATACGCTCAACAGAATTTACCAAGAGGGAACTCACTCAATCTTAAAAAAAAAATCCTGCAAAGACTGATCCGCAAGTTATACTTTTGGGAATTAGTTCAACTGTGAGAACGAATCTGAGTGTAGTAATTTACAAGAAAGAAAAATGCAACAAGGACTAATACCTCAACAAGGAACAGCTGAGAGGAATTTCTATAGACTCCAGTTTTCTTAGTGTTGCATGGAGTAATTTGCAAGGTATTTTACAATTTCATTTCAGACCACCCAGTTAAAGTCGACTCAGCGATAAACTCAATTACAATGTGCCTAAAAACCCCTTATCAAACATTGTTATTTCTAAATTCACTTGTAGAATTTGAATGATTTAAGTTTTATTTATTTTTATTTACTTAGACAGAATAGAATTTTACAATAATCCATTTTTCAGTCATCAGACATAACATTCAAATATTTATCTGTATACCAGAATCAGCCACATCCTTAATCAGAATTAAGGCTTTTTACAGTATGTGATTTATAATTAGGGCTGGACGATTTGACTTAAAATCAAAATCTCAATTAATTGAACATTTTACCTCGATTATGATTAATGAGCTATTATTTTGCCCTCATAGATCATTGACATGGTTTGTAGGCCTACTGTAAATATGCTCAACTATTAAAGGTGGGATATTTTTTCTAATGAAAAAGTGCATTTCTTTGTGATTTTAACATACTTGAAGGAAACAGCCCACTTTCAGCAGTTATTGTCTATGGGTCATAACATTTCTTACAGATTTCTGTTTGTTGTACATCAGACAGGTAAATTCGCACAGTAGGCCTACATTACATTTATTTGAATTCATTAATGAGAGAGTGATTCTGTGTGTGTGAATTAGTCATATCATCTCTTTATTAATTGTGAAGCTGTGCGTTGTAGTTACTTCAAAAGTAGACTTTTATGCTATAACGGTTGAGTTTCTAAGCTACTATAGTAATGAATCACAGGTCAGCTTTGACAATGAGTATCTGCGTCCCTGAATGTTTCTCTGTGCGCGCGATCGTCACGTGATGTGCGAGTGTTCGTGTCTCGATGCATCAGTGCATTAGTTCAAAATAACGACACATCCGATGATCTAAAATCGCTTCAATGTTCAAACTGGCAAGCCTTAAAACGCATACAATTGACAAACTTTCGTGAAGATGCAAGTGAAAGTGATCTGGCTTCAGGGCTCACACATGGACACGACATGGCTCAGCTCTCTGTCTCACAGAAAAAAGCTTGCGAGCACTGAACAGAGATGTTTTCCATGTTGTTCTTGAATGGTGTAAAATCGCTTGAATGTTCAAACTGGCAAGCCTTTAAACGCATTTAATTGACAGGCTTTCATGAGCACACAAGGGAAAGTGATCTCGCTCCGAGGCTTGTGCGCATTGTCTGTGTGTGCATGTAGCAGCACATATAAGAACGGCGATTAACTTACCTGTAAAATAAACTGTGTAAAACATGGAACTGCCCTAGCAATACTGAGCATCCAGACTGGATAAAAACAAAGATAACTGCTCCTGACACTTTTCATGTGCCTGCAAACTGCACTTGATGTGACTGGACGGGGTGGAGTCACATAAACTAACTACACACGGGAAAGTATTAAGGGGATTAAAAAAAACGAAATAACCGACATGAGACAATTATGTTGGTTAGAGGTTCTGAATTTCGGTTTCGATCACTTTTTGATTAATCGTCCAGCCCTACCTATAATGTTTCAACAGGAAATTCATGTACATTTTTGAGCACGTCACAATGTATGGAGCACTTATGCTGGATCTAATGTTAGTTCTTTGTTCCTCCAAGGGAGTAAACCAGTGAAAAGCGCTATTTTGATTGACAGTGTGCTCCAGGAAGTTTACTGCAGTTACCTTTGATGGCACGCCATTCGTTCGGAGAAGCCACAAAAGTTCTCACAGCTTATATGATTAACTTTGCCTTTGTCTCAAACATCACAGGATACTTTGTCTCTCAATCTTATGAAACCATCAACAGGAAGTAACTTTGCCTTACAGTCTTGGCTCTACCAAGAGAATGCAAATGTCAAAAAACAAATGTGAGCAGTAAATGGTCTAAAGAACAAGGTACAGTTCAGGTCAGTACCTTAAGTCAAATTGAACTCATTTTGAGATGCCAAGTCTTTGTCCTCAACATCTGGAAAACCTCATTTAGAATTTCTATTAAATTTGTAAATCCACATTATTTCCATTTTCACACAATAAAATTTTAATGGTATTGTATTTTTGCGTGCATTAGTTAACTGTTACAATGTAAGAAACGAAGTCAGTATGCAAAATGTAAGGATTATAATTCTTCTCTTTACAGACCTCATTAAAAGGTTTGACATACACAATTTTCTTTACAGTGCTATCCTATTTTCTTTTGAAACAGGAAGGACATATATAGGCATATCAAAAAGGCTTGGTTTTTAAAATAACCAACAGCCTTTTCATTTGCTAATATTATGCAGGTGATAATAGAAGGATTCTTCTCATGCTAACCATAACAAGAACAAGGAACTTTTAACAGTAAAAAGCCAGAAATAGGACCTATATTAAATCAAGCTTCATGTGTGCCTTTTCTTCCAACACTCTTCTAATAATCATGCAAAGCTATCTAGTTAATTTTTGCCAGTACTTTCAAAATCTGTTATGAGCACAGAGAAAAAAATGAAACAGCCTAATGTGTATAAAGCCAACAGACATGGACAAGAAAGGGGTCTTTAAGTCCATTTATCTCTCAATTAATTTTTCTATGCTGAGAAAATGAGCAATATTTGGAAAAGTTGTTTAAGAAAACATGGGCCTTCAGCCCATCAGTTACTGTTGAAAGCTACTTGTGATTGCAAAAGAAGGTATGGATGAGCACATGCAAAGATACAAGGAGTTGTGCTGAGGGTGCAGGAAAGCTTCCACACATCCACAGAAGCTGACAGAGGCAGATGATAATGGAGCGGGGTGAAAGGTGACACCCGCCTTACCGAATCCACAGAGGGAGTAAGAGACAGCGTTTTGCTGCTGGATGGAGCTTTGGACAGCAAAAAAAAAAAAAAATCACCTCAGATTATTGAGAAGCACAAATCTGATCAACTGGGTGAATGAAGATCTTGAAGATCTTCTTGAATATCTTGAAGATCTTCTTGAATATCTTGAAGATCTTAGACAAACTACATGGTTGCACGGACTGAGAATGAAAAATAAAGACGACAAAGATTTGTTCCTTGAACTTTATAAGATAGTCTATTCTTTGATTTCATCCCTTAAAGTGCTTATTAGAATATTACCGTAATATAGCTGTTCATGAATGTAAAAGGTCTGCAAAGTTTTAAAGATCAATGTCTACTTTGACCCACCCTGCAAATCCAATTTGCATGCATTTCAAAAGGATGAGGACTAGCGCTGGAATTGATACAGACGGCAATATTGCAGTTCGTAACACTGTGTATCAAGCACAAGTAATAGGCGTTTTGTGTCCGACACGTGCTGTCAGCGGTTGACCAATCACAACGGACTGGGCTGTCTGACCAATCAGAGAAGAGTAGGCTCTTGGAAAAGAGGGGTTAGAGAGATTGAATCTTAGGATGAACCGTTTTCATACTCTTTGAGAAATGAGGTAATGTGCAATCATGTATATTATGACAAAATTAAAGTGTAGTTTGACCTTGGATGCATGAACATCTATTGTAGGAGACCTCCAAAAACAAAATTAGGAATCTTTAAAATAGCATAATAGGGCCACTTTAAATACAGTGTCAAATGCTGTTCACAACCATTTTTGCATAATTTTTGTGAAACAGGATATTCTTCACAAATAACTTATCCATCGGAAATTGATTGGATCAGGAGAAATAGGCATTACATACTAGAATAAAATCAAGTGGTTTGAGGGGAGGGACGTCAGCCGAGAGGTAAAGACGTTTTACTGGCATAGCGCATAATTTGATTTTGATAAAAGATGGCCAAGACAAATGGAATATGGAATAATATTTACCATATGACTCTTTTCAAAATAAAATCAGGAGCATGCATTTAGAAAGTGAATAGGGTCAATTTTGACTTCATGTTTACTTTAACTGAACAATACAACATTACATCCTAAAATAACTCTATTGTCACCGTGAATGAACAAAAAAAGTAAGGCTATAGCTATGAAGTCTGAGAGAATAAGGTCTGAATGGGCACATTCCTATCTCTATTAATATGACAGAAGAGGGGACAAAAAGACATCTGTCTGGAAACAGATGGCACAGCTGTAGTACCGCAACAACAGCATCCATCATAGGTTGCGATGGCTGTTGAGGTAAACTAAAAATAGCTATTTATAAGTTACTGATGATTCCTGAATATTTCTGGGTCAAGAGTGTAGTTTTAGGTAAAATATAAAGTTCAAGCAAGGACAGTAATGGAATTAAGTGAGCTGAGTCTGAACAGCTAAATAAATAAAAACATTATCATAATTAACACACTTTTCTTTTCTTTTTTTTTTTGTCACAAAGTTGTGTCTATATGGCCTTTCAAGGATGGAGCACAGCTTGCTGTAGCTAATTCGGTGAAATGCATGAACCATTCTAAAGGACCACAGGATCAGAAGGTCCCATAACCCTTTCTTATTTTCAAAAGGTAAGGGTCATAGAACAAGCCATTTCAACACTTACTCTTTTAAACTAAACTCTTTTAAACTCTTCTAGCATCTATTTTTATGTTACCAGTACTTTTTGTAATTACTAGAAAGTAATCTAATAGTGACTTAACTTTTTACCAGTTTCATTAGTAACAAATTTTTGTCCTATTGCTCGTAATGAGCTTCTTTATTTACTTTTAAGTGTTAATTACGCTAGCTTTAGTTTAGTTTTTGCTGATATCGAAATTGGTGCAGAGAATTAAGAAATCCCAATGGTTTTTAAAATGTCATACTGTAAACCCCTATTTTTGTAACTACTTAAATCTAGTATCTTGTCTAGCTTTTATAATACAAATTTTAATTTTGCTTTGTACTTAAAGGCTACTAGTAACATCTCATTAGTAAGAATAAAGTTACACTGTAAAGCAGCAATTCTGACTAGTCATTACATATCACAACATCTGGGACAGTTACTAGTCTCATAAACTAGTATGTAATAAATATATAATTAAATATATACTAATGAAATTGAAAAAGGTACTAGTTATTATTAGATTACTCAATATAGATAGATAGATAGATAGATAGATAGATAGATAGATAGATAGATAGATAGATAGATAGATAGATAGATAGATAGACAGACAGACAGACAGATAGATAGATATAGACAGACAGACAGACAGATAGATAGATAGATAGACAGACAGACAGATAGATAGACAGATAGACAGACAGATAGGCAGACAGACAGACAGACAGACAGACAGACAGACAGACAGACAGATAGATAGATAGATAGATAGATAGATAGATAGATAGATAGATAGATAGACAGATAGACAGACAGATAGGCAGACAGACAGACAGACAGACAGATAGATAGATAGATAGATAGATAGATAGACAGACAGACAGACAGATAGATAGATACAGATAGATAGATAGATAGATAGATAGATAGATAGATAGATAGATAGATAGATAGATAGATAGATAGATAGATAGATAGATAGTGTCAGAGGTCTAACTACAGCCCATGACAGACAGATTGCATATTGATGTGTTCATCTCAGGCTGATTCAGCACTGATTCAGTTTCCTGTAATGCCAAGACCTTCTTTATAATAAAACGCACAGAAAAAGTTCACTCGCCACCAACCTGCGCTGAATCAGTGCCAGTAAAGCCCATCTAACCCATGGCAGGACCCTGGTATATGTTCAGCTGTGGAATAAAGCACGCTGACAGATTTAAAATGGGGCACGTCATATTTCACCCAAAGGTGACACTTGAAGGCACTCAAATCTCAGCTCATGTGCCTGACTCGGTGGATGTGCACAGATGCGACATTCTCGGTTATTAAAGCGAGAAAGTGAGGTCAACAGCACAAAGCACTAAAAGCAGAATTGCCGGTGTCCGAGAATGATACTTACTGCTGACTTTCATGCTGCCGAACGCCGACGGCTGCGGCACGGGCTTGCAGCTTTCGGCGAAGGAGGTGGTTCTAGGCCGACCGGACATTTTCCAATCCGAAATCCCACGCGTCTCTCAGAGTAATATACGCTTGTTTGTCTTGAACGAATCCGTTTCGACCCACGGGGACCAGTTTATCTCCCACTTAAATAATAAGAAAAAATGGGCGACTGTCCGGGGGTTTTCTTCAGTGAGCTCTCAACCGTCTCGCTTTCAGAACATTTTCCACGGGACCGTTTTATGGTTGACTTTTACTATTATCTTCCGTGATGAAACCTCAGATAATCTGGTGCTCGTGAAATCGGCCTTTTCCCAGTTTCCCTCGAACCCCACCGATCCTCGTCTCTCTCCCTCTCTCTCTCTGACTGGAACAGAGATTTACACAAAGAACATAGTCCGTATCTAATATACCCTCAAATCGCTGAGAAACTGGAGTGGTTTTTCATCACCGTGCAGTATTTTTCATATACTGAGGTGGAGACTCAACGATCCAGTAGCACCAGCCATGGCGGCTTCCTTGCTCTAACCGACGAAACGAATGAGAATTTTCCAATTGCCCAATTTCAAGACTGATATCCTCGGCCGTTCCGACCCACTTAACTCCATGCACACGGATGGCGAAATAAGAAATCCAATACAGACACGGGTAACGTTAGTTCAGTAAACGAGCCAAAAGTGCGGTTCCTAAAGGGAACTGTGATCAGAATCCCCCCGGTAATTCAGAAATTTCCTTTTTTATTTCTTCTCCGTCGGTCTGTGCTCGTTCTCTTTGTCACTCCGAACGATTCACGTAAACTACGTTACGTGCGCAATAGTGGCAATGGAGTTGAACGGGAGCACAGACGGGGTTACGCCACATCGCGCCGTCAAGAATCGGAAAATGTGAACGCGCTGGAAGGCCTGGGGAGGTCGTACCCAGCCAATCCAACGCCTTTCTTGGCAGGTGGGCGGAGCGACGGCGAGTCCCTCCACCAATCGAATGCTTGTGTCGGCAGAACACATGGTGTAATTTGCCAATCTGTCAGTGTTCTGCAGCCATGGATGACGCGCGGAAGTCGAAAGTGGGCGGGCGCGTGGAAAGACTGATTGTAAAATCATCCAATAAGCGGACCTGAAGAAACGAAACAGCCCAATCCTGAAGAAGCATCAAAGGCGCAAAAGTAACCAAGCTGTACTGTTGCTAGTCAGCTGAGCTCCTGTGATCTGTTCTGTGATGCTTTGCCATTGTTGCTACAGTGTAATTTACAAATCACTCATGTTTTTTTACAATTTAAAAAAAAAATTATAATTATGTAGTTATAGAGCGTCAGAGTAATGTAATGGGTCTAGTGCCTTTTGACCTCTAAAACTAACAGACGTGTTCTAATATAAGTATTTTATTAAAAGTGTAGCCTATAGACTAGAATAGACAATGTTCTTGTCAAGCTCAACCACTTGCATTTAAAAAAATTATAACTTCAATTAAAAAGATAAAATTAGCTATTGCTCAGTAAGGGATTGAGTGCTAATATATGAGGGTGTCAATTTAAAGGCAATTTTGATATTTAAAAAATGTGGAATTTTAATAGTACAAACACCATGGGCTGTTTTAGAATTCAAACAAACCAAACCACAAAACATCACACAAGTTAAATTGATATTACAAAAGAACAGATTACAAAAGAACAGAATGCAAAGGATATACCATATATATATATATATATATATATATATATATATATATATATATATAGATATATATATATATATATATATATATATATATATATATATATATATATATAAAGGATTATGAATTAAAATATTAGGCTATTCTTAGAAACTTAAAATCTTTCGATTTAGATTAAAGAAAGGAAAACAATGAAGAAATACCTATCATTTGTCTTAATAAACTGCCAATTTGAGGAGAGGACAAAAATGACAACTACTAAAAATATTTAACCCTGTGATGCATGAATTTTTAAATCTCAAATAAAATAGTTTTATTGTAATATTATTTATATACTATTATATTATTTATTTTATTATTTTATTTTAATTTTAAAGTTTTAGTAATTTTTTAGCTTTAATTTACTTATTTTCGTTTTTTACTCATTTTATTTCAACAAGTTTCCAATTTTTAATTTATGTTTAAAATTTGCCATCTAATATTTACATTCTATTTTAGCTATATTTTAACTAACAACAATTCTTTTGAATAGGTGTTGTTTTAGTAAAACTAAATCTTAAAGTTCTGGAATAACTTCATAACTTTAAACTTCAAAACAAGAACATAATTAGGCCTATCCCATATCTAATAGGAATGGAAATATGTCAAATGATTCATTCTGAAAGAGTTATGCTGTAATGGTCACCATGCATCAAAGGGTTAAATGTACCTTTATGTTCACTTAATTGTGATTTAAAAAAATAAATAAATAATTTAAATAATTTCCATAATTAAAAAATAGTGTTCAACATTTCATCCAGTAGGCTATATTAAGGAATATGGCATATGGGAACATAAAATGTACTTCAAAGGAAGAATGACCCTAATATCTTTTACAACGATATTTTACAATCCTCCAAAGCAAACAAATGATTTGCATCAAAGTTATGTCGCTTTGGTCAGCAAGACACTGGTTAGATTGGCAGTGAATGTGCTTCTACACGCTGCTCTGTCTGGCCTTAAAAAAAAAAAACTGTACTTTTTTTTATTTTTATAAATAAATAAATACAGTAATTTACAGAGCAACTTGTAAATCTTAAAGTATAAAATTAACTGTAATTTACAAACAAGAAAACTGTAATTTAAACCTGTAAATCCAACAACACACTCACGCTATTTTGTGCCTTTAACATATACTGACAACCACCATAATAATGCAGGTGGTAAAAGAGCAAGCCACATGAAGAATCATGAAGAAGATCATCACAGGTAGCCTTTCCAAAAGTCCAATTATACTGGCAAGGCAGAGTCATTCACAGAAACACAAAACACCATCATGGTAACACACAACACTAAAATAATGCAATAAACATTCATTAAACAACAGAAGAGGCAACATAAACCCGCGTGTATAACTGCTAACAAAAATGATTAAGAAACATGATTATTTAAACCAAACACTTTCAAATGTGTAGTCACACAGGGAATTCTGGAAATGCCAGTTTACAGTTTTTCACTGTAAATTATCATTTGATTAGCCTTTACTTCTAAGAACTGTACATTTAATAGTATTTTACTGTAAAAATTACATGAAATGTCCAGTTAGATCTTTTAGTTTTTCCCTGTATATAGTACTATTAACCTCTTTTTTCCTGTAGTGCTTTTACAATATTTTAGTTAAAATGATACCCATTTTTTTACAATGAGGAGTCCATTTTCATGTTGATAGAACACGTTGTAACCGTGGAACACTGTGTCTGACATTATGACAGATGTGGGGCAGTTTTTAAAGCTTAATAAGAAGCCAGCAGAGCTGGGTATATCACACACAAATTGTATGGTTACTGATTGAAAATTGTAGTTAGTAATGTAATCCATTACATTACACATTTAACATTTATAATCAGACTACTTTTTGATTACTTTTGACCTAACTCGTTTATCACATTGATTTGAATAGGACAATCTTGTACCATACTGATATAAAAATACAAAGAGAAAGAAAATATATTCCATTATTTGTTTTTAACAACATGAAGTGCATTAAATAGCCTATCACATTAGGCTACGTCAGTGTTTAGTTCATGCAGTGCATGTAGTGAAAAGCTACAATTAATTAAATCATAAAATTGTAAAATTTAAATAAATAATTTTAAAATAAATCAATCAAAATAAAACGCATACTAAAAAAGATGAAAATATATATTCTATTTGTTTACCTGCATGTCATGCAGGTAAACCATGAACTTAATTTTATGTTGATTAATTATTGTTGACTTTTTTTATTTTATTATTTACCTAACTTATTAACTTTCAAATCTCAGGTGGTAGTTCAAGTAAATATATTAGGTATATATTTATATATTTATAATAGGCCTGTATTATTACTGTAATGACATTTTATATATGTAAAATGACATAAATGTATACATTTTAATGTTTTTAAGAGTCAAAAGTCTTCCAAAGACAGTCTAAATGAATGATAATTCATATAATCATTAATGTGTTCATCAGTTGATTAGATATAATGTTGCAATGTTAAGAAAGTGAAATTAAAAGTGAAATGATTACTGTAAATCCAGTGATCAAATACTGTGGGTCTCAGTTTATAGTGATTGGCTCATGATAGTGGCTGGTCTGTGTGTGCA
The DNA here is from genome assembly GCA_018749465.1 of Paracanthobrama guichenoti. Taxonomy (NCBI): domain Eukaryota; kingdom Metazoa; phylum Chordata; class Actinopteri; order Cypriniformes; family Gobionidae; genus Paracanthobrama; species Paracanthobrama guichenoti. Next base: position 463,859 of record JAGHMJ010000034.1, on the reverse strand, counting down.
ATTCCACAAGACCTTCTGAAACTACACCGATCAGGCATAACATTATGACCACTGAGAGGAGAAGTGAATAACACTGATTAAGCACCTGTTAGTGGGTGTGATATACTAGGCAGCAAGTGAACATTTTGGCTGCGTCCGAAAACCTAGGCAGCTGATTCATTGCCTCACTGCCTTAGACGATGACTTGTAAGGCAGCTTACTTTCAGATGCCATCTTTTTTTCCCAGCTCAACTGAGACAGAACGGAATGGAACGCACAGGATTGTGAGATATCAAAAGCAGCGAAGGACACATCTATGCTGTCTTCAAAACTCGATCAGACGAAGGTATCTCAGGAGACAGGAAGTGAAGCTAACATTAGATTTGGAATTGTCTTGATGCATTCTGACCTTGAAATGTGTCCTCCGAAGGCAGCATTTTCCAGGTTTCGGACGCAGCTTTAGTCCTCAAAGTTGATGTGTCAAGCAGGAAAAATGGGCAAGCGTAAGGATTGAACGAGTTTGACAAGGGCCAAATTGTGTTGGCTAGATGACTGTGTCAGAGCATCTCCAAAACTGCAGCTCTTGTGGGGTGTTCCTGTTCTGCAGTGGTCAGTATCTATCAAATGTGGCCCAAGGAAGGAACAGTGGTGAACTGGTGAAAGGGTGATGGGTGGCCAAGGCTCACTGATACACGTGGGGAGCGAAGGCTGGCCCGTGTGGTCCGATCAAACAGACAAGCTACTGTAGCTCAAACTGCTCAAGTTAATGCTGGTTCTGATAGAAAGGTGTCAGAATACACAGTGCATCACAGTTTGATGTGTATGGGGCTGTATAGACGCAGACCAGTCAGGGTGCCCATGCTGACCCCTGTCCACCGCCAAAAGCACCAACAGTGGACACGTGAGCATCAGAACTGGACCAAGGAGCATTGGAAGAAGGTGGCCTGGTCTGATGAATCACGTTTTCTTTTACATCACGTGGATGGGCGGGTGCATGTGTGTCGCTTACCTGGGGAACACATGGCACCAGGATGCACTATGGGAAGAAGGCAAGCCGGCGGAGGCAGTGTGATGCTTTGGGCAATGTTCTGCTGGGAAACCTTGGGTCCTGCCATCCATGTGGATGTTACCTTGACACGTACAACCTACCTAAGCATTGTTGCAGAGCATTTACACCCTTTCATGGAAACGGTATTCCCTGGTAACTGTGGCCTCTTTCAGCAGGATAGCATCTAATTACTTAATTTTTGGAATCTGATTACATATGCAGATCAGTTACTGGAAGCCAGATTATGAAACTGACCAAATTGATGGTCCATTATTGTTCAAATGTGTCATCATGAATTTGTCCTGGAAGTATCACTCATATGAAGGCACATAACTATATTCTCACTTTCATTGTACAGATTCAATTTGATGAACTAACTTGCCATGTTGGCATTGTCCTTTCACCAATGTATTCTTTGACCTGTGACGTACTAACAAAAGTGTTAGTGTCCTTTTTTTACTTTTTGAATATAACGGCTAGTAAAGTTTTCGGACATTCTGTTCATTTGACACCGCTTTTTATAAGTATAAATATCCAAATGCAGGGATGGTGTACATAATATAGGCACATTTCAGCTAAAAATGTTTGCACATTCCTGCAGTGGGCTTACATAACACAGCATATAACATAATTGCTTATTTACATTTCATAGATGGGCAGATTCAGACTCCTTTCCCCCGCCATCAACATTATTGTGGTTTAGATCTAGTACATGTTCCATTTGTAACCAGTGTACTGTACATCCGGTGTGTTATGCAGAATATTTCACAAGGTCTGTGCTTTTTTTCTGCTGCCACTCTTTTCTGTGATGTGATCATGTTGCTTTGAGCACATTTTACAATGATGTTTCACAAATAGCCCTACATCTGCAATAGAACAAGTGATGCAAGTAATGCAAGCTACGGTTTCCTTTTTGCCTTAATGCAAATACTTCCTGAGGCAATTGTGTATGTGTGTTTGCACAAATATACAAACCCGATTCCCAAAAAATGTTGTGACTGTACAAATTGTGAAAAAAAAGGAATGCAATAATTTACAAATCTCATAAACTTATATTTTATTCACAATAGAATATAGATAACATATCAGATGTTGAAAGTGAGACATTTTGAAATGTCATGCCAAATATTGGCTCATTTTGGATTTCATGAGAGCTACACATTCCAAAAAAGTTGGGACAGGTAGCAATAAGAGGCCGGAAAAGTTAAATGTACATATAAGAAACAGCTGGAGGACCAATTTGCAACTTATTAGGTCAACTGGCAACATGATTGGGTATAAAAAGAGCCTCTCAGAGTGGCAGTGTCTCTCAGAAGTCAAGATGGGCAGAGGATCACCAATTCCCCCAATGCTGCGGCCAAAAATAGTGGAGCAATATCAGAAAGGAGTTTCTCAGAGAAAAACTGCAAAGAGTTTGAAGTTATCATCATCTACAGTGCATAATATCATCCAAAGATTCAGAGAATCTGGAACAATCTCTGTGCGTAAGGGTCAAGGCTGGAAAACCATACTGGATGCCCGTGATCTTCGGCCCTTAGACGGCACTGCATCACATACAGGAATGCTACTGTAATGGAAATCACAACATGGGCTCAGGAATACTTCCAGAAAACATTGTCGGTGAAAACAACCCACCGTGCCATTCGCCGTTGCCGGCTAAAACTCTATAGGTCAAAAAAGAAGCCATATCTAAACATGATCCAGAAGTGCAGGCGTTTTCTCTGGGCCAAGGCTCATTTAAAATGGACTGTGGCAAAGTGGAAAACTGTTCTGTGGTCAGACCAATCAAAATTTGAAGTTTTTTTTGGAAAACTGGGACGCCATGTCATCCGGACTAAAGAGGACAAGGACAACCCAAGTTGTTCTCAGTGCTCAGTTGAGAAGCCTGCATCTCTGATGGTATGGGGTTCATGAGTGCGTGTGGCATGGGCAGCTTACACATCTGGAAAGGCACCATCAATGCTGAAAGGTATATCCAAGTTCTAGAACAACATATGCTCCCATCCAGACGTCGTCTCTTTCAGGGAAGACCTTGCATTTTCCAACATGACAATGCCAGACCACATACTGCATCAATGACAACATCATGGCTGCGTAGAAGAAGGATCCGGGTACTGAAATGGCCAGCCTGCAGTCCAGATCTTTCACCCATAGAAAACATTTGGCACATCATAAAGAGGAAGATGCGACAAAGAAGACCTAAGACAGTTGAGCAACTAGAAGCCTGTATTAGACAAGAATGGGACAACATTCCTATTCCTAAACTTGAGCAACTTGTCTCCTCAGTCCCCAGACGTTTGCAGACTGTTATAAAAAGAAGAGGGGATGCCACACAGTGGGAAACATGGCCTTGTCCCAACTTTTTTGAGATGCGTTGATGCCATGAAATTTAAAATCAACTTATTTTTCCCTTAAAATGATACATTTTCTCAGTTTAAACATTTGATATGTCATCTATGTTGTATTCTGAATAAAATATTGAAATTTGAAACTTCCACATCATTGCATTCTGTTTTTATTCACAATTTGTACAGTGTCCCAACTTTTGGAATCGGGTTTGTACAGCTGTACACACATTTATTCACATGCATAAACACAAAGATAAGCACACATCTAATCCGTTCCATTCACGATCATGTTCATGTTTTTGTTTATAGACGTTCATTGCTTACTAAGAGTGATTCAATAAATTGAATTTAATAAAGAAAACATGTTTACAAGACACAAACACATTCACACACACTTAAGTATTTACACAAATGCAATATATGCAAAATAACTAAAAGTTTCAAAGAACACTGTTCGGACAAACAACATAAGATGCAGCTCAGGTTCTTCAGTCACATTTCCTGCTCCTTAAAGTTTAGATAAATAAGGAGATGAACACCTATATAAAAGCCTCGGTAAACATACTATCTTACAGAATGGAACACACCAAAAAGACTAGTCAAAAATAAATATGTTGTAAAGCATTCTGAAAGAGACAGACTCGCATTCAAACCAGTATTCACAAAATGCATCTTCAAAGCAATGACTATGGAATGTTTTATGTAGTATAAAATAAAGCTTTTAAATATCGCATGATGTGATTTATAGTCTATTGAACTGTAAGAGCAACTTAAAATGATCAAGGTACTACATCACATACGAATTCAAACAGTCTACGCACTAAAAGCTAACTTCACAGCTGTTTTTTTCACTCTTTCCTTTTTGACAATATTTATTCCTTCTCATCTAATCTCTCTTATAGGTTTTGTTTCTATTTAAATGAATGTAAATAGGATTGTAAAAATCAATCATCATTTTTAATTACATTTGAATTATTGAAATGCATAGGTGTATGGATATGGATATAGCTTTCTTTAAGAAATAAGTGTAAACAAATTTATTTATTTTTACACAGGAATTGGCTCTTGGTTCACATCAAAATGGCTCATTTTCATGTAGATATGCTAATGAGAGAATAGGTGAGCAAGACCACCAGGCTATATTACTTTATGACCCAGTATTTCCCATTTTACAATATAGCTTTATATGGGGGGACATTGGAGCGTTATTCCATTTGACATTTGTAAACCAGAACTATTGCCATGTCTTAAATATGTCAATCATTTCAAAACATTTCCTGTTTTTAGGATTTTGTAAAAAATAATAACAATAATAAATTAAACCACTTACTATAACTATAACTTGCTACTACTTTTTTTTTAATCTATAGAATTCAGCCTTTATGAGACTTTTTTATTATACAACAGAGACATTTTTGACTTTAAGCAACATCAAAAATATCCACATTTTTATTAAACATCTAAGCTTTAAATAAAACATGTCCATAATAAAAAGAAAGGTGTATTCAAGTGTGCATGAAGTGCATTTTTAATGTACACTGGTCAAAAGTTTGGAATAATTACGATTTGTTTAAAAATCAGATACAGTAAAATAATGCAGTAACAGTAAAACAAATACAGCAATAATGTGAAATATTATTACAATTTACAATAACTGTTTTCTATTTGAATATATCTTAAAATTTTTTTTTTTTTTTCCTGTGATGCAAAGCTGAATTTCCAGGATCATTCCTCCAGTCTTCAGTGTCACATGATCCTTCAGAAATCATTCTAATAGGCTGATTTGGTGCTCACACTAAAGGCTGGAGTAATGGCTGCTAAAAAATCAGCTTTCCCATCACAGCAATAAATTAAATTTTAATATTAGTGCTGTGAATTGATTTAAAAAAAGTAACTAATTAATTGCACATTTTTTCTGTAATTAATCACGAATAATAGCACCTAACATTAAAGTTTTAAATATAGTTTTATATTGTAATAATTTTACATTTACTCTCCAAATTAATGTAGAACCAACATAAAGACCATGTTTAATGTCATCTTTGTATGAATGGACAGTATCACCAATAGCAATACTGCTACTGATGTCTCTATGAAACTCAATTTTAGCCATTATAGCCTTTCAGTATTACAGTATAATTGAAGCTATGCATTGTAACATTTATTAGGCTTTAAATTTCAACTATAAAAGCATAATTATTCTCATAAAAGCAGTCTTAAATGGGTTAAATAACATCTTAAATTAACTTTAATGGTGCGCATGACAGCCATAGACTATAAAAAAATATGGACGTAGTGTCCGTGACGTCACCCATAGGATTCTGAAGAGCGGTTTTGAAGCGTAAAGTAGGGTCGAGCTGGCCGTTGCCATCTTAGCAGTGCACGTCACTCCCAGATAACAGAAAATGGGCAAAGAGGCATGACGTGGGCGGAGCTGAGGTGACGCGATGACTAACAGACAGCGGATAAATGGCTATCCACCTGTCACTCAAAGTAGCCACACCCTTAATTATGCAGAACTTTAAAGCTTTATATAATGTAAATGAATGAGTTATAAAAAAATTCACCCCCCTCACACTTGTCATGATGGGTAAAAATCAACCGTATAGACCAAAACCACAATTTGTACACGTTTTGTTTTTTGTTTTCTGCTGTAAAGTTGGGCATTTTAACATGGAGCTCAATGAGATTCTGCCCCTGTCCCTAGTGGCCAGTCGATGAATTGCAGTTTAAGTCACTTCTGTATTGGCTTCAACAGCATCATGTTCGGCAGCGTCAGACTAATGCAGTCTGTCAATATTGTTAATCAAAGAACCAAGGTAACAGAGAAAATTGTAGCTTTAATAAGGATTAATCTATATTTAATTCATTATTTATGCAGTGCAGACTTTCAATAGTTCAGACTTTTTAATTCAATTTCTGTATATTTCCTACTTGTTAGACAGGAGAAGGCCACAGGTAAATGTGACATTTATTATAATGGGTTTATGTGAAGATTGTTTTAAGTTAACTAAAATTAAAAGTTGTTATTAAAGCTTAATGTTGAAATTGATATAGATTTAAATTATACTGTAATGTTGAATGCCTATCATTAATGCTTAAAAAAATAAATTTCATAGAAACATAGGTAGCAGTATTAGTATCAGTGATACTGGCCTTCATTACAACAAATATTTTTGTTGTCGCGATTAATTACAGAAAAATGTGATTAGTTAATATATATATATATATATATATATATATATATATATATATATATATATATATATATATATATATATATATATATATATATATAAATAATATTTAATATTTAACAACGTTACTGTTTTTACTGTATTTTTGATCAAATTGGTGAGAATAAGAGACTTTTTTTCAAAAACATAAAAATTGCAATTATTCCAAACTAGGTAGTGTATATCTGAATAACTTAATCAGGTTCAGACAAAAAGAGCATCACATCACTGACCCATATATAAATAATGGATGTGCAGTCTGTTCAGACAAAGGTTGGTTTAAGGTCGACTTTAAAGTTCACGACAGGATGTGTCGAGCGGTAGAAGTCCTCATCCTCGCTGTCAGAGGTCCCTGAGGTGAGGCTGTCTGTGGAGTCGTAGGGGTGATGACAGGCCCCACAGTAGTGCCGCTGGTAGTAACAGTAGTCCTCTGAGCTGCTGGAGTCTGAGTCTGAGTAGTCATATGGCTCCTCTGAGTGTTTAACCTCCTCTATCAGCCCAGTGGAGACAGGCTGAGGAACCTGGTCTGTGAAAGGAGTAACAGAACATTTGTGAGAAGAACATTCCCAACTATCCTGTTTACAGCCACGCCTAGTCTTTGATTTCTCATCCCTCTTTCTCCTCTTTCCCTCATGCCAAAAATCATGTCTTTGAGGGTTGCTGGTGGGACTTGTTTTAGAGTCATCATCCCTCAGCTTTTCATGGTCTGGTAGTGCAGATGCCCTACTGCGCCCTGGAGGTACAGAGCCTGGAAAATAGTAAGGGGGAGGTCCAACTCTTGAGGAGTAAAATGGAGGTCTGCGTTTACGCATGAGATAGGGTGAGATGGTGGGGAAAAAGAACTGTAGAGGAGATCGAGGAGAAAGAGCCACGCTCAGATCATCTGGCTTGATGGACGGGCTCCGCGCCCGGTCGGGCGATTTGAGAGAACTGCTTATGGCATCCACACTCAGGTCGTGCAAGATCTCCACCAGCTGCTCATTGGTTACAAAACCCTGTCGCCCTGCTGATGATGTGGCTGGAATCTCCGTGGAGGCTGATGGCTCTGGAGACCCAACCTGAGGTGAACCACACCAAGCAGGACTCAAAGGAGGAGAACCATGTGCTAATTTTTCCTGATCCGAAGGCACAACTAGTGGCTTCTCCAAAATTTCTCTTCCAAGACCTGAGTTTCTCATATTGTTCACGGCTGGAATTGCATCTTCTGTGTTTCCATTCAGACTCACAACCTGAGAGACCTCAACTTTAGGAGAAGAAGGTGGTGGAGAAGGAACATTTGTAGCTACTGAACCTTCATGGGACATTTGCTTTGAGGTAGTGTGAGTGGGAAGCGGTGGAGGAGGTACATAGGGAGGTGGAGAGAGAGCTCCTGTGGGAGCAACTTCTGAGTATTTCTTAAGAAGAAGGGCTGGAGAATCAGGAGATACCACTGTGGTTTGGGTGGAGGTGGAGTTGAGGTTAGTGTTGGAGGAGTCCATTTCTCCCTCATCCAAGGGGTGGCTAGCAGTCATCAGTTTGAGCAACTTGTCCTTGGCATTGTTCACTTGTTCCTGTAGGCTATCAATAACGGCATTCTTCTGCAAATATGGAGGAAACATGGAAAAAATGGGTTAAAACCTCATCACCCTAATCACAGTCATTATCTAGAATGGCTCACTTCACTAAGTAGGTGTGTGGGATGGATGCCAATTTTGCAGGATGTGAGATCATAATGCGGTGCCTTGAGGAAATGTAAAACAAAGGACACCGCCTCATTTGTGGGGTAGTGACGCAAAACACACTGCTGTCCACACCCAACACTGGAATTCACCATCAGACACTTAATCAAACCAGGAATCACTGTGTTAAACTATCTATCTATCTATCTATCTATCTATCTATCTATCTATCTATCTATCTATCTATCTATCTATCTATCTATCTGTCCGTCCGTCCGTCCGTCCGTCCGTCCGTCCGTCCGTCTGTCTGTCTATCTGTCTGTCTATATATCTGGTTATCTGTTTGTCTATCTGTCTGTCTATCTATCTGGTTATATGTCTGTCTGTCTATCTATCTGTCTGTCTGTCATCTATCTATCTATCTATCTATCTATCTATCTATCTATATCTATCTATCTATCTATCTATCTATCTATCTATCTATCTATCTATCTATCTATCTATCTATCTATCTATCTATCTATCTATCTGTCTGTGTGTCTGTCTGTCTGTCTGTCTATATGTCTGGTTATATGTTTGTCTGTCTATCTATCTGGTTATATGTCTGTCTATCTATCTGTCTGTCTGTCATCTGTCTATCTATCTGTCTGTCTGTCTATCTCTGTCTGGTTATATGTCTGTCTGTCTATCTATCTGGTTATATGTCTGTCTATCTATCTGTCTGTCTATCTATCTGGTTATATGTCTGTCTATCTATCTATCTGGTTATATGTCTGTCTATCTATCTGTCTGTCTATCTATCTGGTTATATGTCTGTCTGTCTATCTATCTGGTTATATGTCTGTCTATCTATCTGGTTATATGTCTGTCTATCTATCTGTCTGTCTGTCATCTGTCTATCGATCTGTCTGTCTTTCTATCTATCTGTCTGTCTATCTATCTGGTTATCTGTCTGTCTGTCTGTCTTTCTATCTGTCTGTCTGTCTGTCGCCAATCACTCAAACATGCGCTGTTGTCAGAAAAACTGAATGTGGACATTAACAGACTGGTGCTTATGACAAAAATTACATCATGCATGCTGTCTGTGAGGCGGTAAACTTTGGGCATTAGAACAGCATATATCCCTCTACTTTGTGGCATGTATTTGTACTAAAAGGAACAAAAGGTAAAAATAAAAGGCCTACATATGAAATACCTAATTTTCTTCCTTGAAAAGACCATCACTTTGCTTTGATTAACACACTGTAAATGTAATAACTATTGGTACCTCATTGATGAGTCTTTTCATGGAGTCATTTTCTCCAAGTAGATAATAGATCTCATCCTCGCTGTACATGGAGTGTGTGGACTTGCTTGGACTACTGAAGTATTTGGCCATTTGACTGGGATGTGAGTTTGTCTCCTCTTCAAACTGTCTCCACTGAGTCAGCTAGAGGGAAGAAGAAGAAGAATTAAGCATTTGCTGAGTGTTTCATGCTGATGTTCAGTTATTAAATGATTTAGTTATTGTGCAATAACTAAGTTCAGGCATTATCAGGTCTGTGTGATTCATTAACCCTTTTTTAAGTCAGCCTTTTTGTCTTAACTACACACACACACACACACACACACACACATCTCTTTGGTTCTGATCTATGTTCAATGAACTGTAACATTGCCCAAAATAAAGAGCTGACATTAGCAGTGTCCTCTCCAAATGTACAGGACACATTGCGTAAACACATTTGATGTTGAATGCTGACTCATCAGCTGCTTCACCTCATGTGGTAGATTTATTGATTGGTTATACCTCAGCAACCTCAGCATTAGCCACTTGATTGAGTTTTTCAGATCAAAACATTTAAATGTCCTGACAAAGACTGACTCAGAGTTTGTTCGCAAATCATAAGACAATGGCAGTGAATTGACCAGGACGTACTTGAGGGACAAACAGCAAACAGTTTATGGCCATTGTACAGATGAAGATGGCTCCAGACACTACACTGTAGACCACATTGGGCCAGGCATACAGGTAAAGAGAGACGGGCACGGCCACAGCGGTCGACATGGTAACCAGACAGACAGCACCCATGATGGTCATCGACTGGTTTACTGGAGGTAAGCTGACATTGCTTGTCAGGCCGGCAAGATATGTGCCGTACAGGAGGAGGCTGCCCTGTAAAAAAAAAAAAAAAGAGGGACTTCAGTGTGAAGTAATATAGATTCACTACTGTGAAGCATATAAACGATATGTTTTTATCAACCACATCCTTTTGGGTAAGGGTGTGCTTGTTTTGGTGATTTTAAATATCAACAATATTTGCAATAATCTGGGGGGCATTCCAGAAAGCAGGTTATGTGGCATACCCGGGTATGTTTAAGAGTAAGTAAGCAGATAACCTCAACTTTTGGTTCCAAAAATGGAGGTAACTTTCAGGGTATGCAAGTAACCATGGCAACTCACTGTCTGAACATAACCTGCTCCTGAGCAGCTCATGATCCAGGGTTAGTTTGTTTAAGAGGTATTCGGATGTGTGCTATATAATTAATATAGTTAAATCAATATAACTACGTTTGTTATAAAGTTACAGTTATAATATACAATATTATACATTAAAACTAAAGCACTATTATAACAAGGTAATGTTTAAATGTTAATTCAATTAAAATATATTTATTATTTATTTTATTGTCATCTCACACATGGATCTGCATTAAATTAATTAGCATCAAACAAACAATATAATCCTTAATCTCAGTGAATAAAGATTACTTATTAAATGAAGAGATTGAAAAAATGATTACACAACAACCAATAGGTGGCGATGTGTACTAAGTAGGTTATGTAAATCGCCATTAAACAAACGAAGAAGAGGAAGTAGAATGGCACTCTTTCTTACTGTCTGTTTCCATGGTGAATCATTGATTCGACGCTCTGTTGAGAATGTCTTGTCTGTTCATGGTTAACATACTCTGGGTTGTCTGAACTTACTCCTGGACTCGTTTTTGGAACCAGCATACCTCGAGTAAGCAAGGTCTGGGTTAATCAACCGAGAGTTCAAGGTATATATGGCAGTAGGTTAACCTTGCTTTCTGGAATACCCCCCAGTAGTTCAAAAAAGGTGACAACATTGTCCCGGGCCGTTGTTTTACAGTGGAGACTTAATAACAACAACAACAAGAAAATACCAGAGACTGCAACAAAAACAGACGCCTGCATTGACAAGCGCTTGTGTGAGGGAGTCATGAGAAAGCCACAACTTTAGTTTAAAATACAAAAACATTTTTATCATTCATAACTTTTGGAGAAAAATAGCGCAGACACTGGACAAAAATGAATCTTTCTAGAGCATGTGTTTGCATGTGAGCATGTGAGCTTGTGCAAATTGTAGCCTCTTTTTCCTATTTGTAGTGGAGATGAGTGGTACCCGGTGGGGTCTTCTGCTGTTGTAGCCCATCCGCCTCAAGGTTGTGCATGTTGTGGCTTCACAAATGCTTTGCTGCATACCTCGGTTGTAACGAGTGGTTATTTCAGTCAAAGTTGCTCTTCTATCAGCTTGAATCAGTCGGCCCATTCTCCTCTGACCTCTAGCATCAACAAGGCATTTTCGCCCACAGGACTGCCGCATACTGGATGTTTTTCCCTTTTCACACCATTCTTTGTAAACCCTAGAAATGGTTGTGCGTGAAAATCCCAGTAACTGAGTAGATTGTGAAATACTCAGACCGGCCCGTCTGGCACCAACAACCATGCCACGCTCAAAATTGCTTAAATCACCTTTCTTTCCCATTCTGACATTCAGTTTGGAGTTCAGGAGATTGTCTTGACCAGGACCACACCCCTAAATGCATTGAAGCAACTGCCATGTGATTGGTTGATTAGATAATTGCATTAATGAGAAATTGAACAAGTGTTCCTAATAATCCTTTAAGTGAGTGTATGGTTATCTGTCTGTCTATCTATCTGGTTATATGTCTGTCTGTCTGTCCATCCATCCATCCATCCATCCATCTATCTATCTGTCTGTCTGTCTGTCTGTCTGTCTATCTGGTTATATGTCTGTCTATCTATCTATCTATCTATCTATCTATCTGTCTGTCTGTCTGTCTGTCTGTCTGTCTATCTATCTGGTTATCTGTCTGTCTGTCTGACTTTCTATCTGTCTGTGCTTATGACAAAAATTACATCATGCATGCTGTCTGTGAGGCGGTAAACTTTGGGCATTAGAACAGCATATATCCCTCTACTTTGTGGCATGTATTTGTACTAAAAGGAACAAAAGGTAAAAATAAAAGGCCTACATATGAAATACCTAATTTTCTCCTTGAAAAGACCATCACTTTGCTTTGATTAACACACTGTAAATGTAATAACTATTGGTACCTCATTGATGAATACATTGATACGAAAACATTTTTAGCATTCATAACTTCTGGAGAAAAATAGTGCAGACACTGGACAAAAATTATCTTTGTAGAGCATGTATTTCGCTTTCGCACACTCTATCAAATGGAGTATACTTTGAAAGGCTACGCTTTCGACTGTACGCATATGCTAGCATCTCTTTAGTTTCGTTCCCAACTGTGAAACAAAAGCCGGGCCAGTGTTGCCACCTTGTGGAACAACCGATTATTGCAAAACGCACTGTTGATATTTGAAATTACCAAAACAAACCCAAAGGGATCACACCCCTGTCTTGTTAGCTCCACCCCAAAACTGAAGTAAACTTTGGGCTTTAGGGTCTAATTTAAACTAAAACCATTAAAAAAATTTAAAAAAATAAAGCATCACTTTTTTCACTGAAATAAAATTAAATATAAAAAAATAAAGGTATTAAAAATAAGCTTAATTGCCTAGGCAACATTTTTTATTTTAATTTAGTTTAACTTGATATACTAAAATAACTAATACTAAAATAAAAATTAATAAAAGCTATACAGACATATTAGAAAAAAACTAATAAAAATGGCAAAACCACACAGCAAAATTACTAAAACTTAAAAAAAGGAAAATATTTAAATAAAAACTAAAATATGTATTAAAATAAAAACTAGTATTTAAATACTATTAAAAATAGTATTTTAATGATTCTAAAAATAACTGGTCACATTGAAAAATATATATATGAATAGCCCTGCAAAAGGCTTCATTTTCTTATATAAAATATTTAAGCAATAATTATACAGTATATACAGTATGTAAAACTACAATTTGTTAAATATTTGTTACTGTTCAAATGTTCAAACCTTAAGCACGGAGAGCAGGATTACCCACAGGTCCGAGTAGAGAGAAGAACAGGAGTCTAGCTGGGTCAGAGAGTACGATGCGTCCAGCTCTATTACCTGACATAAAGAAGAAACAACACAAAACACTTTACATGCCATAAATGATTTGAGCTTGCATCAGTCCTCCTTTTTATGGCTCTTTATGTCCCTTTATTTAGGATATAATGGCTGTGATTGTTCAAAAATAAAGTATGACTTCCCTGCTTTAAGAATGCAATGAGTTTCTGAGTAAATTTGGGTCTTTACCTCACACAAAACTATCATATAGCTTTTATATAGATTGAAATATAGCACACAGTTATATGGACTACTTCTATAGTGCTTTTATGGTGATTTTTAAAAAGAATTATGACAGACATGGTCCATTTGTTTAGAAAAGAGCTGTGTGAAAATTCTCTAAAAAAGCTGTTCAACAGAAAAATCAGGATGAGCATACCTTCACCATAGCACTAATAGACCGAGAGCACTTGATCGGATCCGTCAGACCCCATGTTGACAGAACAACAACATCCACTAGGACCAGCAGAGCCACCAAACCCATCAGCTGGATGTCTCTAATAATCTGAAACACAACAGAGCACTATTATAAAGCCAGTGACATCAACCAATAATTCACAGCCTATTCATACACAGGCATATTATAACTCACCACTCTCTTGTCGGGCACACGCTGAGTGAACACTCTGTAGAGCCGCCATGTTTTTCCAAGAATGGGGCCAAACACCAGAGAGCTGCCAATACACAGTGTCCACAGCCGCGCCTGAGATTGTACAGAAAAAGAGATGCATTTAACAAGAGAACTTTTAATTCTGTTCTGACTGTAGTGACGACACATTCATTCACATTATTCTTTTGTTTGTACATAACCATACAAATCATGACATTGTTAAAGTAACCATGCAAAATCTGCTGTTGAAATTGCACTTGTAATTGGACTATCTATGTTTGCGTTTTTCAAACAAATGTGTGAGACGCATTTGGAATCTCACTCCTTCTTATCCCTGCTTACACCTTACATCTTACTGCTGTGTCCTGAACTATATGTACTGTTATAATACAGGTATTTTTGAGCCACGTTCAAAATGGCGATAAATGCGCATCTGTGCATACTGCATACTGATGGTGTCTTATTGCTGTTGCTTTCATTTCACACTCTAGTTTGCACCTCTTACTCGTGGAAAAATCAGCGTAACCCACAAAACACTTTGTACCTCTTACTCATGGAAAAACAGCGTAGCCCACAAAATACTTTGCACTTCTTACTCGTGGAAAAATCAGCGTAACCCACAAAACACTTTGCACCTCTTACTCGTGGAAAAATCAGCAAAACCCACAAAACCCTTTGCACCTCTTACTCGTGGTAAAATCAGCGTAACCCACAAAATACTTTGCAGTTCTTACTCATGGTAAAATCAGTGTAACCGACAAAACACTTTGCACCTCTTACTTGTGGAAAAATCAGCATAACCCACAAAATACTTTGCACTTCTTACTCGTGGTAAAATCAGTGTAACCCACATTCAAAAGTTTGAAATGTGTAAGATTTTGTAATGTTTTAAAAAAAAGTCTCTTCTGCTCACCAAGGCGGCATTTATTTGAACAAAATACAATAAAAACAATACTACTGTGAAATATTATTGAAATTTAAAATATCTGTTTTTAGGTTTAACAAAAATTTAAATGTAATTCATTCTTGTAATACAAAGCTGAATTTCCAGTCAGACTTCATTTCTCCAGTCTTCAGTGTCACATGATCCTTCAGAAATCATTCTAACAAAGAAATATTTCTTATTATCATCTATGAAAATCTATGTGCTGCTTAATATTTTTGTGGAAAACATGATCCATTTCTTTCAGGATTCTTTGGTGAATAGAAAGTTCAAAAGAACAGTGTTTATTAGAAAATCTTATAAATATCTTTACTGTGACTTTTAATTAATTGTATGCATCCTTGCTGAAGAAAAGTGCTAATTTCTTTAAAAAAAAAATTTGAAACCACTGCTGCTAATCCATCCAAAACAGCCACACACACACACACACAAACACACTTACATTACACATTCAAATAACTAAATCCAGAGCCATTTTTAGCATAAACAATGGATATGCAATCAATCACAGATGCCAGGTTTGAGAAGCCTTACAGCTTAAAGTCAACAAGAATTCTGTTAAATGTGTTTGGTGCATTAAAGGAGGTTTATGGTGTTGTTAAATGTAAACAGCCCTTTAGCAACAAGCCAGCTGTGTGATTTATAGGACTGCTTTAGATATACTAAAGTAAAGGGAGGTACAAAGAGCAGGGGGTCTTAGGTAATCTGATGGAGTTGACTTTCAAAATCTAAATATCCTTGTGTGTGTGTGTGTGTGTGTGTGTGTGTGTGTGTGTGTGTGTGTGTGTGTGTGTGTGTGTGTGTGTGTGTGTGTGTGTGTGTGTGTGTGTGTGTGTGTGTGTGTGTGTGTGTGTGTGTGTGTGTGTACCTGGTATTCCCTACGTTATGTAGAACGAATGTGACCCTGGACCACAAAACCAGTCATAAGTCTCCCGGGTATATTTGTGGCAATAGCCAACAATACATTGTATGGGTCAAAATTATCGAATTTTCTTTTATGCCAAAATCATTAGGATAGTAAGTAAAGATCATGTTCCATGAAGATATTTTGTAAATGTCCTACCGTAAATGTATTAAAAAATATATTATTATTAGTAATATGCATTGCTAAGGACTTCATTTGGACAACTTTAAAGGTGAATTTCTCAATATTCAGATTTTTTTGCACCCTCAGAGTCCAGATTTTCAAATAGTTGTACCTCGACCAAATATTATCATATCTTAACAAATCATACATCAATGGAAAGCTTATTTACTCAGCTTTCATACGATGTATAAATCTCAATTTCAAAAATTTGACCCTTATGACAGTAATACCAGTACATTTTGACCTTATGGGGACGGGGATATTTTTTTCCGGTCCCCATGAAGAAAACAGCTTATAAATCATACTAAATAAAGTGTTTTAAAAATGTAAAAATGCAGGAAGTTTTCTGTGATTGGTAGGGTTAGTGTAGGGGATAGAAAATACAGTAAAAATCATTATGTCTATGGGAAGTCCCCATAAAACATGGAAAGCTGTGTGTGTGTACCTGTAAGACAGCTCTTGACCCTGCTCCTGACAGCGGTTCTCTCTCCTCCACAGCGAATAAGAAGCCGCTGCTGTATGTGAGCACACTGCCACAGAGAGTCAACACATTCAGATTGGGACTGGACATCTTCACTATCCTGTGTTAGAGGTACAGAATCAAAATTCATGTTGGTGGCTATAGTTAGTGGACACAAAGACCAGATGTAAAGTAATAAATGAGTCATGTTTAAGAGCTATGAACGCAAGAGATCCAGCTATTTCATACCTGTTGTTTTTGAAGCGTAGAGTGAAAATGAGGAAGAAAAGAGCCAGCAGAATCCCACAAGAGAGCAGCGTCCAGACTACAGCCCGAAGAGCAGGAGACAGAGACTGACTCTGGACACCCACACCCCTCTATACACAGACAAACAGGAAAATATACTTAATATACACTAGTACTGTTCCTTTTTTAAAGTCTCTTATGCTCACTAAGGCTGCATTTATTGATCAAAAATAAAGACAGTAATACTGTGAAATATTATTACAGTTAATAAAATAACTGTTTTCTATTTGAATACATTTTTTGAAGTGTCATATATTCATTTGATGTCAAAGCATTACTCCAGTCTTCAGTGTCACATCCTTCAGAAATCATTTTAATATGCTGATTTGCTGCTCAAGAAACATTTATTATAATGATCCATGTTGTAAATAGTTGGGCTTTTTAATATTTTTGTAAAAAAACATAATTTTTCAGGATTCTTTAATGAATAGAAAGTTCAAAAGTCTTTACTGTCACTTTTGATCAGTTTAATGTCTCCTTGCTAAATAAAATGGAGGGTTATTGACCCCAAACATTTGAACAGTATAGACTATAGTGTACATGAGGCTTAAGCTTAAGGTTTAAATTACAAAAATACTAAATATAAATGTTTTCACTAGTGGTCTTACTCTAACTGCCTCTGAGTGTGTTGTGGTGGACTTAGGTACGTGTGTGTATGTACCGCTGAAAGCGCACAGAGCCTCTGCAGGACGTCCCAGCCCTGCTGGCTGTTCACTCCAGGGTAGATGAAGCAGACGCCAGACTCGCAGTGAGAGCTGCAGTTCAGTCCTGCCTCCATCACTGGCCTGAGCTCTAGCTCAACTCAAACACACATCCTGAAAGACAGAAATGAAACTTCATGTAGAAGACTGAACACAAGATGGCGCTGTTATTCATAGTGTCAATAGAAAAGCTCCTCTGTCTGGAATATAGTCAGACTGAAATATAAGTTATTCCCAGTTCAGTATGTCTTTATAAGACTGTAAAAAAATTATACAAAATGATATGTGATAATTAATGACTATTACTAAAGGAATGTTTATTTCTTGTTTTGTTTTTTCATTAGATTGGCTTCTTAAGATGAAGATGTAAGGTATGCAAACCTCATGTTATGAGCCCTTCAGTTTTCCTTTTAATTTGTTCTACAACCTAAAAACATTTAACTTGACAGATAATGTTGAAGCTTTACACTGCTGAATCACAAAGCAGGTATAGTTTTTTCAGAAATGTGAGCGTTATCTACTATAGTAACATTGGGTAACACTTTATGTTACACTGTCCTTGTTACATATGTTACATGTACTTACCATAGTAATAACAGTAAATTATGCATAATTACTGTACATTCAACTAACCCTCAACCAAACCCTAATCCTACCCTAACTATAGTAAGTACATGTAGTTAATTAATATTACTCAGTATTTAAATATATAATTACACTGTAACAATGACACCTTAAAATAAAGTGTAACCTAACATTGTTTTGGCTTGTCCGTGTGACCTTACAGAAAATGGAAGCTAAAGTGAAGCAAATGCTTTGTGAGAAATAAAGCGAAGATAGTGAACGAACGACAAACAAGAACAATAAATGAACATACAGTACACCAGAGTATGTACAAGCAAGTGTTTGTCGCAGCACAGCAGCTCCAGACAAACAATGACACTTAAAACTGTCCTGTTACTATAGTTAACATTACAACAACAGCAGATCTTGGTTCTATGAAACAGAGCAAAACCAATGTTACTCAAGTATGGAGCAGAAACATCCGTTTTAAGGCCTTCCCACTTAGAACTCTCCAGCACTGGAAAGCTTTTCTAATAATAAAGGGTTACCAAAGGTCACCCAAAAATGAAAATATCTGTCATTTATTACTCACCCACATGTCGTTTCAGACCCGTAAGACCTTCGTTCATCTTCTGAACACAAATAAAGATAATTTTGATGAAATCCGAGAGTTCTCTGAGCCCTCCATAGACAGCTATTTAATTAACACTTTCAATGCCCAGCAGGGTAGGAAAGACATCATTAAAATAGTCCATGTGACTACAGTGGTTCAACCTTAATGTTATGAAGCGGAGAATACTACGCAGTTTACGCTGTAAATACAGCGAAACAACGGCTTACCATTGGCTAGCTCTTGCGTCAGCATCACATGCGTGAATAGCATCAGCCAATCCGTCCTTCGGATGAGATGTTAAACGGGGTCCTGACACTCTGTGGTCATTAAAAATCCCAGGATGTCCTTTGGAAAAAGAGTAGGGGTGTAAACCCCAGCATCCTGGCCAAATTTGCCCATTGGTCTCTGTCCATCATGGCCTCCTAATAATCCCCATATATACTGATTGGCTTCATCACTCGGTCTCCTCTCTACCAATCAGCTGGTGTGTGGTGGCTGCTCATCCAGGTGGATGCTACACACTGGTGGCGGTTGAGGAGATTCCCCCCTTCTATATGTAAAGCGCTTTGAGTGCCTAGAAAAGCGCTATATAAATGTAACAAATTAATTAATTAATGGTAATCCAGTGTTCTGCATGCTTTGGAAGCAATGCACTGGATTTACAGCATAAACTGCATAGGAGACTGGCATAGACAAGAAGAGATTGTTAAATAAAGTTGTTTTTTTTTTCAAAAATAATTCTCGTCGCTTCATAACAGTAAGGTTGAACCATTGTAGTCACATGGACTATTTTTTTTTATCAATGTCTTTACTACCTCTCTGGGCCTTGAAAAAAGTGTTAACTACTTTGCCGTCTCTGTGGGTCAGAGAGCTCTCGGATTTCTTCAAAAATATCCAAAGATGAACAAAGGTGTTACGGGTTTGGAACGACATGAGGGTGAGTAATTAATGACAGAATTCTCATTTTTGGGTGAACTAACACTTTAAGGCAGTTCCTAAAGCTCTGGGCTGCCTATTTCCCATTGATATTCCTCTGAGCTTTTGTCCTTTGTAATGTCTTTCAGCCATTACAATGATCTCTTTCAACAGATTTTCTCAGGGTGTGTTCATAAAACCATTTTGCCCTGGTCCACTTAGCATTCACATTGGCATTTTAACACCAACCTAAAGATACCGAACCTAAAGCCACAGGGATGCGTTCACAACCTGATTGGTCGGCTTGTATTACATATATTTTACGACGGAACTTACCGAACATCGAAAACTGGGCTAAATTTGCTCATTGTATATGCGTATCTACAGATGATGGTATTTTGACCAGCTGAGAACTTGTGAAGAGATTATAAATTGTTTAAAGGAGTCAAAACAGTGGCAGGAATCCCTCAGAAGTGAAATAAAGTGACTAAAGGATTTTGAATTTTGAGTGCAGATCACAGCTATATTCTTGAAGTGTATTGCATAATGCCAGCCTATGGTCTTCATTGGCTGCCCACGAAGCCCACGAAGCCGATACACATATTCAAATGAACGGCACTAACAGAACAATCGCATCAGGGTTTGTTTTAATAGAAACCAAACATGCCATGCGAACACACCCTTAAAAATCGTTTACTGCACCTTTAAGGCATGTTATGAAGTTGAAATGTTGCTTAGTCTCAGTTCTGAGAATGTTGAGCTATCAAATGGCCTTCGGATCTCTCAGACCCCAACCAGAACACAAGGCATCAGTAAACCGAAAAAAAAAAGCACCAGACCTCACCGAAATCACAGCTGCCTCCCATGTGACGGTGAACATTAGAACATAAAAAGTACAGCCTCATTCTCCTCTTCATTACATAATTATAGCCTTGATGTTTAAAAACTGTAATTGTGTTGCTCCTTAATCCCTAATGAAAAAAAGGAGAGAAAAGTTCAGGCTTGCCTCCACAATACACAGTTTAAAGAGCTGCAAGAAAGACACTAAATCCCACATGGATGCACCGATTACCACGCACAATGTAGCGCTGTGCGTCACATCGGCAAAATAACCGCATGCATGAGCCTGAAAGGGCAGACCACATTACCTGTGCTGTGATCTTCACAAAGTCTGAGTGTCTACAGCAACACGTCCCATGTGCCAGTATGTTTGATGCATGCAAAGAAGAATAGCCTGTATTTTGCAATTTCAAAATGATTTTCAATGCTGTCCTCACCTGTTATTGTATTTATTATGATTACATTTTTCAAGCCTTCCTTTTTAAATGTTTTAAATATGGGTGTGTCACTGAGACAGAGGTATGTGTATGTGTTTATGAGCATGTGGGTAATTGTCATGAAATGCTTTTGGGAAGTTGACAGATCCTTGCTAATTATTATTTATGCAGCTTTTACCTCTATGAGACAAACAGACAATATGTGTTTTGAAAGAAAGGAATTCATATTTTCATTCAGCAAGGACGCATTAAATTAATTAAAAGTGACAGTAAAGACATTTATAGTGTTACCAAAAAACTAAAACAAATAAATGATGTTCTTTTGAACATTCTATTCATCAAAAAAATCCTCGAAAATATTACGCATATTAGAATGATTTCTGAAGGATCATGTGACACTGAAGACTGGAGTAATGATGCTACAAATTAATATTTTAAGATATATTCAAATAAAAAAACAATTACTTTAAGAAGTAATAATACTTCATAATATTGCTGTCAAATAAATGCAGTGTGAGACTTTTGAACGGTAGTGTATATTGAATATTATTACTTTAAATATGAAAACATAATTTGTCACAGTACAGGACTATTTAAAATGAACTAGTAAAGGCAAAAAGCTGTTTAAAATGGTGAGAATACAGAACTAGTCAGATAATTATAGTCAGATGTACACTTTTACTTTTATTCATACAAACTTTAATTTAAAATACTGACGTAGATAAAAAAACAACAAAAAAACAATGTTCATAGGCATGTTATGTGTTAACAGTGTTGGGAAGGTTACTTTGGAAATATTATAGGTTACAGATTACAAGTTACCCTGTACTGATGTGATAAGTAGTGTAGCAATTGTACATGAGGCTTCTACAGTCTTAAGTTTAAATTACAAAAATACTAAATATAAGTGTTTTCACTAGTGGTCTTACTCTAACTGCCTCTGAGTGTGTTGTGGTGGACTTACAATTTCAATTACTTTATTAATGTGACTGATTACATTTGATTACTTTTCTAATTTCCAGCACTGAAATGTATTTTTATCACTCGCCATGGTGACAGGCTGGAGCCTAAAGCTTTCACCAGCGATGTGGATTTATGTAATTGGCAGACGTGGTGCTCTGTAAATTCAAATGAGAGCCAATCAAAAGCATCAAAATAGCATCACTTTACTAAACAGCCTTTAAATGGCAGGAAGCATCGTGCACATCAAAAAACAGGCAAAGTGACAAATTCATATTATTCAACATATCCTAGCTTTTTACAGAAAATATTCACATGTAATCCCCTTTGTAATCATAGTATTATAGTATCATTATAGTAAGTATAATTTAATTACACATTTTTTCATTGTTAATTACATTTATTTTGTAATTAAATTACATAATCTAGTTACATGTACAGTGCATCCGCAAAGTATTCACAGCGCTTCACTCTTTCCACATTTTCTTATTTGTTACAGCCTTATTCTAAAATGGATTAAATTCATACGTTTTTTTTCCTCAATTCTACAAACAATACTCCATAATGACAACGTGAAAGAAGTTTGTTTGAGATCTTTGCAAATAGTAAAAAAAAAAAAAAAAAAAACAAAAAAAAAAATCACATGTACATAAGCATTCACAGCCTTTGCTCAATACTTTGTTGAATCACTTTTGGCACCAATTACAGCCTCAAGTCTTTTTGAGTATGATGCTACAAGCTAGGCACACCTTTTTTGGGCAGTTTCTCCCATTCTTCTTTGCAGAACCTCTCAAGCTCCATCAGGTTGGACGGGGAGCGTTGGTGCACAGCCATTTTCAGATCTTTCCAGAGATGTTCAATCTTGTTCAAGTCTGGGCTCTGGCTGGGCCACTCAAGGACATTCACAGAGTTATCCCATAGCCACTCCTTTGTTATCTTGGCTGTGTGCTTAGGGTCATTGTCCTGTTGGAAGATAAACCTTTGCCCAAATCTGAGGTCCAGAGTGCTCTGGAGCAGGTTTTCATCAAGGATGTCTCTGTACATTGCTGTATTCATCTTTTCCCTTTGATCCTGACTAGTCTCCCAGTTTCTGCCGCTGAATAACATCCCCACAGCATGATGCTGCCACCACCATGCTTCACTGTAGGGGTGGTATTGGCCAGGTGATGAGCGGTGCCTGGTGCCTGGGACCTTATGTAGACAGGTGTGTGCCTTTCCAAATCATGTCCAATCAGCTGAATTTACCACAGGTGGACTCCAATCAAGTTGTAGAAACATCTCAAGGATGATCAGTGGAAACAGGAGCACCTGAGCTCAATTTTGAGTTTCATGGCAAAGGCTGTGAATACTTACATGTGATTTAAAAAAAATTAAAAATAAAATACATTTAAATTTGCAAAGACTTCAAACAAACTTCTTTCACGTTGCCATTTTGGGGTATTGTTTGTAGAATTGAGGGAAAAATAATGAAATTAATCCATTTTTGAATAAGGCTGTAACATAACAAAATGTGGAAAAAGTGAAGCGCTGTGAATACCTTCCGGATACACTGTAGTTACTCCCCAACACTGTGCGTCAACTACCAATTTATCCAAATGTGGATCTCCTACCTTTCATTATGTCATATTTTTATTAGTAATGTCATATATGCCTATAGTCAGAAAGAGAAGTTCCATATTATCTCATTTGTTTATGAATCAGTATATTTGTGACTGTATGTTTAACCTGATGCCTCACATGAAAGTGTGACTAAGCTTTAGAGTGAGGCTAATGTAGCAGTGGATCCCTATGAATGCATGAGCTCTATGAGTCTATCAGAGAGTGCCAGCGTCTGGTATGATAGTGTGGATGTGATTGAGACTGTCTGTTCAGGAGTTTGCACGTTTCTGAGCGCCCCGGGCACAGACATTATACAAGCGCCTCACAGACACATGGTTACTAACAAACAAACAGACAGCAGCCGCAGATACAAACGCTCATCTGTAACACAGTGGGACCCAGAAAATTTGCACATCAAGTATGAAACCAAATAGCCTTGAAAGGTGAATTCAAAATCAGTCATCCAAGAAAATCCAAGGTCAACCAACACTCATCAGTTTCATATAGTGATAAAGCAACAGGCAATCTATGATACGCAACCATCATATCACCATCTCTAAAACACAATTATGACAATATTATCGGTCTGGACACAAGAGTGGAAAAGCTAAATAAGTTTAAAGTGGTTTTATGCTATTTTAAAGGCTCCTAATTTTGTTTTCGAAGTCTCCTACAACAGGTTTACATGCATCCAAGGCCAAAAATCACTTTTGTTTTCTCATCATATGCATTGAAGCAACAGCTGTGTTCCTCACAGTTTCTAAAACGGTTCAATAACAGATCTGGTCTCTCTAAACCCCTCCTTTCCGAGAGCCTACTCTTCTCTGATTGGTCAAATGGCTCGGGTCTGTTGTGATTGGTTTACCGCTTACAGTACATGTCGGAAACAAAATGTCCATTACCATATCTGAATTTCAGCTCCGGAGCTTCCTCAGCACTTGTAAACACAAAGATACGAAAAGAACAATGGCGTCAGTTTCACTGTACCAATTCAAGCCGAAGTCCTCATCCTTTGAAAGCGCATGCAAAGTGGATTTGCTTTCGCAGGACACAAAACAGCGTTTTCTTGCCATGTCGACAACACAAACCAAACTCTTCCAAGCAACTACAGTGATTGAGGGCGGGTCCAAGTAGATGTTGTTCGCCAATGAAAACCATAGGCTGGCATTATGCAAATGTATTACAAACCTACGTAGGTTTGTGCAGGAAAAAAATGGAATTACTGACGACTTCGGTTCTTTCTTTTGCGAGACAATAACTCCATTTATCGTGCACTTTGAACTCTGCAGACCTTTTACATTAACAAACAGCTATTTTACACACGGCATGATAAAATGATAATATCCGAAAAAGCAAAATAGGGCAGTATTTTTTTAACTATAGCCTCTGTCAAGCAACTACATATGTAATTTAACATGTGATGCAGGCCTAGGCTAGTCTCGAGAGATATGTGAGACTGAGACTTGGTCTTGAGTCCAAGAGAAAATAATTTTTACAAAATGCTAGTTGTGACTTTGCAGACTTGAGCTGATGAGTCAAAATGAGTCACAGACAGAGCCTCAAAGCTGCTGTTTAATACACAGGCCGTGTCAACTGATTTATACAACAAAAATACAAACATGACGTCAGCATCATAAATTGTATTAGTCATACTTGTCTTGTCATTCTCATCACACCAAGTTTATCATGTCTGTGACTGAAGAACAGATATGCAGCCTAAACATTGGAGCCAAGTTATATAGTATCAAGCTATACAACATAATGTTATACACATTGTCACAGCAATCATGAATATTTTAATATTTAATAATGATCATCAAACATCATAGACATGGAAAATAGATTAATAGATTAGACTTTAACTCTGTTAGTGTGTTTTCCTCATTAGAAGTTAAAATGATCATTGAATAAGATTCAGTAAGATTTAATAAGATTATCATTATTATTGAGATTTAGAAGATTAATTTATGGCTTCTGTTATGCACTGTGATGCACTGTTTTAACTCAGTGCATCACAGCGTGGTATGGGAACAGCACCAGTCATGACCGCAAAGCCCTGCAAAGAGTCGTGCGCTTATCCGAGCGTATCTCAGGGTCAGCTCTCCCGTCTCTGCAGGACGTCTACACCAAACGCTGCAAAGGTAGAGCTACCAAGATCATCAAGGACTCTAATCACCCTGCAAACCCTCATTTCACGCTGCTGCCATCTGGTAAGCGCTTCCGAAGCCTGATGGCCAAAACTGAGAGACTCAGGAGGAGCTTCTTCCCCCAGGCCATCAGACTCCTGAACTTAACATCACGTGACTTCACGTCAGGATAAACATCGATACACTGACACTGCACTGCACTTTCTGTTCTCGTTGTTACTGTGTAACAACCTGTCATAAACCTGTTTGCACATTATACTCTTATACATTTGTTAACCACATATTTATAAGTCTACAGTTTACTCACTGCAAAGTCTACTTCAATTATTTTATTCCACTTTATCCTTATTTGTTACCTTTTTTTTTTTTTTTTTTTTTTTTTTTTTTCTTGACTTGATTATTTATAATTCTACAGATATAGACATATATATATATATATATATATATATATATATATATAGATAGTACTTTTTTTATATATTCTATTTCTATTATAACTTCCTCCTTGTGTTTTTAACTGTGAACTTGCACTGTCCATGGAGCGGACCTGTTTACATTTCACTGCCGGTTGTATATTCTGTATATAACTGTGTATGTGACAAATAAAACTCTTGAATCTTGAATCAATGAGACCCTGTAACTAATAAGTCTTATCTAGTATTAACTGATTTGATACTTAATGTCTTGTCATAACGGCTTCAAATAAACACAAGCATCTCTGGCATCTTGATTTCTGCAAAATGATTTAAGAAATCTGATGTACAAATTCATTTATTTGTTGTTGAGGTAAATATAATTAAAACATTTTATTTAACTTATTTTTCAGCTTATTTTTTTATTCATTTGATACATTTCATGCATTCATGTACAAACCCCATTCCAAAAAAGTTGTGACTGTACAAATTGTGAATAAAAATGGAATGCAATAATTTACAAATCTCATAAACTTATATTTTATTCACAATAGAATATAGATAACATATAAAATTTTGAAAGTGAGACATTTTGAAATGTCATGCCAAATATTGGCTCATTTTGGATTTCATGAGAGCTACACATTCCAAAAAAGTTGGGACAGGTAGCAATAAGAGGCCGGAAAAGTTAAATGTGCATATAAGGAACAGCTGGAGGACCAATTTGCAACTTATTAGGTCAACTGGCAACATGATTGAGTATAAAAAGAGCCTCTCAGAGTGGCAGTGTCTCTCAGAAGTCAAGATGGGCAGAGGATCACCAATTCCCCCAATGCTGCGGCCAAAAATAGTGGAGCAATATCAGAAAGGAGTTTCTCAGAAAAATTGCAAAGAGTTTGAAGTTATCATCAACTACAGAGCATAATATCATCCAAAGATTCAGAGAATCTGGAACAATCTCTGTGCGTAAGGGTCAAGGCCGGAAAACCATACTGGATGGCCGTGATCTTCGGGCCCTTAGACGGCACTGCATCACATACAGGAATGCTACTGTAATGGAAATCACAACATGGGCTCAGGAATACTTCCAGAAAACATTGTCGGTGAAAACAACCCACCATGCCATTCGCCGTTGCCGGCTAAAACTCTATAGGTCAAAAAAGAAGCCATATCTAAACATGATCCAGAAGCGCAGGAGTTTTCTCTGGGCCAAGGCTCATTTAAAATGGACTGTGGCAAAGTGGAAAACTCTTCTGTGGTCAGATCAATCAAAATTTGAAGTTCTTTTTGGAAAACTGGGACGCCATGTCATCCGGACTAAAGAGGACAAGGACAACCCAAGTTGTTATCAGCGCTCAGTTCAGAAGCCCGCATCTCTGATGGTATGGGGTTCATGAGTGCGTGTGGCATGGGCAGCTTACACATCTGGAAAGGCACCATCAATGCTGAAAGGTATATCCAAGTTCTAGAACAACATATGCTCCCATCCAGACATCGTCTCTTTCAGGGAAGACCTTGCAATTGTCCAACATGACAATGCCAGACCACATACTGCATCAATTACAACATCATGGCTGCGTAGAAGAAGGATCCGGGTACTGAAATGGCCAGCCTGCAGTCCAGATCTTTCACTCATAGAAAACATTTGGCGCATCATAAAGAGGAAGATGAGACAAAGAAGACCTAAGACAGTTGAGCAACTAGAAGCCTGTATTAGACAAGAATGGGACAACATTCCTATTCCTAAACTTGAGCAACTTGTCTCCTCAGACCCCAGACGTTTGCAGACAGTGGGAAACATGGCCTTGTCCCAACTTTTTTGAGATGTGTTGATGCCATGAAATTTAAAATCAACTTATTTTTCCCTTAAAATGATACATTTTCTCAGTTTAAACATTTGATATGTCATCTATGTTGTATTCTGAATAAAATATTGAAATTTGAAACTTCCACATCATTGCATTCTGTTTTTATTCACAATTTGTACAGTGTCCCAACTTTTTTGGAATCGGGTTTGTAAATTTTGTTTAGGCATTAAAGGTTCACCTAAAAATGAAATTTGTCCCATAATTTACTCTCCCTCAAGCCATCCTAGGTGTATATGACTTTCTTCTTTCAGACGAACAAAATCGATGGTGTATTAAAAAATATCCTGGCTCTTCCAAAGCCCTTCCATTGACAGTAAATGGTAAATGAGCATATCCATGCAGTCTACAAGTGCTCCACGTGGCTCCGGAGGGTTAATAAAGGCCTTCTGAAGCGAAGCGATGCATTTGTGTGAGAATAATATCCTAAAATATCCTTATAGCCTAAAATAACTAGCTTCCGCCAGATGACCGTACACAAGTCGACTTGAGCTAAAAGAGTAACTTGTGACCCGACGCATGACACATTGACGAACGCGGAAGGGCAGAGGATAGAGCAAAACAAAACACCAGTCGAGAATTTTTAAAGAGAAACGGCAGAGGATTATAAGATATAAGAGAAGAGGAGCTGGAGTTTGTTGCCCAGTCCTATTTGTTTGAACCGCGAGAGGCGTCAAAGCTTACACTACTCCTACATCCTGCGCCAAGTCGACTTGCATATGGTCGTCTGTCGGGAGCTAGTTATTTTAGTTTAAAACATTTTAAATATGTATATTTTACAAAAATGCATAGCTTTGCTTCGATTTTTCCACCTTCAGAATCTCATTTAACACTCACTACCATTATAAATCTTGGAAGAGCCAGGATATTTTTTATTTTTTAACTCCGATTGTATTTGTCTGAAAGAAGAATCAAGGTCATATAATTATAATTTTTAGGTGAACTATCCCTTTAAGCTGAAACTGCAGTTTTGCCTGATCTGACTGTTACTGGTGTAATGTAATGTTTTCAGATTGATGTACTCATAATAAGTTATATTAAATAAATATTTGTGTCCATATGCAGCACAAGTGCAGTTTCCTGGCACTTTAGTTTCTGTCTTTAGGTGATTAGGATCATCAAAGCCAGCATAAGTTAAGGCATTTTAGAGTTACTAAAATTAAATCTTTTGTGCTAAAACTGTTTTATGTGTCAATGACTTTGGAAAGGCAATGCATTTTAAAGTCAGCTGACTTTATAACACTTTAATTCCTTCTGGAAAGGCACCAGCCAGAAAAAAAAAAAAATCTAGTGTTCACATTTAAATCCACATATTGTATTTAACATCAGATGAGTTTAAACATGCATGCATTATGGTATCAGATTCATGACGCATCTCTTTTCAGGGTGGTTTAGAAATTCCTGTAGTTCCTTCCTAAAGTTGTATTGTCATCTGTCCCAATATAGATCTGTAGTTTACAGTTTCCTGCAGGCACGACCGGCGCAGAGAGGCATTTCCGACCATTTTTCACTCTTCATTGCGGAATGGGGAGATGGTGTAAAAGACAGAGCTGTCCAACTACTGAATGTTGACTAGCTCATGACTGGACAGCTAAGAGCATATTAACTAGCACATGGAGTTCATGTGAGCTCTGCTTCAAAACACACTACAAACTCACCTCTTTTCAGGAAAAAAAGATTTATCTCTCATGAACACTGCATTTAGCTGTTTTGTACTCTCTTTAAAAGAGTCATTACACATTTTCTAAACCTTATTTAGGCTATTCATCACAGCAGGGTTAAGATTTTTTGTCTCATAGGCTGGCAAGTTCAGACTTCATGAGAAGAGAATGAGACATGGATGACTACAGAAAGCGCAGCTAGTGTGTTTGGGGATCATATATGAACAATCAGCCCCCCCTCAGTCTGTCTAAATCCGGTTAGCAATTTAATCTAAGCTGATCAAGTAAGAATGCCAGTTATTATTGGTTTACCCCCGCCGACTCAACGCCCACTGAGAGACGCCAATAAACCGCCAACTGAAAGTCACGGCACATCTCAACAGAAGAATGTTTCGTTTTAGAAGCAAATTTACTTAGGCAACTTTGTTTTATAGCCAATTTATTTAGCATAGGACGTGGAATTATAAATACCTGGCTAACTTAATCATTTGATTAAAATAAGTAGCTCAATTGAAATGTCATGTAATGAAATGTAAAGGATTACATTTTATATATGAAGAGTTCAGATGCAAAAGCCTCTAAAAGCCACTTTGGTCAGAAATGAGATAACGATACTGAGTGAATGCTCTCTGCATATACAGTAGGCTATACGGTCACAAATTACTTTCACTTCAAACCCACTAAATCCCATCCTCAGCCCATTCAGAAGTACCGGTACTAGAAACCTGACAAAATTATTATTTTAAAGAACGGACTTAGAGGCTTTTGCATCTTAAGTCTTCATATATATATATATATATATATATATATATATATATATATATATATATATATATATATATATATATATATATATGCCCACATTCTTTTTATAATTTATTTTAGTGTATAATTTCTGTACATATTTTTCAGGCTACTATTTCCAGTTAATTGTAGGTAGTTATTGTTTTACGTGCATCATCTGCAACATGAATAGATTGAGCAAACCTGTGATCCATGTCCTGATGTCCCCACATGATCCTTGTGCGATCCGATACAAACGTCCCATTTAACAAACGACATCACATCACAGCAGCAAAAGTAGTCACGGGTGATCCAGATGCTCAGTCTGTAGTTTTCGAGTTTTAATTGTCTGTGCCATCTATGATGAGCGGCAAACACTAAACTCTGAAACACTGAAGTGAGTGCAGCGGACTGAGTCAGAGAGAAAGAGGAGGTGGCTGAGAAAGGGAGGGAGACAGAGAGAGGCTCATCTGAACTGTAAAAAGTGGATATGGTAGCTAGTTGTAGCCTAATTAAATCATTTAAATCAGGCTTATAATGCCATTGATTATGTTACCAAAGGTATTTTCATGTTTGAAAATGACATTTTTCTTTATTATACCCGCCAGTCGCCACGTTAGGTCGAATGCAAAATTAGTTGAAACTGTAGGATTGTAATTGTTTGTCTGACTTCTCAGAACGTGTGTTAGTTTACTTAACTGAGAGGTCTCGTGGGACAGGGTGGAGTGCGGGATAGGGTGGATTCTGTACGGCATGGGACTCATTATAAAAATAAAACAAAAAAATCATAAACTACAATGGAAAGAAACACACTCGTGTTTATCACACCTGCTCCATTACGCACAGTGAGCGCGCATGCGCGTGGGGTTCGGCGAGTCGATGACGTGATCTCGCGCCAAGCGTGCATAATAACGCACAGGATAGAAACTCGCTGCGAGCCATAAGGGGTTATTAAAACTTCACGAGTTCTTGCTGTGTGAGTCTAGCCTATTTCTTGGAAAGGAACTTCAAGGCTTCAAAAGCTTGCTTGTTGTTTTTAAGTCAAATTGGATGTAGGACAATAGCATGGTACAGCCTATTCCATGACCCACCGTTGCCGTCTTGCAATACTCGCAAATTAAATTGTTAATTATGTGTCATTTTTTTATTTTATTTTTTTATTTAAATATATTATTTATTATAGCAAATGTAACAGAACTTTTACGTGGCCAGCGTCAGTTGTGATTTCCAACAGCAGATGTCGCTGTCGGGCTCGGTCAAATTCATATTTTGTCAAAAAAATTTAAAACATTAAAAGTTTTGTCAATATTTAAATTGTACCTCTTATTTATGTTTGCATTAAATCTAATTAATAAGGACAAATGGGTGGGTTGTGTAGGCTGTCTGAAAAATATGTGTTTAAATTTAATATAAAAAAAATATTTGGGCAGAATTTGTGCAGGTTGGCATAATGTTTAATGTTAAGACATTAATAGTTTTATATAGGACTGTTAAGTTCTTTCCCCTGAATGAAGACCAGTTCTGTGACTCTGAACCTGGGTAACCTCAGGGCAGATGCAATGCTTCTAGGCTCATGTTGCAAAGACCTGCTAAATTTTTCATCCACATGAGGCAACAGTAGATGGCTATCTGCTAGGGAAAGAGGAGATGGTGTACAACTAATATGCCCAATGACAATGGCATATGGGCAACGATGGGTGCATAAATTTAGCAAAACCTTGCACTTCAAAACAGACACCAAAGCTGCATACAGGCCAGAATCCATTATTACTTTCTAGAGTGTTTCGAGATTGAACATGGAAAACGTGCATATAAAAAGCTGGACTTATAGGATTCCCACAGCCCACCAGCTATAGTGAAAAGTTTTTTTTTTTGTGTGTGTGTGTGTGTGTGTGTGTGTGTGTGTGTGTGTGTGTGTGTGTGTGTGTGTGTGTGTGTGTGTGTGTGTGTGTGTGTGCGTGTGTTTTCAGTGAAACAGACAAACTACAAAGCGTTCTAAATGATTCAATAATAATCGGACTGAACCAAAATTATTCTAGAAAATGTGAAAAAATGTTAACTAAAAATTATAAACTCAAAATTATGAGAAATAAAGAGAGAAAAAAGTAAAAACAGATATAAACTGAATTGTGTTATCAACTCTTAATTTTGAGAAAAAACAGAGATATAAAATTCAGATGGAAAAGTCTGTATTGTGAGATGTTTAGGCTATTCAGAATTGAGGTATCTCGAAATTGTGAGAAAGAAAGTCAGAATTGTGTTAACTCAGAGAAAGAAAGTCAGAATTGTGTTAACTCAGAGAAAGTCAGAATTGTGTTAACTCAGAGAAAGTCAGAATTGTGTTAACTCATAGAGAAAGTCAGAATTGTGTTAACTCATAGAGAAAGAAAGTCAGAAT
Source organism: Paracanthobrama guichenoti (assembly GCA_018749465.1). Lineage (NCBI taxonomy): Eukaryota > Metazoa > Chordata > Actinopteri > Cypriniformes > Gobionidae > Paracanthobrama > Paracanthobrama guichenoti. The sequence continues at coordinate 430,966 of JAGHMJ010000034.1, read as the reverse complement.
TGTGTTAACTCATAGAGAAGATTCAAGATTCAAGAGTTTTATTTGTCACATACACAGTTATATACAGAATATACAACCGGCAGTGAAATGTAAACAGGTCCGCTCCATGGACAGTGCAAATTCACAGTTAAAACACAAGGAGGAAATTATATAGAAATAGGATAAAAAAAAAAAAAAAAAAAAGTACTATCTATCTATATATCTATATATATATATATATATATATATATATATATATATATATATATATATATATATATATATATATATATATATAATGTCTATATCTGTAGAATTATAAATAATCAAGTCAAGAGAAAAAAAAAAGGTAAAAATAAGGATAAAGTGGAATAAAATAATTGAAGTAGACTTTGCAGTGAGTAAACTGTAGACTTATAAATATGTGGTTAACAAATGTATAAGAGTATAATGTGCAAACAGGTTTATGACAGGTTGTTACACAGTAACAACGAGAACAGAAAGTGCAGTGCAATGACAGTATGTTTATCCTGAAGTGAAGTCACGTGGTGTTAAGTGACTAAGTTCAGGAGTCTGATGGCCTGGGGGAAGAAGCTCCTCCTGAGTCTCTCAGTTTTGGCCATCAGGCTTCGGAAGCGCTTACCAGATGGCAGCAGCGTGAAATGAGGGTTTGCAGGGTGATTAGAGTCCTTGATGATCTTGGTAGCTCTACCTTTGCAGCGTTTGGTGTAGACGTCCTGCAGAGACGGGAGAGCTGACCCTGAGATACGCTCGGATAAGCGCACGACTCTTTGCAGGGCTTTGCGGTCATGACTGGTGCTGTTCCCATACCACGCTGTGATGCACTGAGTTAAAACACTTTCTATCGCCCCTAAATAGAAAGTTTTCAGGATAGCTGGTGAAACCCTGAATTTCCTCAGCTGGCGCAGGTGGTACAGTCTTTGCCTGGCTTTTTTCACCTGTGTCTGAATGTGAGCAGTCCAGGTCAGGTCCTCGGAGATGTTTACTCCCAGGTACTTGAAGCTGCTCACTCTCTCTACTGGTGACCCGCTGATCATGAGGGGGGAGTATGTCCGTTGCTGTCTCTTCCTGAAGTCCACAATCATTTCTTTGGTCTTGCCAACATTCAGAGAGAGACAGTTGTCCTGGCACCATGATGTTAGATGCGCCACCTCGTTCAAGTATGCCGTCTCGTTGTTGGAAATGAGGCCCAGGACAACAGTATCATCAGCAAATTTGATGATAGAGGTGGAGCTGTGTGTGGACAAACAGTCATGCGTGTAGAGCGAGTAGAGCAGGGGACTCAGGACACAGCCCTGTGGAGCTCCCACACTCAGGGTGATGGAGGAGGAGGTGGACTGGCCTATTCTCACCACCTGAGGCCTGCCAGTGAGGAAGTCCTCAATCCAGTGGCAGAGAGAAGGATTCAGGCCGAGATCCAGGAGTTTGGAGGTTAGCTTGGTGGGAACTATGGTGTTAAAGGCTGAGCTATAGTCAATAAATAGCAGCCTTACGTAGTTCCCACTTTTGCTGTCGATGTGAGTGAGGGAGGAGTGGAGGACATGAGAGATGGCATCTTCAGTCGATCTATTGGGACGATAGGCAAACTGAAGAGGGTCCAAAGTGCCAGGAATGAAGGCGCAAATGGTGTTTTTAATGAGTCTCTCAAAGACCTTCATGACTATAGACGTGAGAGCCACTGGACGATAGTCATTTAGGCAAGAGGGTTTACTGTTCTTAGGGACAGGGATGATGGTGGATTTTTTGAAGGAGGTGGGGACCACAGATGTAGCGAGGGACTCATTAAAGATAGATGTAAACAACCCGGCGAGCTGATCAGCACAGGACCGCAGAACACGACCTGAAATACCATCCGGCCCAGCAGCTTTCCTGATGTCCACACGCTTGAGTGCTCTCCGAACTTCATCCTCTGAGACAGAGATCATGTGGTTGTTGCTGCTCTGAGTAATTTCCTCTAACGCGCCACTTGGCGGAGTCGCGTTGCCGCGGTTACAGTCAAAGCGAGCGTAGAAAGAGTTTAACTCGTTCACAAGCAACGGTCAGCGCTTCACCTCTGCAGAGGATTTAGATCCAAAAGAGCAGATGGACCTCAGACCTTGCCACATGCGCCGCGAAGTCGTTGAGTTGGAAATGAGACTCCACTCGGTCTTTATATCGGAGCTTTGCGGCTTTAACTGCACGCCGCAGAGCATAGCAGGACGATCTGTATTCAGTCATATTCCCTGAATGGAGACCGGCGTTGTAAGCAGCAGTGCGTGCGTTCACTGCCGCAGCGATTGAATTGTCCACCCACGGTTTCTGATTTGAGAAGGACGTTATTGTTATTGTTTGCGTGGCTTGCTCTGTAAGCGTGTCGATGAAGCAAAGCGCCACATCTGTGAACTCACTGACGTCAGATGAACTCACCCGGAACATGTCCCAGTCAACGTCATCAAGAGCTGCCTGAAGCGCGGTCTCTGAGTGGGGCGACCAACGCTTAACTTCCCGCCTCACCGGGGGTTCCTGGAGGAGCTTTTGTTTGTATTCGGGAGTGAGGAAAATGGCGGCATGATCCGATTTGCCAAACGCTGGAAGTGACCGCGCTTTATAGGCGTTCTTAAACGGGGTGTAGCAATGATCCAGTGTGTTTGCTCCTCGTGTGGGGCAGGAGACTTTCTTTAGGTTTGCTTTGTTAAAATCGTCCGCGACAATGAATGCCGTGTCGGGATGTTGGTTTATGATGCCGCTGGCAACATCATGAAGGCCAGATAAAGCCAGCGCTGTGTCTGCCTGCGGTGGGATGTAAACGGCGGTCGCGACAACCGCAGAAAACTCCCTCGGCAGATAGAATGGGCGGCAGATGATTGTTAAATGTTCCAGATGAGGCGAGCAGGACCGCGAGAGAATGGTGATGTTCCTGGGATCGCACCATTTCTTGTTGATCATGAAGCATACTCCACCGCCTTTGGATTTACCGGCCTCGGCTGTTCTGTCCATCCGAAAAACAGAGAAGTTCTCCGACGGCGTCACAGCTGTGTCCGGGACCGCGGGCGTGAGCCATGTTTCGGACAAACAGTAGATATTACAGTCTCTCATGTCCCGTTGAAAACTTATCCTGGCTCTAAGATCGTCCATCTTATTATCCAAGGATTGAACATTTGCTAGAAGAATGCTCGGGAGAGGAGGTCTGAATGCCCTTTTCCTCAGTCTGTTACGGATACCAGCGCGTTTCCCACGGTGTTTCTTGATTCTTCGCCGTTGACTCGTCTGTCCATTGTTCAACTCGGCGTTGCGAAGGAATCTCAGATGGCCACAGGGATCGGTGAAAGTGTCCTGAAGCAGTCCAGTGTAGAGGTAACCAATGTCCAAAAGAGTTTTGCTGTCATAGTAGATCAATGCAGATGATAAGTTTGTAAAAACTGAGAGTAAAAGAAAGTAAAATAGTAAATAAAAGCACAGTCTTCGCGGAGCGACCTGAACGGCGACCAAACACAGCGGCGCCATTTTATATACGCCGTCAGAATTGTGAAAGTCAGAATTGTGTTAACTCATAGAGAAAGAAAGTCAGAATTGTGTTAACTCATAGAGAAAGAAAGTCAGAATTGTGTTAACTCATAGAGAAAGAAAGTCAGAATTGTGTTAACTCATAGAGAAAGAAAGTCAGAATTGTGTTAACTCATTGAGAAAGAAAGTCAGAATTGTGTTAACTCATAGAGAAAGAAAATCAGAATTGTGTTAACTCAGAGAGAAAGAAAATCAGAATTGTGTTAACTCATAGAGAAAGTCAGAATTGTGTTAACTCATAGAGAAAGTCAGAATTGTGTTAACTCAGAGAGAAAGAAAATCAGAATTGTGTTAACTCATAGAGAAAGAAAGTCAGAATTGTGTTAACTCATAGAGAAAGTCAGAATTGTGTTAACTCATAGAGAAAGAAAGTCAGAATGTGTTAACTCAGAGAAAGAAAGTCAGAATTGTGTTAACTCAGAGAAAGAAAGTCAGAATTGTGTTAACGCAGAGAAAGAAAGTCAGAATTGTGTTAACTCAGAGAGAAAGAAAGTCAGAATTGTGTTAACTCAGAGAAAGAAAGTCAGAATTGTGTTAACTCATAGAGAAAGTCAGAATTGTGTTAACTCATAGAGAAAGAAAGTCAGAATTGTGTTAACTCAGAGAAAGTCAGAATTGTGTTAACTCATAGAGAAAGAAAGTCAGAATTGTGTTAACTCAGAGAAAGTCAGAATTGTGTTAACTCATAGAGAAAGAAAATCAGAATTGTAATAACTCAGAGAAAGAAAGTCAGAATGTGTTAACTCAGAGAAAGAAAGTCAGAATTGTGTTAACTCATAGAGAAAGTCAGAATTGTGTTAACTCATAGAGAAAGAAAGTCAGAATTGTGTTAACTCAGAGAAAGTCAGAATTGTGTTAACTCATAGAGAAAGAAAGTCAGAATTGTGTTAACTCAGAGAAAGTCAGAATTGTGTTAACTCATAGAGAAAGAAAATCAGAATTGTAATAACTCAGAGAAAGAAAGTCAGAATGTGTTAACTCAGAGAAAGAAAGTCAGAATTGTGTTAACTCATAGAGAAAGAAAGAGTAGAAAAAGTAGTGTTTTCATATACTGAAGAAAAAAAAAAGATTTTTACTGCTTGTTCAAATTGCTTAATTAAAATGAGCTAAAGCAACACAATTGCTATACATTTTGTCCTAACTTAATTTGATTGTGTTCAATCCACTTAAATATAAGTCAAATTGAAGTTTACTTAATCCGTTTGTGTTGAGATTACATGAATGATTTGTGTTGCATTAACTGAAACTGGGCTGGGTTTCTTAGTTCTCAGCATGCTTTGCATATGGCTAAATCAAGAGAGAGTAAATGTTGTTATTTTATATGTAAAAGTGTTATTTTATGTATTTTTGAGCAAGATGAGAAAGGGGGAGACTTGATTGTTTAATATTCAATTATGTTGGAATTATTAGAAGAATTTAAATTATAGTGGGTTACCTTTGTGGAGAAGAGTGGAGCATTAGGCTGTGGAATAATACAGCTAATGTCATAACGGCTTTGCTGAAGGAGCTTTTAATGCTTAGCATTTAAAATGGTAATGTGTGCTATTACTAGCTAAAAGTCAACTAGCTAGTGCAATGTTATAATTCTGTTGTGTAGCAAAAAAGTATTGAAGTATATGAAATTGAAGAGGATGAATGAATATATGAAACTGAATGCCTGAATCATGTCAGGGAGCCATATACATTTCACTTTGAGACTTGAGTCACTTAAAAGTATTAATTCCAGGATGTTGAAGTTACATGAACAAATCATGTTTGTTTAACTTAATTGATTCATGTGGGACCGATGTACACAATTAAATCATGTAAATCCAACACACTTTTTTTCAGTGTACATCTTTTGAAAGAGTTCTGAATCTCCGGATCAAAACACTGGTAAAAAGGAGCAGAAACAAGCAAGCAAAAAAAGAAAAGAAAAAAGCATTGCTTATGCACCTTGTAGTCCTTTTTGTCTTACTCTGATAAGCCTATTATATTTGTCAACCTCTGGGGAATCATCCACTTGAATTTATATTCAAGGAAGTATCGTGTCTATTAATGGGTATAGCTACAGTTCAATAATGTCTTCAGCTAGTCAGTTTGAGATCCTTTCCATCCAAACCGGTTATATCTCTTACGCCTAGCAGTGAATGTTTTATGTGCATTCCTTACTGTTGTTGTTTTTCTGGAGAAATGTGTAAAGCTATAAAACTACAAAGTGATCCACATTGACCTAATTGAAGTTTATGATTGATATCTCCACGGTGAAGATTGCATTTTATAATAGGGAATAATGATTACTTTTGACCTGGCCAGAAGTCATTAAACAACATCTATATGGCCGAGCTTGATTTCAAGTTATAACTTGTATAGACAGAAATCACTGGTGACTGTAAACCACGATGACAACACTCACCTTGGTAAGTCATAAAAGGTCCATGTTGTAAAGGAAAGAACCACAGAATAATCCCAAGAACACAATTCCTCATTCCATCCACCCACTCCAGTCATGGCAGTTATTACTCACCTCCTGTGGCAGGTAGTCCTGCCCAAAATGACAGGTTATTGATGCTCATATGCTGCTATGTGGGTCATATCCCAGACATGTATAAAGACTGTTATTCCAGAATACGGTTCTGTCGTGTACTCGACAACAGGACACTTAGGGTGAGTGCAGGACATTGTACGACGCAAAACTTTGTTCACAGCTCTCAACTTACAACCATTTAAATGTGAATGGTTCAATTTCATCCTGGCGTCTTTCATGTGTCTCAGGTTGCAAGTAATTGCAGATATACAGACACACACACACACACACACACACACACACACACACACTAACTACAACTACTAGCTCATTCCAAACCATTGACTTTACACAGATATGCCTATATTTTCAGTTTCACAAGAATTGTGTTTAAGAATTGGTATGAGGAACATTCTGGATTTTTTAATTATAGAGTTAAGGTCTCGTTCATATTTCCTTAGAAAGATGCAATATCTCCCATGGTGTGAAGACCTCAGACGCCCACACAGCTGTCTACTTGCACATTCCTGTGGTCAGGTAGCTGCACACATATACTGTATAGAAAGCTGGTGTGTGGTGGGCGTTCTACCACGATTTGGCTGCCGTCGCATCATCCAGGTGGATGCTGCACATTGGTGGTTGAGGAGATTCCCCCCTTGTAATGTAAAGCGCTTTGAGTACCCAGAAAAACACTATATAAATGTAACAAATGAGCTTTCTCCGCAGGGTTGCTGGGCGCTCCCTTAGAGATAGGGTGAGAAGCTCAGTTACTCGGGAGGAGCTCAGAGTAGAGCCGTTGCTCCTCCCGAGAGGAGCCAGTTGAGGTGGCTCGGGCATCTATTTCGGATGCCTCCTGGACGCCTTCCCGGGGAGGTGTTTCGGGCATGTCCCACCGGGAGGAGGCCCCGGGGAAGACCTAGGACACGCTGGAGGGATTATGTCTCCCGGCTGGCCTGGGAACGCCTCGGGGTTCCCCCGGAAGAGCTGGAGGAAGTGGCTAGGGAGAGGGAAGTCTGGCCGTCTCTGCTTAGACTGTTGCCCCAGCGACCCGGTCCCGGATAAGCGGAAGATAATGGATGGATAATGGATGGAAATGTAACAAATTAATTAAATTAATTGATTACAGAGTGTCATGCTTTAAAGTATTTATTTATTTATTTATTTATTTTTGGCTTTTAGAATGAATATAGTCTTACTGTTATCTATAAGCTAGTGTGCTCCAAAACAATGACAACATTCGCATTTAGAAGATAAAAGCATTCAAAACTTACAGTCTCTCACTTCTGCCAGTATGGATCAATGATTTTGATGACATCACTCTGCACTTCAGCTTCTCATCAAATTTTCTGTCCAATCAAATGCTCTCTAGATTCTGAAGCGCCCTGCCCCTAGCCTAGAAATCTAGACGCACCCTAGCGGCAGCAAATCTAATGTGCCGCGAATGTAGTCTAGCAACTCTCGGTAGACCTGCGAGCTGGAAAAAAAAAACTCTGGTCAGGCCAATCATATCGTGTATAGAGTCGGTGGGCGGGCTTAACATAATGACAGCAGAGTTGCCGAGGTTCTGCGTGCTACTTAAAATCAAAGAAGCTGGCGAACAGTGGTCTTTAGAATCTGCTTTGGCAGTAACACTGGGAGACTTGTTGTTAAACTTTTCTTTGAGAAAAGAACAAAGAACGGTACTGAAGTCATTCTTAAGAAAGGAAGATGTGTTCGGAGTTTTGCCGAAACTTCTGCAGAGTTTAATCTATCAACTAGCTCTGCTTCACCTTCTTCGTTGCTCTGGTTGGTTGTAGCGTTATCCTATTGTGTGCAGAGGGAATTTGAAAGACAACCGTTTATCCCGCCCCATTTATCTGGCTTGTCAGGTGTAGCGTATGGACGGTGCTCATAAATGATCAACGGACCAATACTTTGATTAGTTATAATGACTCAAACAAGACCGGCGCCGTGAAGTCTACAGACTGACAGGTTAACGGTGCTAAAAGGACACAAACCATGCCTCGTGCAACTCACCGTCATAAACAACAGCCCCTCCCTCACACATACCAAAGGACATCCGAACAGATTATATGACTTTTAACTTAGTTATTTTTCATTTTAGGTGTGTTGTGGTCCCTGTATATATGCATGCTTTTTGTTATAACCATTTTAGATGTGTTTGATATGTTAGAAACTTATAGCCAGTGAATGCGTAAGGAAGAATGACGTCAATCCTCGCCGTTCCTTTAACTCTTAAGTTAAACTCCCCATGCTTGGTCTCGAAATCTTTGTCTCGCAATTTGTAGGCCGGCTAGGTGTGTTGTGTGGTACTATGATGCATCAAACTCTTTTTTTCATGCCAAAACCCCAAAGTCTGCGTACCAAAACCCCCAAGTCTGCTTCTCTAAGAGAGCCATAAAACATGTTAATGAGGCGAGTCCCAAGACAAAGGGAGATTTCCCGCTTCTGAGTTCCTTCGCTCTGATTGGCTGTTCCGACAAAAGAGGCGTGCCCCGTTGCGGCCCTTTAAAGATGGGCCACAAACGCTCTTCTCTCCTCTCTTCGTTTTGCTTCCTGTTGCCAGCTCTCTTCCTCTTTTTCCTCTTCGCCATCTTCCAACGGATCTCATCACACAAAGGAACCAAAGTTGAATTTCCCGCGGACTCCAAGGACACACCCTGCAAGACTGAAACACGGACCGGATCGCGGAATTCCCCTAATCGCACAAACTCACGACCAAGGAAACATATGCAAGTATCCCTTAAGCTGTCGTTATAAAGTCTTGAGCTTATACCAATAAGTTGGACCGATTTCTTGCTTGTGCTCAATAGGTTGTGTCGATAGTATCACCGTTGCCTTCTCTCTCTCTCTCTCTCTCTCTCTCTCTCTCTCTCCCTCTCTCTCCTTCCTTCTTTCAGTTAATTTGTGTATGTTTGTTTATTGTTTGTTGATTTTATTAAAATATATATATTCACACGTGATTGTGCTTGAGTTTGCTCATACATAGGTCCCTTTTATGTTGAACCGACCCTGTTACAAATTAAAAGAAAGATATTTCTCCTGGGCAGAGAAATGTTGTTTAAGAGTTAGAGAAATGTTGTTTAAGAGTTATTAAAAAGGAGGTATTTGGTGGACAATTATCCGTCCTTTGAACTCAATTCTAGAATCAAAGAAATTTCTAAAAGTTGAATCAAGCCCTAGATATTAATAATTGTTATAATCCGTTATAATCAACTATTAATATCCAAATTCCCCTCTGTGCGGATCTGTGCATGTTTGACCGTAACACGATTAAACGCATGCATAAATCCCGCACCATTTCCCCTGGGGCTCGATATTCGCTACACAGGCTACCCTGCCCCCCAAATAGACACTGAAGCCGCGGTCACTTGTTCACACATTTACTATACTCTACATGGTGAATGGCACATAGTGCACTATACAGGGGATAGGGAACAATTTAGACAGTGTAAATATGCTTTCCATTTGGGGCGAATTAAGTCTGTTTTCACGTTTAGTGTCACACAAACTGCCACAGCGCACACACAGTCATGCTCCGGTCCAGAGATGCGATAACAGAGCGGATTATATGTGCAAGTCGGAGCAGACAATAAAACATATCGGGCCCATTTGACCCGATATGTGCCGCCCTGTCTTCCTGTTTCAGTGGAAGTTACGTCAACACAATGAATAGTGCTGTGAGTTTCAAGGCACTTTAGTGTGCCTTTAAAGGCACAGTTCAAACTAAAATTGTCCAAGAAAAAAATTAAAAGCACCACAGGCAACCATTCACATAACACAGAATTCGTCTTTGCATTTAAAATGCAAGATGTGGGGCAGAGGGAACAATAATAACTAGAGGAACAATTTTTTAAATATTAACTACAGAGAGATTAGGGGCGAATTAAAGGTGCAGTAAGTGATTTCTAAGAAGCGCTGGTGAAAGTGGATCGGCCTGAGCACCACAACACACTTATAGCAAGAGTTTATTTGTAATACTCTGCAGAATATACAACCGGCAGTGATAAACAGGTCCATCCATGAACCGAGTACAAATTCACATTAAACACACAGGAAAAGTATAATAGAAACTAGCACCACAACACACTTGTAGCCAATCAGCAGTAGTATCTGTGCAGCATTATTTTGCTTTGCTTTAGCTATGATAAAGAGACATTGGCCGTTTCTCAATATGCATTCTTGTCTGTAATTGTGTTGTCGTGGACTTGTGAAATGTCATCAGTCGCTGCCCAAGTACTGTTCCAATTCAAAGTTCACATCTAGCCAAGTACAGTTCAAATCCCCGGATGTGTCCTTGATCTGCCCCTTTTATCGAGGATGCATCGAGAGGTGACTTGTGTGGACTTCAGACAGTACTGCAGTAATGCATCCCATAATGCATCTCGCACCAACCAGCAAGCATCAATATCGGATGAGAAACACCGCATAATTTAACAATACTTCTGTTAATGTGTCACAAAATGTAGTTTTAAGACTTTTCAGGCGAGAATGTAGTTGTTTAAAGCTCAAATCTGTGGTTTATTTATAGCTTGGTGGGAACTATGGTGTTAAAGGCTGAGCTATAGTCAATAAATAGCAGTCTTACGTAGTTCTCATTATTTGTGTCGATGTGAGCCAGGAGTGGAGGACATTCAATGGCATGTAAATTTTAAAGAGCGCCTATTTGAAAATTTGATCTGCCGTTGTCGGAGCTGTGAGATCCAGTCGATCAGCTGGCGCTCATGCGCTTGTTAACCCACTGAGAGCAGCCTTTCCTCGGCTAGTCCTTTTGACGTCTCCCGCTGGCTCTGATATCTCTGTAGTGGTTAAACATGAGATATAATTCTCTAAGGGGCTATCTTTGATCTTGTGAATATATAATTTGTATTCTGCCAAATCGTTTTGGCTGAGGGCAAAGTGAAGTTTCATAACATTTTTTTTTAGGCTATTTAACTTTACCGTTGTAGCCTAGTAGTGCTGACTTTGTTTGACTGAATTGTTTGCTTTATTTATAGTGTCTTATACATTTTACTTATACTTTTATAATGGTTATTATTCATCACACATAAACTGACATTTAACAAAAAGAGACTGGGTTGTGTTTATGTCATATTTAATTTTATTACAGTGATAATCCTAGGCTATATTTATAAATATGCACACTTATTGTCTGAACAACATATATGTTTTTTTTTTCCATTTTTATTAAATGTAAATGAAAAGAGGATATTTTATATTTCGTTTTTGTTATAAATATACATGCAGTGAAGATAATCAAGGTATTTGTTGCCTGAACCACATTTGTGTGGCTATATGTTCATACACTCACCTAAAGGATTATTAGGAACACCAGTTCAATTTCTCATTAATGCAATTATCTAATCAACCAATCACATGGTAGTTGCTTCAATGCATTTAGGGGTGTGGTCCTGGTCAAGACAATCTCCTGAACTCCAAACTGAATGTCAGAATGGGAAAGAAAGGTGATTTAAGCAATTTTGAGCGTGGCATGGTTGTTGGTGCCAGACGGGCCGGTCTGAGTATTTCACAATCTGCTCAGTTCATGGGATTTTCACGCACAACCATTTCTAGGGTTTACAAAGAATGGTGTGAAAAGGGAAAAACATCCAGTATGCGGCAGTCCTGTGGGCGAAAATGCCTTGTTGATGCTAGAGGTCAGAGGAGAATGGGCCGACTGATTCAAGCCGATAGAAGAGCAACTTTGACTGAAATAACCACTCGTTACAACCGAGGTATGCAGCAAAGCATTTGTGAAGCCACAACACGCACAACCTTGAGGCAGATGGGTTACAACAGCAGAAGACCCCACCGGGTGCCACTCATCTCCACTACAAATAGGAAAAAGAGGCTACAATTTGCATGAGCTCACCAAAATTGGACAGTTGAAGACTGGAAAAATGTTGCCTGGTCTGATGAGTCTCGATTTCTGTTGAGACATTCAGATGGTAGAGTCAGAATTTGGCGTAAACAGAATGAGAACATGGATTCATCATGCCTTGTTACCACTGTGCAGGCTGGTGGTGGTGGTGTAATGGTGTGGGGGATGTTTTCTTGGCACACTTTAGGCCCCTTAGTGCCAATTGGGCATTGTTTAAATGCCACGGCCTACATGAGCATTGTTTCTGACCATGTCCATCCCTTTATGACCACCATGTACCCATTCTCTGATGGCTACTTCCAGCAGGATAATGCACCATGTCACAAAGCTTGAATCATTTCAAATTGGTTTCTTGAACATGACAATGAGTTCACTGTACTAAAATGGCCCCCACAGTTACCAGATCTCAACCCACAAAACGGGAGCTTCGTGCCCTGGATGTGCATCCCACAAATCTCCATCAACTGCAAGATGCTATCCTATCAATATGGGCCAACATTTCTAAAGAATGCTTTCAGCACCTTGTTGAATCAATGCCACGTAGAATTAAGGCAGTTCTGAAGGCGAAAGGGGGTCAAACACAGTATTAGTATGGTGTTCCTAATAATCCTTTAGGTGAGTGTAATGTTTTATGACATATATTTGGTTTTATTATAGCCTAAAATATACATACAGGAGTGAAAGCAAGCGATGGTATCAAGAATGCAGCTGTTCCATTAGCAGAGTACCAGACTTGTGTCCTCCCATCCTAGGGAGCTCGTTCTCCCGAGTCGAACTTGGCAAGTCTGAACTACCAAGGACGCAAGTCAGAAGTTCACGTACTTGGTATTGAGAAACGGCCACTCACTCTTGAATTGTGAAATTTGGGGGGCGGAGCAATGAAGGGACGGGTGTGTTTATTTGAGGTGATTTCAAATATCAACAGTGTAGTCAGATTTGCAAGATATAAACTGTGCAAGATTGTGAGAGATAAAGTCAGAATTATATTTTCTGAGAGTTCAGTCAGAAACAAAGTCAGAACTGTAAGATAAAAAGTAAAATACCTTTTTTTCAATGTTTCACTATAATGCCAAAAAAAAGCATGAAGATCCACCTCTAAACAACCATTAATGCGGCATAAGCAGATTATACAAAACCATACGAATGAATACGAAATCACATATTACGGAAATTTTATGAAGTTTGGTTCAACAAACGCAAATCTCTAAAACTTTTGGTGGGCCTCATGATCATACATCTTGAAATATATGAATACAAAAAGGTTTGGGAAACCCTGTTTTAGCCAGTGAGTCAATAAAGATTACAGTATAATTATGAGCTAATAGATCTTTTGTTCTCTAAACTTGTAGCAAGACATTTAGAGGCTTTTCCGAACTCCAGTGTGAATATGAATTGTGTGCTCTCAAGGTACCAAATCACGGAGGACAGATAAAAGATGTGAAAAGAACCATTTAACAAGTTTCGGCATTGAGCAAATGTGCAATCTATGGAGAAAGTGGCATCTGAGCATTCACAATATTATATATTGAGGTGCACTGAAGTGAAGAGAGACACTTTCAGTGTGCTGTCAGTAGGGTGCCATGGGGCTTTGAGCTCCTTATAAGTGTTTAAGAAGTGGTCAAACAAACTGCAGGACAAATAACAACACATCTGTCCCTCAAAACCCATCAAGGATCAGACAATCCTCACAGAGAGTGAAAGCAAGACAGAATAAAGTGGTTATTCTTGTTAACCTTGTTACCAGGTTTTTTTTTTCCTTCAAAGAAAGAGTGTCCCGTATAGAGTAAAACTTTGAATTTGGGAAACGAAAAGAAAGTCCATCTGTATTCAGTACCAGTGATGAGATGGCTTTCGTATGCAAATGCAGGAAACTCAGTCCTGTATGTTCACTGGCCAAACGCTGAATCTCTCTCTGACCGTCTGAACTGACAAGTGTCTGGCTAATGGATTCTGAGAGGAATCAATCTTGCCAACTGAAACACATTTAAATTTCAATGACACCTTGAATGCACCAAAGGTTTCCTTTTTTCTCCACAGAAGACAGGTTACAGAAGCGACAGGTAATCACACTGAATATGTTTGAAAAATGCATGCTTCACTAGCATTTACAAATTATATATATATATATATATATATATATATATATATATATATATATATATACATATACACACACACACACACACACACACACACTGATCAGGCACAATATTGTGTTGGTTCCACTTTTGCTGCCAAAACACCCCTGAAAGTGTGCTGTGGTATCTGGCACCAAAATGTTAACAGCAGATCCTTTAAGTCCTGTAAGTTGCAAGGTGGGGCCTCCATGGATCCGACTTGTTTGTTCAAAACATCCCACAGATGCTCAATTGGATTCGAGATCTGGGGAATTTGGAGGCCAAATCAACACCTCAAACTCGTTGTTGTGCTCCTCAAACCATCCCTGAACCATTTTTTGCTTTGTGGCAGAGCACATTATCCTGCTGAAAGAGGCCACAGCCACCAGGGAATACCGTTTCCATGAAAGGGTGTACATGGTCTGCAGCAATGCTTAGGTAGGTGGAATGTGTCAAAGTAACATCCACATGGATGGCAGGACCCAAGGTTTTCCAGCAGAACATTGCCCAAAGTATCACACTGCCTCCGCCGGTTTGCCTTCTTCCCATAGTGCATCCTGGTGCCATGAGTTCCCCAGGTAAGCGATGCTCGATTTTTTTTTGTGATTTTAATATGCAAATGACACATTTGTCATAAGGTACATTTGGCATGTCCTGCCTTATCTACTTTTTTAAAACACAATGAAAGTGGCAGTGTATGCACAACTCCCTTCCTGCTTCACTTCCACCTTGAGCCATGGCTAGCTCCACTTGCACCTCCCTGCTGAGTCTAGCTGTGCTATATATGAGTCCTCCTCATTAAGCTCCCTCATTCTGAAATGGAAAATCACGATAAGTTAGCCAATCTCATCGGTTCAAGGACTGATCGGTGTTTCGAGATACACGGCTACTCGAATTCTGAGCTACAATACAATGTAAAGATTTCAAATGATAGACTTGGATGCAAAATGTAGCCCTTTATTATACAGAAATTTGCTGTTGGTGTATTAGCCTAAAACAACACGCTCGGCAGATTGTTTATCTAAATAGCCCTATGTTGTTAGAAATGCATCCCATGCAACAAGAGATTAACACGGTTGCCAAATTGCTTCATGTTACACTTACTCTCGCATCAGCTATTGTGTAAACAGTCACATTTAACTTCTTACCCACATCATGAATGACTGCCTAAAGCCTTGTTTGTACTTTCGCCTGGCACTGCAGTGCAAGCCTCCACTGACTGCGCGCGCATCTCCCCAAACGGACGAGGCATTTACTTGACGCTACTGTTTTAGACTGAAAACCAGATCATACCACTGATTTAGACGTGCAAACTGGTTGCCTGTGTGATGAGATGAACTAATATCCGTCTGCTCGGGCAGATTCGGCTGAAAGTCGTGTATCTTCAGATGCGGAGGCGTGTGCGCTGTTGCAATGACGTCATTTTTGCCGTGCGCACCTTCGCGCTCATGCGGACGCACGACAACCTAATATTCAGGGTAGCGTAGAATTCGAGCAGTAGCCGTATATCTCAGAACTCAGGGCAGAGCACCCGGTTAACGATAAGCCTAGCTAACGTCATGGGTATGACGACAATACAATATTATTGTAAATTATATCACATAAAAAAGCGGTAGCTAACGTTAATTGAATCAAGCATTTTGCTCCAAAAAGCTTGAATTTAACAATGTGCTTCCTTCCATCAGACTCGCGTGGTAGCCAGGCGTCTCATTCAATGGTGAGCTCAGTTGACGCTGTGTGCTTCAAGATTCTGATTCATGCAGATGAAGGGCAGTCTACACCCTAGCAAACTTTACACTTGGCACAATGCAGTCAGGCAAGTACCGTTCTCCTGGCAATGGCCAAACCCAGACTCGTCGGATTGCCAGACAGAGAAGTATGATTGGTCACTCCAGAGAACACGTCTCCACTGCTCTAGAGTCCAGTGGCAGCGTGCTTTACGCCACTGCATCCAATGCTTTGCGATTTTATGTGGCCTACCACTTCATGGCTGAGTTGCTGTTGTTCCCAATTGGTTCCACGCTGTTATAACACCACTAACAGTTGACCGTGGAATATTTAGTAGTGAGGAAATTTCATGAATGGACGTATTCACCCTATTCATGCTTGAATTCACTGAGGTCCTGAGAGTGACCCATTCTTTCACAAAAGCGTCTGCATGCCTAGGTGCTTCATTTATACACCTGTGGCCATGGATTCTCTCAGATAAGTGATTAGAACACCAGAATTCAATAATTTGGAGGGGTGTCCCAATACTTTTGGCAATATAGTGTATTTTACATAAAAGATGTTTACATGTATAAAAAAATAGCTTTTTATAAGAAAAAATTATACATTTATAAAAATGACCCTGTTCAAAAGTGCATGTTCCCATGACTGTTAATACTGTGTGTCATTGCCTGGATGATCCACAACTTTTTTTTTTTTTCGTTACGGTTGTTCGCGAGTCCTTTATTTGTCCTGAGCTTCTAATATTTACATATTTTGTGGTATATAACAGCTTGTGTATGATCTTTCAAAAACACATCAGAGATTTGTACTCAAAAGGACTGTACAAATATTTCTAAAGCTCTGGCTCTATTTCAGAAGAACATGTGTGACCAATACACAAATTAATAGTTTTTATTATAATACTCTACATAAGAAGTGCAAATACATGTTTATAAACCATTAGAGGAGTGAATGTAATCCAAATCGACCTTCATCATCTTAAATAAAATACATTCTATCTTGTCAATGATGTATAGAAAATATCAAAAACAAAATTAGTATAAAAGCCTTAGATATGAATTTTTAAACTCTGTGAAATAATGATTGCATTAAGTATTTGCATAGTCAATATTGGTTAGCTCTAAGAGTGTAAGACGTGTAGAAACGAAAAAAAGTGAGTGTAAAAACAGAAAGTGTTAAAGTTCGGTTTAAAAAAAGAAATACCAGAAACACTTCACAATTTTGTCCATTGGCTCTGTAACAACATATATTTCCTATTGATGCAAAAGAGGTCTACATGAAGAATTAACCTTAAAAACAAAGTGACTGGTGAACTTTGTCACTGTTTATCTCAAGATTTCAAACGTTGCCCCAGTTTCTGAATGCAACCGCGGAGTGTCAGCATATTCAATGCAAACACGAAAGCTTAAACAAGATGTCTTGCAGACATATTAGCGCATGTTTGTGAAGATGTGTAGCACTGTTTGACAGCGAGGTCTGCAGGCCATTGGGATTTACAAAATTACAAACAGTCAGAAAACAGTTAAATATTTCTAAACCTCTTACAAACCCAAAAAGCAAGCTTTCTCAATAGTTATTTTTTCTTAATTCACAGTAAATTTTTGTGCGTAATGTGAAAAATGTGAGTTATCGCTAGACATAGCAACCTATTGTCAAGCAAACGATACGAGCGTACCTAAACTGCGTCCTCTTCATATTACAAAAGTGCAAGAGCTAAACAGATTGATGACCGAGGCAACTTAGTTAATATAACAATTGATAAAAACTATTCTGAACCACCAGTGTTTTCGATTTTGCCTTTGCAAGGCCTTTGTCAGAGAAACTATCTGCAGATGCTTTTCTCTCAGGATTTCTCTTGCTCAATCACTTGGCAAAAAGATTTGGCTTCAGCTGAGAGGTTTTCAGGCCAGCTGGCTGTAAAGTTCAATGTTCTTGCTGATAACACTGTAAGCGATAGAGAAAGAGACGTGTGTGGGGTGAGAGAGGTTATCCCAGCAGAACTCTTTGAAGGCGATCGGCGGGCACGCTGTGGTCATCGTCCGAGTCAGCGTCGCTCTGAGGGTTGGAGCTGCAGGGAGAGGTGCATTCTGGGGAGCAAAGGTAGTGCATCAAGGGCAGGCGATACTTCCCGCAGAAATCCACAAACTTGATGTGACGAACGCACGAGTCGAAGTAAACACCTGGTGAGATATGTTGTGGTTAGAAACCAATTTTACATTGACTAAAAATATGCAATATAACTTAAAGGGATAGTTCTGTCATCAATTACCCTAATGTCATTCCAAACCCATCAAACTTTCATTCATCTTCTAAACAAATGAAGATACTTTTAAGGCAAGACACCACAGGTGACTTGACCTATCGGTAAGCCTTAGTTACAGAGTTGCTAACGGTCTTACAATGACAGCGGTCATGTGAAAACCTTGTCCCAAGATGTTTTTTATCCATTTTGGACACAGAAAGACCACCTCTCGTTGAGGAGCATTCAAGTGGGACTTAAATATGCCATGGAGGGATATATAAAAGATTTTAAAACAAGAATGGCGGGTAGGAAGATTAATTTGGATGCGAGGGTTTGCAGATCACAATGCAAGTGGGGAAAAGCCTCATGTTACGGTTGTCACGATCTCAGATGACAACATCCAAGATCAACACTCATATACCGCAGGGTATGATTCAATTAATATAACCAGTTTAATATGGAGAGGCACTGAAATTACCTTTGTTTGAGTGTCTTTGACATGCACTGTACATGACATGAGAACAGTTAGCTATTTAGGTTTGTACGTTAGCATGGACTCCACTAACTTAATCATAACTTAATGAGAGCATGACAACCAGGATACCTGGAATCAGTGTTACAGTACCCCAGACACATCGTTTTACCATTTTTGTAGCATAAACACCATCAAACCTATGAGAGCTTCGGATTTTTCAATGTTTCTCTATGGCATTGAAACCTAAAGATGTCCGAGTTCTGGTTCCCGTGCAACTGATACTCGGCTGCCACTGGCTCATCTGTAACCCCAAATCCAGAAAAGTCGGGACAAAAAAAAAAGTTGGTTTTGTAAAATGCAATAAATTTGTCAATTTGTTAAATGATTAAATTAATTTGAAAAGATTCCCAATCATTTTTTACTGAACAACTTAATTGTATTTTGTAAATGTAAAAAAAAAATTGATGGCTGCAACACACTCCAAAAAGGTTGGGACAGTTAAATTCATTTGAAACAGTCCACAATAAGTAGGTGAATTGATAATAATAGGTGAGGATATTGTGACTGGGTGTAAAAGGAGCTTCTGATAGGTCCTGGCTCATCACACTTTGTGCCAAATATCATGAGTGAATTGTAAAACAGTTTAAAAAGTATATTTTTCAATACAAGATTACAAAGAATTTAGGTCTTTCACCATCTACCCTACATTATATTGTGAAAAGATTCAGGGAATCCAGAGAAATCTCAGTCAGGGCAAGACAGGAAACTTCTGTTGATTGTGCGTGACCTTCGTGCCCTCGGATGGCATTACATTAGAGACTGTCATGCTACGGTGTTAAATACAGCCACATGGGCTCGGGTGTAGTCTGCTACACAGTCTGCTGCTGCATCAAGGAATGCCATTTGAATCTGTTACACAAGGAGAAAGCCATACGCTGTCGAGTTCCCTGGGCCCGAGCTCATCTCAGATGATCCAAAACACAGTGGAAATGTGTGCAGCGGAAAAGATGAGTACACGTTTCAACTTGTTTTTGGCAAAAACAGACATTGAGTTATCAGTCCCAAAGACAAAGGAACTATCCAGACTTTCATCAGGGACAGGCTGTGCAGAAGCAAACATCTGTCATGGCATAGGCAGGTATCAGTGCAAACGGCATGGGTGACTGGCAAATGTGTGAAGGTACCATTGACATGGAGACCTATACTGGCATTGTACAGAGACATATACTGCCATATACATATACTATATATATATATATATATATATCTTTCCTGGGAAGCAAGACAATGCCAGGCCTCAATTTGCAGTTTTGCACATGGTACAACAGAGGGTTTTTTTTAGACACTCTACACCGTAGAAGAGATGCGTTTGACTGCCTGCCTGCAGTCAAGATCAGTCTCTTAATGAAAATCACGAAAAGGAGAATCAGACAACGACGACCACGGACTGTTGAGCTGCTGCCTTGTATCAGGCGAGATTGGGCAAAAAATCCACTTGCAGAACTGCAACAATTAGTATCCTCAATTCCCAAACAAGTGTAATTAAATGGAAAGGTGATGTGACACAGTGGTAAATGTCGTGCCTCTGTCCCAACTTTTTTGGAGTGTTGCAGCCATCAAAATTTTTAATTTATTTACATAACACAATTAAGTTGTTCAGTGAAATCTTTTCTTTGTACTTTTGTCAGTTAAATAAAGTTGAAAGAGAATTAACAAAATCACAGATTCTTGATTTTATTACATTTTCAAAATGTCCCAACATTTCTGGATTTGGTGTTGTAATTAAAATTGCACCGATTTGCATACATTTCAAGAACAGAAATCTGAACATTGATTAAAGCTTTTTGATATCTATTTTTATCACTCCATAAATCAGAAAGTATTGTCAACAGAAAAATAAAGTATAAAATGTTCCATAAATCAGACAAATTAAATATTAAAACCTTATAAAAGGTTTCTGGCTCAGTGCATGAGGAAAAAAAATTAATTTTGACAAAAACATTCTGTATTGTAATCTACAGATTTAATATATAAAGTAAAATAAAATTATTATAAAAGTTTCTTTCCACTAGTCTGAAAGAAGACAAGTCATGGAAGCAAAATAGCCCAAAATCTCAAAAAGCTATTGTTTTGCTAGTAGTGTATTGCCTTAATGAAACCTGAGAGAGAAACAAAAGTCCATTCCACCAAATTGAAGCTTGGATGCAAGGATTCTGATGGAGGGAAAAATGATGAGAAAAAAATGTTTCTTTGTTTTGTTTTCCAAAACAAAACAAATATCATACAGCTTTGGAATGACATGAGGGCGAGTAAATGATGACATACATTTTTTTTTTTGGTGAACTAACCCTTCAAATGAGGGCACATTCTTCTATATAAATTACTTTCATTGATTCTGAACTCTAGATACTTTTGCTTATATATACATATATATATATATATATATATATATATATATATATATATATATATAATATTGCCTTTATATCACCCACCTGCACACTTGGGGTTGGGGCACTTGCTGGCCATGTCTAAGTAGTTGACTAGATGGCTCGGGAGGTCTCTATACGAGTACAGAAGGTTCCTGCTTTTGATGGTGCGGCCAGCCAGCTCCAGCAGTGACGGGGGGTCGTATGTCATGTCCTTGACGAAGCGTACGACCAAGGGATTGCCACGGAGACTGAGCTCCTGCAGTTGTACCAGGCTCAGGATCTCTCTCGGAAGATACGTCAGCAAGTTATTATGCAGACTAAGAGAGCGCAGGGAATGGAGCCTGTGAGAGTGAAAGGAAAAGAGGGACAGGCAAAAACATTTTAAAAACATAATATTAATTTTATTACTACTACTACTACTATAATATACACTCACGGGACACTTTATTTAGGTACACCTGTTTAACTGCTTGTTAACAAATATCTAATCAGCCAATCACATGACAGCAACTCAATGCATTTAGTTATGTAGACATGGTTAAGTTTAAACTGAGCATGGTTGTTGGTACCAGATGGGCTGGTCTGAGTATTTCAGAAACTGCTGCTTTACTGATATTTTCATGCACAAACATCTCTGCGGTTTTCAGACAGTGGTCCGAAGTAGAGAAAGTATCCAGTGAGCAGCAGCTCCGTGGGCGAAAATGCCTTGTTGATGCCAGAGGTCAGAGGAGAACGGTACATATAAAGACAACAGTAACTCAAATAACCACTCGATACAACCAAGGTTTGCAGAAGAGCATCTCTGAAAGCACAAATCACATCGAACCTTGAAGCAGATGGGCTACAACAGCAGACACAGCGGTGCCACTCCTTTCATCTAAGAACAGGAAACTGAGGCTACAATTTGCACTGGCTCAACAAAACGGGACAATAGAAGATTGGAAAAACGCTGCTGGTCTGATGAGTCTCGATTTCTGCTGCAACATTCAGATGGTAGGGTCAGAATTTGGTGTAAACAACATGAAAGCATGGATCCATCCTGCCTTGTATCAACAGTTCAGGCTGCTGGTGGTGTAATGGTGTCAGAGATATTTTCTTGCCACACACACGATGATTGTTTAAATGCCACAGCCGACCTGAGTAATTATTAATTATATTATAATTTGTTACATTTATATAGCGTTTTTCTGGGTACTCAAAGCTCTTTACATATGGAAGGGGGAATGTCCTCAACCACCACCTATTTGCAGCATCCACCTGGATGATGCAATGGCAGCCAGATTGCGCCAGAACAGTATATATGGGGATGATGGACAGAAGCCAAAGGGCAAATTTGGCCAGGATGCTGGGGTTAAACCCCTACTCTTTTTCCGAAAGACATCCTGGAATTTTTAATAACCACAGAGGATTAACGTCTCATCCGAAGGACGGGAGTATTGTTGCTGACCATGTCCATCCTTTTATGACCACAGTGTACACATCTTCTGGTGGCTTCTTCCTGCAGGATAACACCATGTCACAAAGCTCAAATCATCTCAAACTGGTTTACTGAACATGAGAAGGAGTTCACTATACTCAAAATGACTCCACAGTTACCAGATCTCAATCCAATAGAGCACCTTCGGGATGTGGTGGAACGGGAGAGTCGCATGATGAATATGCATCAAATGTACAGCAACTGTGTGATGCTATCATGTTAATATGGACCAAAATCTCTGAGGAATGTTTTTAAGCACTTTGTTGAATCTATGCCACAAAGAATTAAGGCAAGTACCCAACCAGGTACTAGCAATGTGTTACCTAATAAAGTGCCCGGTGAGTGTATCATAAGTAATATACTATAATATAATGGTAGAATACACCATTAGAATAATAATGGTAATAATCTTTTTTTTTTTTTTTCTTATCCAAATAATTGTTTTCTTTATGATATATAAATACAGCTTTTTTTTCTTTTTTTTTATAAAACTGCACAAGCATTTGCACTGCACATCTAAGACTTACCTGTTGAGTGTAGGTGGGACGCTCTGGATGCGATTATCACACAGAACTAGGTAACTGAGGAAGGGCAAGTTAGCTAGTTCAGCAGGGATGGAGGAGATCTGGTTACCACCCAGATACAACAGCTCTAAGCTAGAGAGAAAAAGAAAGAAGGGTTGTCAAGCAAAAATAGATGCTGACAATGGTGACAGAATGACTAGTTCTACATGGCAGTATGTTATTGGAATCTGGTATGGGAAAATAAAGTCATGCCAGTGAAACAGACAGACTCTGAAACACTAAAAACATAAAATGAGCATCTGAAAGCATAACGTGTTTTCATCCTGTTGAACAGCATGAATCCATTTTCTTTGTTTCATCAATACTAGGAAATCAAGTGAATGTACATTAAAGCAGTGCTTTGCAACCTTTTTGACTCCAAGGCCTCCTTTTGTCTAAGACATTGAAATGCTCTCTTAATTACAGTTTACTATTTACAGAATTCCCATTTCAAAAAAATGATGTCAAAAATAAGATGTGTTTAATGTTGTACATCTTTATTTAATGTTTCTTTAGCATTTTAATTACGATTATGTTAATATAACTAAATTTAAATCATTTGACAACCCCTGGAAGATTTCTGATGCCCCCTAGTGGGGCCCGACTCCCTGATTGAAAACCACTTAAAGTACATTAAAAATAAACAGGAAGCCTTTCACTAAGCAAACGAGACGTGCAAAAACGTTAAAAAAAATAGATCACAGCAAACATGCAAAGTTTGGTTATGAGGAAATCAGCCTAACTTCAGCTGTTTTTAAGTCAATACAGATCGATGTTTCTTGATAACCAAGATATATTCAGCAAACATCCCTTTTGTTGCGTGACAAACTTAACAGAAGAAATGAACATGAGTCATCCCATGAAGCACTGGACGTTTTAAGGGAATAATGGGTTTCTGAAGCAAATCAGTGGGTTTGTTTAAGAAAAATATCCATATTTAAAACTTTATAACGTAA
Organism: Paracanthobrama guichenoti; assembly: GCA_018749465.1. Lineage (NCBI taxonomy): Eukaryota > Metazoa > Chordata > Actinopteri > Cypriniformes > Gobionidae > Paracanthobrama > Paracanthobrama guichenoti. The sequence continues at coordinate 407,043 of JAGHMJ010000034.1, read as the reverse complement.
AATATCTAGCTTCCGGTGTACCGCCTTCCGTATTCAACTTAGGAAGAAAGTTTAACGCCTCTCACAGTTCAAAATGCTTAAGCGACGTCCGACGTCATCATTGCACCAGTTATACTTTTTCCGTAAGTTGAATATGGAAGGCGTTCCACCGGAAGCTAGATATTTTACTTTATAAAGTTTTAAATATGGATATTTTTCTTACAAAAACCTATCAATTTGCTTCAGAAGGCCTTTATTAACCTCCAGGAGCCGTGTGGAGCACTTTTATAATGGATGGATGCACTTTTTTGGGCTTCCATTCACTGCCATTATAATGGATGGATTAGCCAGGACATTTTTTAAAGTAACTCCAGTTGTATTGGTCTGAAATAAGTATGTCATATCCACATGGCTTGAGGGTGAGTAAATTATGGGATCATTTTAATTTTTGGGTGAACTATCGCTTTAACCGTTTACTCACCGCTGTTATCTTTTGTTGTGCGTTTATTCTGTTATTGAGCAAATTTTCATATTCATCTAAATGCACACTCAGCAGTGTGGGCGGCGTCGGGATGTTCGCTAACAGAATACCTCGATCATTTATTTAAAACTTCTTTTCACCCCTAAGCGAAGAACGAAAAAGAACTTGGCTGTGAGTATATCTTGGCTTTAGAATCTTTATTAAAGAATTTTTCAAACCCCCTGGAGAAAAGGAATTCTTCCTCTGCTGGGGACAAAGAATGAGACACTGAGGAACAAGGAGCAAGTGAAAGATCTTCTACCATTTTTCCCTACTTGCCACTTTATCCATTTGTTGTCCTCCCTGAAGAGAGGAATTCATTTCTTTATTCCCTTCGCCAACCTATCGCGGCTTAGTCTCTATAATTACCACAGCAGGCAGAGATGGCAAAGAAAAAAGAGGCCCAGATCTCTCGAAAAGGACCAACTCTGTGTGTAATGTGGGACAACAGGGCACATCCCTTTATGATGGGATGGCTCGCAGCCAAGTTGGCCTAAGCAGACTCACGGCTCTAGCACAGCTCTACTGAGGCCACATGGCAAACTGATCCTGTGGCCTGCAGCTCTACTCCTGAGAGCGTCCTATTCACTCCCACTGTGAACCAAAGCCCAAATGAGAGACTATTATGTGGTGAGCACTGAACTGAGAAGCACCTCACTGTCATGACATGACAGCTCGATTGCAATATAAAAGCAGATTATATTTGTATTACACATGCTCACCACGGCTGCATTTATTTGATCAAAAATGCAGTAAAAACTATAATATTGTGAAATATTATGATTTATTTATTAGTATGCTACGCTGCAGTGGTTTCCTTTGCAACAGCTGTAAACTACAGGTAGACTGTATGATGTTTGTCTACTGTTTGTCATATCAGTCATTACCACAATCAGTTAATAACGTACCGTAATCATCAACCACTGTGCTGGTAGACCATGAGTCACGTTATGGGAGCTCCATTTCCTTGACATTGTGAAAGGTGCTTATTAATTTGCACGTGACTAATAATTAAGACAACACTGATAAGGTTTGTTTACTGCCTTAACTGCCTACTGTTTGTTTACCATTTTGCTTCCTTATGCAGAGAAATGCATCTGCTAACTTATAAAAAGTGCAACTTTTGATGTTTACACGGTAACAGTGGCTTCTCAGTGGATCTCTAATCAGCGTTATGAGTAGGTTAGTTCCCCAGCAGGAATTTAATAAATGTAACATTTCTTTTTAAAATGAAGTTGAAAACAGTGACTTTTGTTTGAAAAAAAGAAAAGCATCTTAATTTTTTTTTTTTTTTAAATGAATAGACTTTACTTCCGAGTTGGACAAATGAGCCCTGCCACAAATAATGGGTCTGCCTTGTGATTTCATTGGCTAAAGGCTATTTTAATTTGTACTCTATTCAGTGCCTGATTAGAAAACCTACTAATTTGACTTGTGTCGATAAATGTTGCCTGTACTATCTAAATATGACTATAAATGCCTTTTAAATTATGTTACATGTAATAATAACAATAAAAACAAAAGGTAGCACTTTATTTTAGTATCACTGTTACATATGTTACGTGTACTTACCATAGTAATAACTATAAATTATGCATAATTACAACTAACCTCAACCTTAACCCTATACTAAGTATATGTTGTTAATTAATATATTACTCAGTACAGTACACTGTAACTATGACACTTTAAAATAAAGTGTAACCAAACAAAATTATACTTTGTGAAATTAAATATTTCTCATTGTTTTATATTAAAAAAATTATAACAAAGTAGTAAAAGCAAGTGGACTCACTTTATATTACGTGGCCTTAACTACTATGTACTAACATTTGAATTAATAATTTGATACAATGCTCTTATTGTGTACATACATGTTTTTAAATTGTACTTACTTTTTTAAATTAGCTGCATGTAATTACATCTGTAATACATTTCTGTAGTTACATTTATAATTACACTGTTGACACTTCCCTTACACCTAACCCTACCCTTAAATTTACCCACACCGCCACACCTATCCCTAAATTTACCTGTATCCCACCTCAAAGCAAAAGTGTTTTGCAATACAATATGAACACAATAAGTACATTGTACTTATTTTTTTATCTGAGTACATAGTAGTTAAGGCCACCTAATATAAAGTGGGACCAAATAAGTAATATAAAGTTATAACTTCTCAGCATACTGTTAGCCAGCTAGTTTATGAAATCTTTCATTACTTGTAGCGGTGATCATTTGGTAAGAACATGCATGTAATACAATGTGAAACAATAAACTTTTTATATACCCAGAATAAGATCACCTGTTGTAAAATACAGCAGGCTACGGTAGTGCTAAAGCACTGTAACGGAGAACTGACAGCATACAAGCTACACTTACACACAGCTGTCCCCTGGATCCTAGTGCAAACCCATTTGTGTTGGGGGGATCAGGTTGTTCATGACACCCAATTGTTGAGTTCAACTGGCACTGTGACAGAATTACTGTAAAAGAGCTCGGGAACACTCTAAAGAAGCTGACATACGATGGGACAGGGCAAGGTAATTGTCAGCATGACCTCTTTTTTGTACATGTTGCACTTTGTTCAGAGCACAAGCTATAAACAGGAAAAAAAGGCAGTCTGACACTTGTGTCTTTTGGATCATACTTATAATGTTGCATCAGCCAGGACGTAATGATTTACCATGCAGTAGTGAAGAACAGCATGTTAAGTTGTATTCTATACTATATGAAAATGGAGCAGTGTGTGTCATGTCATACTGACAGGCCTATTTCACACTGTTCTGCTGTTTTGACTTCTTGAACTTCATTGGTCCAGCATAGAAAACATTAGTATAGGACAGGCATCCAGAATGGAAGATCAGAGTCCATGAAAGATGAGTCTATTTCTGGTTTAATATGATGGTACAGTCAATAAAGTATCCGTGTTAACATAGATAAACCGATTGCAGGTCTATGTCTATTTCAAAAGACGTATTACAGTCATACTTTTGGACGAGTTGGGTAACTTATTCTGACTTCATATCCGACTTCACGTACCTCTAAAAATCCCTGCTGTTGTGCAATCAGGTGCTGTGACTTTCATAAATCCACCAGGATACAGTCAGAATATATTCTCATATTCATTTCCATGTGTGTTACATGTTTTCCGAACAAAATTTCAGAGCATGCGCAGTGCCTAGTCGGTGCAATTAGAAATCGAGAAAGCACCTAAAAGGAAAACTGACATACTGTATATGTAAGAAGATTTTTTAGCAAATACTTAGTGAATATTATGCCTACTTCACTGACCAGTCTGTAAGATGTGAGGCATAAATAAACACGCACGTTTATATGATGTAAGACGTAGGCATCATGGCATGTGCTCAAGGTATTTTTGAATTTGACTGATACATGAATTTGAATTTGACTGATGTTTTGTTGTTTCTGTGTATTTCAGGTCTAGACCACCCCTTCCAATCCAATCAGTCTGATTCAGATCAAGCTCAGTTGGATCACTGAGGCTTTTCAGTACGATTGAGCCATCAATATGATTACTGATTAACTGGTTGTATGCAAACATAGCTATTGTTAACTGTTGTAGTCCTTAAAGTCACTATGAAATAAAAAAATACACTTTTTTTTAATAGAATATTGCAGTATTTATTATAAATGATACGTGCATGTTATTTTTTTATTCATATGCCCTTTTTGCTGCATCATCACTTCACTTTTCTGATGACAACCTGTCACGCCAAAAGCAAACCACAATGATCCAATTAATTCTCCATGAACGAAGTAAAGTTCCGTGAAATTCAGCCCAACATTTGTTCTTGTTTGAGAAGCTGTTTCAGTCAGATATCACAACAGACAAGAAAAGACTTTCGCAACACTCATTTCCACACCTAAAATGATGTCATTTCCTGGAGTGTGACGTCATTACGGGACCATTAAAAGTTATCACTCATGGCAAAAATTACAACATCCACTAAAGGCAGTGAAATTATTTGAAATTAATACAATTATATCATTTCCATATTTGAAAAATAATAAGATATACGATATTTCATCCAACATAAAACATAAGATCATGAGAACTGAGTGTGTTAATTAGTCTTAGCCCCAAAAAAGAGGTTATTTAAGCATGAGATTTTAATTACACCGAGTACATATTACAAGTGTAAAGAGTAGTACCTCCAACGAGTAGCTGTCTCAAACCTTAGTGCTCACGACGGCAGTCAATGTGCAGTCAGATGTTTCTGTATTACCTGGTCAGACTCTCTATCTCTGCTGGGATGCTCTTCAGCCTGTTTCCTCCCAGTGACAGTGACTGTAGTCGCAGCAGTTGCAGACACTGGCTCGGCACCTCCTCAAACCTGTTTCCGCTAAAATTCAACACTTCCAGCTGCAAAGAGCCAAACTCTTTTGGTAGGGAAAACTCATTTAAACGATTATTCTTGGCTATAAGGGTTTTGAGTTTGGTCAGTCGGGTAATGTCCTCGCAGATGACCGACAGCGTGTTGTTACTGATATCGAGAAACTCCAGGTTAGAGAATAAACAGACGGACTCGGGCAGAACCGTCATTCGGTTGTAACACAGATACAGCTGCTTCGTGTCTTTCCGTCGTTTCTCGCTAGCCGTGTCCAAACTCTGGTTGTTCAGATTCAACCGGGACAGGTCTAAAACACTCTCGGCGCTGTTGGCTCCTTCAAACCCCTCCATTTTATTAGTCGATAACGGAAAAAGAACCCCTTCTTCTGGTGCAAGCTGTTTTCCAACACTTCGACCGAGTTTACTTCCACCTCCAGGCGCCCCGAACATCCATGTGTAACCTAATTTATCCGGCCCAATGGCAGCATTCACACATTACAGTTATCAAAGACGGTTTATCAAGCGTTCATTCTTTAACATTCATGTTTCGGGGCTCAGCTGTCGCGTGACTCCGCCCCACTCTATTAACCCTTTACTAGAACCAGCTAGAGAAAGACTGTAATTTTAAGTTCCCTTACAACATGCTTATATACCACAAACAACTCGAGCAAACTCTATGTTCTCTTCCAGGACGACATGTCTCTTCTTTTTAAAATTCAGTCTGAATTGCGAAGCATTTGTTTTCTGTGGTTTTCAGGGTCCCTTGATGGTTTATGTAACCACATCTGTTGCAAAGATTTCATTATACAAGCAGTCGGTGCGTTTCTTTTGACCATCCATCTATTATCTATTTTCCTGCTGCTTATCCAGGGCTTGAATTTTCATAACTCTGGCTGGTTATAGTTAACAAATAGATTTAATTATACAGCTGTGTGCATAATGCATTTGCCAAACAAGTTCCGTTTTGTAATTGGTTTCCCCCAGAAAGTAGTGTTGTTATTGTCAGCTAAAACTATTAAAACTTAAAACGTTTTGTTAACCTTAAAGGGTTAGTTCACGCAAAAATTCTGTCATCATTTACACAACAGTAAGACTTCCGTTCATCTTTGAAATACAAATGAAGATATTTTAATGAAATCTGAAAGGTTTCTGTCCCTCCATTGAACAGTCCATGCAGCACTTTGAAAACGTTCAAAAATCCCATAAAGAGATCGTAAAACTAATCCATATGAATTAAGAGGTTTAGTCCAAATTTTCTTAAGAGACACGATCGCTTTATATGATGAACAGATTTAATTTAGGCTTTTATTCACGTATAAAAAGCTTAAATGGACCTGAAACAGAAGCTCAACCATGCTTGGTTAACGTGCGAGAACCAATGAGATTCATTCTCGTGTTATGCTGCACGTTTGAGCTTCTGCAAGAACCATTGAGGTTCATTCTCGTGTTACGCAGCACGTTTGAGCTTCTGCAAGAACCATTGAGGTTCATTCTCGTGTTACGCAGTGCGTTAGAGCTTCCGCAAGGACCAATGAGATTCATTCTCGTGTTACGCAGCACGTTTGAGCTTCTGCAAGGACCAATGAGATTCATTCTCGTGTTATGCTGCACGTTTGAGCTTCAGCAAGAACCAATGAGATTCATTCTCGTGTTATGCTGCACATTTGAGCTTCTGCAAGAACCAATGAGGTTCATTCTCGTGTTACGCAGTGCGTTAGAGCTTCCGCAAGGACCAATGAGATTCATTCTCGTGTTACGCAGCACGTTTGAGCTTCAGCAAGAACCAATGAGGTTCATTCTCGTGTTACGCAGCACGTTTGAGCTTCAGCAAGAACCAATGAGGTTCATTCACTTGTTACGCAGCACATTTGAGCTTCTGCAAGAACCAATGAGATTCATTCTCGTGTTACACAGCACATTTGAGCTTCCGCAAGGACCAATGAGGTTCATTCACTTGTTACGCAGTACATTTGAGCTTCCGCAAGGACCAATGAGGTTCATTCTTGTGTGTTATGCAGCACGTTTGAGCTTCAGCAAGAACCAATGAGATTCATTCTCGTGTTACGCAACACGTTTGAGCTTCAGCAAAAACCAATGAGGTTCATTCACTTGTTACGCAGCACGTTTGAGCTTCTGCAAGAACCAATGAGGTTCATTCTCATGTTACGCAGCACGTTTGAGCTTCTGCAAGAACCAATAAGGTTCATTCTCATGTTACGCAGCACGTTTGAGCTTCCACAAGGACCAATGAGGTTCATTCTCGTGTTGCGCAGCACGTTTGAGCTTCAGCAAGAACCAATGAGATTCATTCTCGTGTTATGCTGCACGTTTGAGCTTCTGCAAGAACCAATGAGATTCATTCTCGTGTTATGCAGCACGTTTGAGCTTCAGCAAGAACCAATGAGATGAAAATAAAATAAAAATTATAAAAGCACATAACAAAATTACTGAAACTACTTTCTATTCGTCTCTAGCTTTAACAAATTGTAGGATATATACGTTTCAGGCCTGTTTACACTCAACTAAAATTGAATGTTGTATTTTAACTGATGCCTTAAACTTTTAAGAGATGCCAGCGTTACAGCCAGCAGCGATTATTTAACCACACATTATTTACAATTTGAATAAATGGATAATGTTGAATAAACTCTGAAAACTGAGTCGAAAGTTAAATAGATGAACACAAAGATGTAAAAAAAAAAAAAAAAAAAAAAAAAAAAAAAGACAAATCATGAAAACATTTGGACAGCGCTCCTGTACAATGTCTCTTACGTAACCATTTCTTAGTCACTTGAGAATATAGAAAAAATGAAAGCCACATTCATAATAGAGTTTGCAGGATAGTATTTCCAGTTGATAACCTCCTGAAGAAATGTTGTGAGACTTAAGATATCAAACGCTCATACTTTTTATTTGTATTATTACATTATTATTAGCACAGTGCATCAAATAATAATCAGAGAAGTAAATATGAATAAAACAGAACAAGAGTTTTTACAGTAAAATGTTTTAATTCTGCCCCATTGGATAAAACAATCATACAGACATATAAAAAGCAATTGCTAGGTGTCTACCATAATACTGGAAAATTCATGTGCATGTCCTATTAGGTGGTTTATACCTACAGAAGAAGCCACTTCACCCATGGCACACTGTTTGTATATATATATATATATAAGGCACTAATTACCACAAAGGATCCGTACTGTTAGTGGAATTTAGTGGAAATTAAACAAGCTTGCACACACACACACACACACACACACACACACACACACACACACACACACACACACACACACACACACACACACACACACACACACACACACACACACACACACACACACACACATTTTGCACACATACACACAAATTCTCCCAATTTGGTGGGAATGCAACTACACTACAGAGGCAATAGCGACTCTAATCCTTATTCTGACAGTTATTTTACGTAACAGGTATAAAGTAGTTGCTGGGTCCAGAGTAGTGGTATACCTGGAGGTTTTCGTACAACAATTTAAAACATCCTAAACATCAGGCTTTGGTTTCAGATCACTCCTCCTGTACTCAGTCCCACCTTAGTGAGCTCAACTGCTTCATTAAACTCCTTTATTTCTTATAAATGTGGCTTGCTGGTTCAGTTTTATCGATTCAAACCAAGCATCAGAGTGGGACTGAGCACAATGTGAGAGTTTCAGCATGAACTGCCGCTAGCAACTAACATAAATACAAGCTGAATGCATTTGTGCAGCATTATTCTTCTAATCTAAGGAGGTGATCTACTCTAATCAAAGGACTTCCGATGCAATCGCTCATGGCAGAAAAGGCATGCATGTCAAGTAATAACATTGTGGGTTTGTTTCCCCATAATGATATTAAGATTGAAAAATATTGCCTGCTCTATTCTTTACCGAGCCACACTCTGCTTCTAGTGTTTTATGAGCGTATCTACCATCTAAAGCATGAGAGCAAAGCAGCAAACAGAGGAATACTAACTTTAGCACCTTTACGAAAGGTCTCAAGACTATGACTGCCTTCATGATGAGAGTGAAAGAGAGAGCGAGCTTCATTCAAGTCACATTTTTATCTGTCAAGCAAGCTCTCACTAGTTGTTTTAGCATGACTATCTACCATCTGACTGAGGGATATCTCTAGTTTTGAAGCTCTGAAGTCACAGTTTGATGGATGAACCCGTGTTGTTTTGCTCTCTCAGCATCACTCTCGAACTCTTTCTTAGTCTTCTTTCTTCTTCTATTGCCATTGTCTCAATAAAAAAATAAAAATAAAAAAATAAAACAGAACATATTTCCACATGTAACTGTAGACAGACAAACAAATAAATGGTATAAAGAATAATATATAAAATCAAACAATAGTGAATAAAACAAGGGCCCCCATAACAAAGTGCTGAGGCCTCTTCGGCAACGTTTGGAGTGACACAATCAAACCATTTACAGCACTTGAAGACATACAAATGAACATTCAAAATAATGAAAAGCTAATGAAATAAGCATAAAAATACAACCGTAATGTAAAACACGTTAACCAGAGAATAGATGCAGTACATATAGCAATACAAGTAATAACCTATTCAATGAAAATGCTGTGATTCTTCCAAAAACAGTACGTAATCTCAGGAATCCTGATTGTGATCAGTAGGAGAGGAATTTGTCCACATCTTCTCCCTCCTCTTGTTTCTCTCTGTCCTGTTTTAGACCTCCTTTGTGCTGGTCTTCATCTTCTCCACAGTCTCCTGATGGAGGGGAAAAGTTACAAGTCAGTCCATTTGTAGGTTCTGCCTCAGGCTAACAAACTAAGCAGCTTGTATTTCACTCCGAAAATCCAAAAGCAGTTACTAAAATGACATGTAACAGCCTATGAGGAAGTTCACCACCTGCAGTTTACAGCCCTTTAAAAAGTGTATTAGTCAGAAGACAAACTAACTCCTCCCTTAAGCTCAGTGAAACCTGCCTTGACTTGAAGTAGCTAGTTCTTTAATTCTTATGTCAATGATGTCCACACAACAAAACACCATTTACCACCGTATATGTAACATTTGACTTCACTTTACTTGTTTTAAGAGTTAGTGTATGAAGTAGTGTGAGACTATAAAATGCTCCTTCTTCTACTGACGGATCAGGTGTCTGTGTGCTTGCAGTGTATTATTTTAAGTAAAAACACATTTGCTGTGTGCTTCCTATTAATTATTTTATCACTTCACCAAATTAGTGTGTTTCCCTTGTAATCACACTCGTTATTAAGGTCGGTGTGTTCACTATCGTGGTCCACCTAACTGTTCAGTGTGTCCCCAATGTTATTTAAAGGGGCAGATGGCACACAGATTAGGAAGGAAATTTTCCGCTGTTAGTGCTCCACTCCTTTATCTGTTGCACCTCTGAACACTAGAGATTCTGTAGGTCTTCTCTGTGATACGTTTCTGTAAAGGAGGTACAGCGATTGCTATAAGTGCTTCCTTATTTGTCCTCAACGGCTTTTACGGAACTGGGCTTTAACGTGACCCCATCCCATTCTTCTACCTGCCGCCCTTCCTAGTATAGGTGATGATGTGGCTGTAAAGCATATACTGCAAACTGCATACTGCTGCCCAGATATTCCTAGAAGTATGAAGTTGATATTGATGTGCCTCCATGGTAGCGAGAGAGGTGAGTCCCAGAGAAAGAGATTGGGAATTCAATAGTGTCCCATTCTACCCTCTAGTGTCCCCAAGTGAACTAGTTTTAGTGGCAGTCTCAGTATCCTTCGTATTCTATAGAAAGAGAGAAAGATGGGCATTCATACTGTTTTGCGTCCTACTCTTCTCTCTGTAGATTATTCCCGGTGCTAAGAAGTTAGAGGTGATAGCAATAAGCTTCTTCTATGACACGGGATGTGTATAGATGACAGGCAATACTGCAGCTTGCATCCCACATCCTCACTGATCACATTCCCCTGCTGCACTGGAAGCACGGAAGGGTTAGCTATGTGCTCCCTCTGTGAACAGAAGTTAATTGGCTAGACGAGACCAGAAAAGTGGGCAGAACTGCCATAGCGTCTCACTTCCTTGTCTGTCACTGATATAATGTTTGAGATAATATTAAATGTTTCTCTGTGAATCACATTCATACTGTGATGACATTCTGGCCCTTCCCCAGTTAGGGGCAGATACGTCCCCTTCTAAATTGAAGGCTTCTTCAGTATGTTTCCTCATATGAATGGGTAGTACAGCAAGGAGTATAAGTTCACTTCTCCTCATTCATTTCATTTGTTGCCCCTTCAGCCTATACCTGGAGGTGATAATGTTGACATTGTGATATGCGAGCACTGTAGTGCTCCAAGTAAACCCCTCTGGTTCATACTGGAGATGACGGTCAGATGTTGGTTGTCGACCATTTCACTAGGAGACCCAGTTTGGTTAGAGCACTTCCCTAGGGGTTCGGTGGCAAGGTTTTTTGGTCCTCAGAAGAGGATGGGCAGAACAAGAGAAACGCTCTGTAGAATGGGATGCTTTACTTTTTGTGATCCCTTGACTAGATTGATTGTCCCTTTGAGACCAATGGCTGTCGGTGGCAGCCCTCTAGTCTGCTCCGCCTTATTTTGCAGTGAGCTGGGATCTACCTAATCAGATACTTCTGAGTCATAATGGACCAGAAAGTGTGAGTGGTAGGGGGACTGTGGCTACTGCTTCAGGCCATTAAATCTTGGTCACTAGGTACAGTGTATGGAACCTTGGCTATGGACTAGCTCGCTGTTGGTTAAGCAGCACAGCGGGCAGGCATTTTCACAAGTGTGGCATAGAGGGTATTTCATTCCCCATAGCTCTTTCTCAACGCAGTGTAGAGTTCCACTTAAAAATGGAACGTTTCAGGTTACCACTGTAACCATGGTTCCTTTAGAAGGGGAATGACACACTGCGTCACCTTGCCATACTTCCTCCATGCCTGTACATCTTCCTTCAGACAACTGAAGTAGATGACGTCCTTTTGGGTGCCTTATACTGCCTGTGATGTCACCTGACTGCAGTAGCCAATCCAGATTGGCGTGTACCATACATGCTTCAGACACTGGCTCACAAGGGCGTTCCCCATAGAGTCATCTTTTATCTGTCTTGATGCAGTCTCGTTCCCCTTCTCTGGGAACCATGGTTACAGTCGTAACCTAAGATGATTTTTTTAATTTATGAAAGAAGTCTCTTATGCTCACCAAGGCTCCATTTATTTGGCTTAAAATAAAGTAAAATTTAGTAATATTGTAAAATATTATTACAATTTAAAATAACTTTTTTTATTTGAATAAATTTTAAAATGTAATTTATTCCCGTGATGGCAAAGCTGAATTTTCAGCATCACACAATCCTTCATAAATCATTCTAATATGCTGATTCATTGCTCAGGAAACATTTCTTATTATTATCAATGTTGAAAACAGTTGTGCTGCTTAATATTTTTTTGTGAACTGTGATGCCATGAAACCAAGATTCTTTGATGAACAGAAAGTTCAAAAGAACAGCATTTAATTGAAATAGAAGTCTTTTGTAACATTAAAAATGCCTTGGTGGTCAATTTTAAACTGGATAATAGTTTTAATTTCTTTAAAAAAAATACCTTACTGATCCCAAACTTCTGTTTTTTATCAATATACATAGATAGGAAAGCAGTTTAAAATGAATTTGTAATGAATGAATGAAGTTAGTCAGCTGACCTGATGCTTGTTGAGTTCAGCCACACGGCGGGTCCACTCCTCTTCAGTCATCTCATCATCCCCATTAGTGTCAATAACTGGGCTTTTCTCTATGGAGCCAGTCACATTATCGTTTCATTATAAAATGAAAATTCAGTACTTTGGAGAATTGTGGGGTAAGATGTGTCAGTCCATTAATCTAAGAAACCTTCTTGTAATGTAATTAAAATGTCATTTTACCACTTTTTTGGTAAGTCATATTTCTATGGCCTTGTATTATCAATGCTATCTGAAATATAACATATTCCTGAAATATAATTGGGTGTATTATTTTTTGTCTCCTTTTGCCTTGACTACACAATGCAAAGTAACAGTTTACCCCACTCTCCGCTAACCTACATGAATTTGGAGATTTAAACTCACCATCACAAGTCATGGCAGTGCAGACCCAGTTTCCACATGCGCAGACGCAGCGGTTGCACTCCACCTGTGTCTCAGCGCCGTCCTCATAGGTCTCATCTTCCAGAGCACATTCTGTAATAATACACAAACCATACCCATGTTACCATATGCATGGAGAAACAAAATATGCAAAACATTTCAAAATAAGCTACAAGAAGGCTTCTTAATACATTTTGATTATTCTAGTTTATTCCTTATAAACTAGCGTGAAATCAGTGACATCTCTCCGAACATAGCCATTTTGTGTGAAAGGCATGCATTACACGAATGTGCCTCCAACCAAATATGCCTGTGCCCCAGATTCCCAAATACAAAACAGGAAATTACTGTGGAATGACTATGTTGCTACAACCGTCCAGGGGAAACTAGGGTAAATGAATATGACTGAGCTGTGCGGTTCTAGACAATCATGGCGAGCTGAAGCCAGGACATCTGCTTTTGATTCTGAACTATACTACAGTGCTGCTATGAATGCGGTTATGTTGTAAGTTCAGTGTCAACAGAATTTATAAATGTGATATATATCCTTCCTTGTTCCTGTATAATGTTCCTTTTCATATCATGTGATGGATCCACAGTTCCATGTTCTGAGCAGTTTTGTTTTAATATTATTTATATACTATTACAGTGTTTATTAATATTTTGAATTAGCTTTTATTTTTATATGTTCAATTTTCAGTTTTTAGTAATTTTTGTGTTTGCTCATTTTATATATCTGTAACATTTTATTTAAGTTTTAGTAATTGTAGTAGTACTTCATCTTATCAGTTAGTTTACCTGATAATGATAATCTCTTTTCATTTTTTTTTTTTTGGCTTTATTTTAATAAAAAAAATTTTTTTATAGCTGTAGTTTTAGTTAACAATAAGTTTGAATGTATAAAAGCTGCAAGAGAAGGCAGTCCCTCCCACTGAACTTTCACCTAGTTCTGCATATGGAGCATGAGGAACATTCTGTGGAAGAGCGGAAAACCCCTCTCTCTGCCTCACACAACTACAATTCTGGGAAAACTGTGGAACTGAACTTTTTGAATATAAGAAGCATCTTTAACAAGGAAGCAGAACCTTTATTTTGAAGCAATTAAAACTTCTTCAGAGTAAAAAAGCACCATGGCTTTGTTCACACAATCCTGACTGTCCACATAGTCATTATGCAAATGATAGAATTGTTCGTTCACATGCATGGTTTAAATTGCAAATGCTCAGACTTTCTGGAAACACCAACATTTCTGACTTGCACATTGGCTGAACAAAAGCTTTGCAATCTCCATGCTGGTGCAAAAAGCAAGACAGAAAGAGACTTACTCTTCTCAGGAGGGTTGAAGCCTGGTTTCAGGCAGTTGAGGAACTCATCAAAGCTCAGTTTCCAGTCGGCATTCTCATCTGAGAGCTCAATAAGAGCGTCCACACAAAGGCTCCTGTGAGATACACGTGGGATCATTTGTACATTCCTTTTAGAACAAAACATTTTATTCAGATGTGATCAAGAAGGCATTTTTGGAGTCCTATTTGTGTTTTCAATGCACTATCCAGCTGACCAGTAGGACAGTGAAATATTTGCCTGTCATTATCAGTGTTTGCAGAGTTTCCACTCTAGGTCATCCTGACCGACAGACGGACACAATAAACTCCCATAACCGTTACTGTCAGAGAAACAGGAAAAAGTCCTGTGTGAAAGAGATGATTATGATGATTATAACTGTAGTGCAGGCTAGTGGTTAGGGATTGTTAGTGGCTAGTGGATAGGGATTGCTGACTTCACACATGTAAATTCCGTCCTCATTTAGACAAAAAGATACAATATCCTGGCTTCTCTTTTGCATTCCACTGAACAGCTGTGTCTAAATGTTATTTTTCGACCAGCTTCCTCTGAAGAAAGTTAAAAATCAACTATATTTTACATATAAAATAATCTAAACTCAGACTTTTGTTCTGCTTTTTCAGCTGATCATTGAAATGAATGGAAATTAAAGATATAATCCCCACTTTATCCTCCCTCCATTATTAGATTAATGTTGTTTACTAATTGTCAATGACAGACTTTTAAACTATTTGGTGCTATGGCTGCACGATATTGGAAAAAACTGACATTGTGATATTTCGTTTTTCTGTGACATATATATTGCGATATGAAAACAGTTTCACCAGATGACTTGAATAGCTCTATCTAGAAATAATGAATCATTCTAGAATTGTTCAATCATTGTGTGATTTTTGTAGGAGAGTGAATATGAATAGAAAATAAACAAATTACAAGCATTAGATAAATATAAAGAACAAAGTACAAATGAAATAAACAGTACTTTATGTTTTTCATGTCTAACAGTATTCAGGTACAGAAATTGAATAATCAAATGTAAATATAATTAATATTTGTAATTTTTTTGCATCTTTGTGCGCTCTTGAAGTTCTTGAATGTTTAAACTGACAGGACCTAAAACACATAATAAATAATAAAATTTCACTATGATGGTTAAACTTTACAATTAATCAGAGAATCATGTGCATTTCAAGCAGTGGTGCCTGGTCCGTACGGATCACAGATCAACTACGATCTGTATACTTGACATCGCACATCCTGCAATGCGATTATCACGGATGTGCACACTTCAATATCGATGCTAAAACGATATATCGTGCAGCCCTATTTGGTGCCCTCAATCTTGCAAATGTGGTCACGCTAGACACTACCGTTCACTCACATGATCCTTCAGAAATCATTCTAATATGCTGATTTTGGCTCAATAAACATTTATTATCAATGCTGAAAACAGTAGCTGCTTAATATTTTTGTGGAAACCATGATACTTTTTTTTCAGATTCTTTGATAAATAGAAAGTTCAAAAGAACAGCATTATTTGAAATAGAAATGTTTTGTAACATTATAATTTAGAATTTGACCAGGAGTGTACATATAGTGGTTCTGTGAGTGAGTGTGACTGTGTGTTTTTTTAACCTGAGCAGACGGTTGTTCTCCTCTTCAACGTAAGAGTTCATCTGAACGGCGGTCTCATTGTGCTGAATGAACTTGAGCAGCTCTGCAGAATCCAGCTGAGAGTCTCCGCTATCATAATTCTACAATAAACATAAGAGCATACTGAAAATAAATGTAATGAAAAAAGTATTTTCACACTTGAAATAGTACCTCAGGTTTAAAAAATATTGGCTTATCTTGCTTCACGGGTCACACTGCTCATAATTTACCTGTGGTTAACAATTAATCCTGGTATTCATAAACTGACGTTTCTTTTTTGGACTATAAAAGGTAAGAATGAAGTGGTCTCTTCTTCACTCCAACTGTCACATTTTCTGTCACTATTTGACATCTGTTGCTTCAAACACTGAAACAACTGTTTATAACAGTTTATAAGCTTTCCTGTAGCTCAAACAATAAGAGCGTGGTGCTAGCAACGCCAAAGTCATGGATTTGATTCCCATGGAAAGCAAAAACTGACAAAAATGTAAAAATGTGTACCTTGAATGCAATGCTTTGGATAAAAGCGTCTGCCAAATGCATAAATGTAAATGTAAATAACACACAGTGTTTCCGTTACTGTCAAAAGCACAACAATATGAGTCGGTAGGGGAAGCATCTAGTCATCGTTTCACACTGCACACGTTTGGCGCCACAATGCGGTTGAAGTTCTTTTTGGAAAACTGGGATGCTGTGTCATCCGGACTAAAGAGGACAAGGACAACCCGAGTTGTTATCAGCGCTCAGTTCAGAAACCTGCATCTCTGATGGTATGGGGTTGCATGAGTGCGTGTGGGTGATGAAATGATAACGATATGTATTGCGATAGACACGTAATCGATATCGAAAAAAAATGTTCTTGGCCGGAAGAAACCAGAGGTTGCGAAGCAACTTTGGTTGCATGAACAAAGGCACTCACTCTCTGGTAACCTAGCAACGTAGGGAGTGACATGCTAACAGCCAATCATGTGACAGTATCGCAGCGAGCGAGTACGGCAGGAAAGAGGAAAACAAGACCAATGTCGTCTACAACTTATGCGTGACCGTTGTCTCCACCAAGACTGGTAATACCACAAACTTGTTTTACCACCTTAAGCCTTGTTTATACTTTTGTCTGGCTCCACAGCGCGATCCTCCGCTGACTGCGCGCGCGCCTCGTCCGTGTGGGAGGGGGGTTTATACTCGACACGCTCGCTGTTGTGATACTCTTTGAAACGACATGGAGAGGTACTCTGCATCAGTGCCTTATGACAAATCTAAATGGTACAAAGAAATAACGGAGGCACTGCACCTTAATGTTAAGAGATAATTGATAAGTGTTCATTGTGATTTTAGACTTATGTTTACTTTTTAATTATGAGTGTTTTCCATGGTTGTGTTGACATTTTCTGCCTTTATAACTAAGGGGATTATAATCAGAGGAAGGTTAAGTTTAAAATAAAAATGTTTAAATGTGATCTATTTTTCTCTCTATTTTCTATTGTATTTTCTTTCTAAATAGGTCATAAAAATATCAATAATTATCGATATCGACCGATATGAAACACTTATATCTTGATACAGTTTTCAGCCATATCGCCCAGCCCTAATGCGGTTAGGGTTAGGTTTAAAACCAGTGCTAACCCTGGCCTGGAGCAATGTTTCATAACCACAGGTAAAAAGCATAAATTAAAACATAAGCTGGGTTTAGAACGACGATAACCTGGGGTTAAGTGCAGTGTAAAATGCCCTAGTGTTAAGATCAGACAAAAAAGTTACAATATATAATTCAACTAATTGAATTAATTGAATTAACTTTTACATTTTAATTAACAATTAAACTAAAATTAATAAATTGTTTACTGCAATTAATTGAATGTTGACTGAATGTACTAATTCAAGACCGCTAGAATTAGACAGGCCAAAGCCATTTTAAGTGGAGGAAACGGACTAATGCTAAGTTCTATGCTAAGTTATCTAATATCCTTAAAGTCCCTGTGAAATCAAAATGAAGTTTTTTGGCTTTTAGTATGAATATGTTACAGCCTTACTGTTATCTATAAGCTAGTGTGCTCCAAAACAGTGACAAAATTCGCATTTAGAAGATATAAGCATTCAAAACTTAAAGTCTCTCACTTGCTTCAATATGGATCAATGATTTTAATGACATCACTCTGCACTTCAGCTTCTCATCTGTTTTTCTGTCCAATCATATGCTCTCTAGAATCTAAAGTGTCCTGTCCCTCTACATTATAAATAGATGCTGAAGCTGCAGCATCTATTTACTATCATTTTACAACATTTACTATCTTCTACATGGTGAATGGCACATGGTGCACTATATAGGGCATAGGGGATTCAGACATGAAGTCTGGTTTCACGACACGATAGCACAGAGCGAACCATATGCGTGGGTCGGCACAGACCACAAACATATCAGACCCATTTGAATTCTGCACAGAATGCTATTTTTTAAAGCAATATGGAGGAGATTAGGAGGAGAAACGGTTAGAGATAGGGAGGAAACTCAGTGGCTCTGGTCGAGCTGTGATTATAAACAAAACGCTATTGGCTATTTCAAAAAAGGAGAGGAGCTGTTCGATATGTCCCACCCTGTCTTCCAGTTTTAGTGGAAATTATGTCAACACACTGAATAACGCTGTGCATCTCAAGGCACTTCAGTGGGCCTTTAATGGTCCTCCCAACATGGGATTTGTGTTTAATGCAGGAGTCCTGCTCCTAGAGGGTCACTAACCCTAATTAAACACACCAGAATCTGCTAATCAAGGTCTTCATGATCACTAAAACCTAAGCAGGTGTATTGCAGAAGGTTGGAGTTAAACCAGGAGTGGGACTGGACATGGTCTAATGCTTTAAAACTGAATACTGAATTTTTGCACACTTTCCCCACACATCTGTTTCAGTCAGTTATTGTCTGTATGTTATTTGAAGAAGGGAACAGGAAATTAACTCCTGAAATGGGATTGTGAGACGCGGCAGGCCAGACTCTGACCGCTGAAGTTATCTAGTCTAGGTGCAGGTGTTGCAGTGAAGTTTGCTCTGGGCAGATATGTCTGATGACTGATATGTCTGATATGTCAGCTATCTGCTGAGTCGTCTGCAAATGTGTGTTGGACAGTAGATCTAGATGAGAGAAGAAGGAAGACTGTGTGCTACAGTATGTGACCCTGGACCACAAAACCAGTCAAGTTGCACGGGAATATTTGTGGCAATAGCCAACAATACATTGTATGGGTCAAAATTATCAATTAGGATATTAAGTAAAGATCATGTTCCATGAAGAAATTTTAGTAAATTTCCTACCGTAAATATATAAAAAAAATGTATTATTAGTAGTAATATGCATTGCTAATGACTTCATTTGGACAACTTTGAAGGTGAATATTTCGATTTTTTGCATTCCCGATTTTCAAATAGTTGTACCTCGACCAAATATTGTCATATCCTAACAAACTATACATCAATGAAAGCTTATTTATTCGGCTTTCAGATGATGTATAAATCTCAATTTCAAAATAAAATTGACCTTTATGACTGGTTTTGTGGTCCAGGGTCACATATATGAACCCTTTTCACATTTCTGGGCTTCTCAGAGGTGAGAGAAAGACGGTGTCACTCCCTCAGCTGTTGTATTAAGAAACACTCTAGGTATCTGAAATGTAGAGCCAAGGTAATGTAACACTAAGTATAGTGTTATAAATGTACATTAACTTTAAAAAAAAAAAAAATTCTTTTGCTAGATTAAAAACTGTGGAAACACGTCATCACAGTCTGGGAAAAGGGTCAATGGTGATATAATCACAGAGACAGGAAATTCTTCAGTTTTTACAGACACATGCACAAGTGATCAACTTTGAAACTTTTACACATCATGCTCTTGGTTTAATCTTATCTCAGCAGTTTGTCAGAAGACTGTACTCTGCCTGGTGATGTTGTCGTGTTGACCAATATACAAGAGGTAAAGGACATGATAGTTCACGATATGATATGTTCATGATAGAGTCAAACTTCCAGGCTTTGTTCTCCACCATTTGAAGCGATGATTAACCTGAAACATTTAAATTCTTTCATAATTTATTAACCCTAATCTCATTCCAAACCTGAAAATGACACAGGTTCTTCTGTGGAACACAACAGAATACACTGTAAACCCGAATAAGTTGGTAAAAGTTTAAGCAGAACTTGCAGATTTTTATTTTGTAATCATACATTTTAATTGCTCTGAACTTTAAATATTTGAGGAAGCTAATTCATACAATTAACTTAAAAATATCATGTAATCTCAAATATTTTAGTAGTGAAAACCTGACTAGCTTTAACTAGCTAATTCAGTAAATGCCACATTGCTAATTTGTTACACAATGCTTTGGTAGCATTGGCATAGCATAGCACTTACTGAATGAGGACAGCAATGTAATACAAAAAAACAAAAACTCTTATAAACTAGCATAACAAAACATTAAACACTACTAAATCTAAAAAAAAAAAAAAAAAAAACAGCACTTATATATAACACTTAATTTTGGCATTTACATATTCCACTTCCTTTTGAGTGGAAATAGAAATCCCAGCCCAGTTTTGCTTAAATTTAAGTTAGTCTAAATTAAAAGAAACAAGTTCATAAAACTAATGAAACAATTCAGATTACTTACAATGTGTCAGTTTTGAGAAAAAGAAAATTCTAAATACTCATAAAAGTTAATTAGTTTGAACTAATTTGTTTAATTTGAGTTGGCTCTACTCAAACCAATTAATGATTTCGAGCGTTAGGGTTTACAGTGTACATAATGGATTGGAATGAGTGAGTAAATAATGACAGAAATTCGTTTTTGGGTGGACTATCCCTTTAAATACTTAAGAGAAAGATGTTTAACTGATCTGAGCAGAATATGGATTATTGGTCTGGTGATAGCGGTCAGTCAGATCTATGGATTGTGCTCACAGCTGTCGAGGCTTGTTCTTGTTCTTCAGCCATCTGTGTGTCACATCTCTGCCAGTGCAAAGGTGAACTAATATTGAAACAGACTGATCCATCAAAAGATCCATCAAACTGCTGCTATGCAAACAGAAGTCATTTTAGGTGTATTATACACGCCTTAGGTGGCTGTCAGAAAAATGATGTGGCACGTCCTGAAGGCAATTCGAAGAGCAGCAGGAGGGCGCAGACATTCCCTGGTAGAGGGTAATACACAAAAAGCCTTGATGCTGAAGGAACTAGACCAGAATAAATGTCATTCCTTTCATGAATACACTTCAAACTAATATCAATGTGAAAGAGACGTGTTTGTAAATCTGACATATGGAAACCAAAACTGTCACTTAGCCTATTCTGCTTATAAGTGATTCAATAATTGGAGAAAAACTGTTCACTAACAGAAATTCAGTCCAGTATCTTATTGAAAACATATTCAATTTTAATAATTCAGTGCTTGCCAAACACAAGTTACTTCCTTTTTTTTTTTTTTTTTTTTACTTTTAATGAAAAAGTAATTTCTTTATAGTATTGTTTGTCAACTCTGTACAGACAAATTAGGCAATGTGTAGAAATGACATGGGTAACAGAGTTTGACGGTAAAATAATTGACAAATTTAAACATTTTAGCCAAAAACCCCACTTGCTAGCATACATGCTAAGAGCACATGGCACTAATGAAATCATGAAAACATTTAAACAACTCACTGTGATCAGTGATAAATTATAATTATAAATATTATAAATATAATATATAATATATTTATAAATAACAATTTTGATGTTTTACAATGAAAATATTCTCTCAGAGAGAGTGCACATACCTTTCAGTGCTTCAGATCTTATCAGTGAGGAAAAGTGACATCATTTCCTCTATCCAAATAATTCCAACAATTTAAAGGCAAAGTATGGTATGGTAACAGAATTGACGCAAGATTTATGGACACATTTTTATAAGATAAAAGTTATTTTTAAACAATTGAATGTTGTACAATTAGGAAAATTACTATTTAAGGCTTTTATAAATAAAATAAAGGAAATATTACTAAAAGAAAAGTAAAATAAAATATTTTGATTACACGATGCATGATTTTAAGGACATATTTAAAAATGTTAATACAAGAAAGCCCATGTGAATAAAGGCTACAAAAAATAGGGTAACAAGCCTAACAGACACCACCATACTTACAGTTGATTGAATACATTAAGAATTTCAAGCATTTTTTGTATCACAGGTTTTTTGAAATATTATGTTTAAATTAGCAACTGTAACATGTAGTTCTATGTCTGCTGTTTCATTGTGTTTTTTTTTTCTGCGATCTGCGATGCGCAGCGCATTACGTCATCACATTGGAAAGGCCACCCGTGACGTATGCGAAGTGTGTTACAAAGAGAACGTGCAAAGACAAAGTCAGACGGCCTTCCCCAAAAAAAAAAAAAAAACGCTAAAGCAATGATGTCGGACGATTTTGAAGTTGGAGGAGAAAATGAGATGGAGTTTTTCGCCGTACCGCGGTACTTCGCCTACATCACACGTGCTCTTCCAACGTGATGATGTAATGTGTGGCATATCAGAGCAAGAAGAGCATTTGTGGTTAAAAAGTATATCATTTTTATATTTTTTAGAAAATGACACATCGTTTCACTAGATAAGACCCTTAGTCATTGTCTGGGATGTTATCCTCAAAAAATCAAGCGTAGCGTTAGTTCTGGCAGGTCACATTAGTCAAGCTCGCATCAGCTGTCTGTCAGCTGATCACGTCTACCTATAGGAATACGAAGTCTATCACAGCATACATACACACATATATATATATATATATAGCTCCTCAGTACTATCAGCAGCTATCGCGTTCTCCAGAGCTTATTTACCCTCCTCCATCCCCAGCTCCTTCTTTTGTCAGTCAGAATCTGGTATTCTAATTCCCCCCTTGAATCAGACTAAATTCCTGAATTATTTTGTACATTTAATATCAACATTAATGATATCTGCAATACATCATGTTGGTTCTGTTCTGTTTACCCTAAGGGGGGTTATTGCTGCTCTCCCTGCTCTTATCCATGCTAGGCTGCACGGATGCGCAGGGAGTTCTTGCCCAGAACAGAACCATACCGCCAATCAAAACTATATGCTAATAGTCAGTCAACCATATTTGATGATAGTGGTCCTGACAGAAACATGATTTCTTTTCGACTGAATAAAGAAAGAACACGAAGAGACACAAACATCTTGAATGACGTGGGGGTGAGTAAATTAACAGGAAATTGTAATTCTGAAGTGATCTACTCCTTTAAAGTCCTTTTACTCCTTTATTTTGGATGTTTTCTTTCCACTAGTCTGAAACAACACATTATGAAACGTAGCCCAAAATCTAAAAACTGACCAGTGCATGGAAAAAAACCTTGTGCATGTTTTTGCCTGTAGTGTCTTGTCATAAAGTATGAAATGATACATATTCTTGCTTTAATATTTGAAATGACTGCACACACCTTGAAGTACTTGAGGAGGATATCAGTGAAGTTGGAGCCCTTAGTGAACCAGCCATCTGGAACAACCTCTGTCTGCAGCCAGTCGATCACACGCCTGCGCAGCTCGTTACGGTCAGCCACGTAACACACAACTTCAGAGATCACACACACAGACCACCAGACAGAACGTTAGAAAGAACAACAGAGAAATGATGCAACACATATCACATACGCTAATTAATGTGTTTCAGGTTTAGTGTATGCAGCTTTATCCTCTTGGGATCCAGCAGCTCAGTTCTGTCCTTGGCAAAGAACATTTTATAAATGAGATCCACCGGTGCATCTTAAAGAGGACAAATATGTCTGATATTTGAAATAAACCAATTTTATGGAATGAGAAAAAAAAAATCTGTTAAAAAATCAGAAAAGATACTAGTCATTTTCTATGTACACTATAAAACACAGCACAATGCAATGCAAAATTAAAAATATAGGTAAAACACCGGTGAAAAATCTATACGGAAAATTCCTTTAGAGCTACGCAGTATATTGTGCCCTATTTTTATGGATGTTTCTTAGATGGTAGATATTGTTTTGTAATCATTGTTTATGTTTGATTGATTTAACCCTTTAAATGCATGACTATTTCGCCAATCATTATTACATATTCAGGTCTTTAGCAACCCGGATCTATACCTAACACTGATGGATCTGCCTGTCAGTATAATATAAAACTCTTCTGATATTAGAGTAACAATTACAGAAGAATAAAATAAAGTATATTTTGTGACCTTTTGGAGCTTGGAAGGGTTCAGTTTGAGCAGATGTTTTATACCATCATCACTGTCCTCGTCAGAGCTCATTTCCCAGTACATTCAGCATCTGGCTCATATTCACCATCTCAAACATATTCTCAAAACTATCATTTTCAACGTCTTCAAAATCAATATAAAACTAAAGGCATTCTTTTATCATTTCTTGTTATTATTTATAATGAATTGATTGGGGAATAATAAGAAGGTTGATGTCTTTAAGAAGTTGATGAACTTTGAAAAGTGAATGAGGAGGAGGGTAGTGAATGACATCCTGGGTCATTAAAGACCCGAGGTATGCGTTTAAGGGTTAAACAATTTTCTTGTACATAAACATCTCAGGAAAATCAGTACGTTCTCACAGCACAGCATGAATT
Organism: Paracanthobrama guichenoti; assembly: GCA_018749465.1. Classification (NCBI taxonomy): domain Eukaryota; kingdom Metazoa; phylum Chordata; class Actinopteri; order Cypriniformes; family Gobionidae; genus Paracanthobrama; species Paracanthobrama guichenoti. The sequence goes on along the minus strand of JAGHMJ010000034.1, from coordinate 382,445 downwards.
ATATAAGGGACTTATGTTTTATCCATATGATACTCGAATTATTACAAACCACCCGATTACAAAAAAGTTGGGACACTACAAATTGTGAATAAAAACAGAATGCAATGATGTGGAAGTTTCAAATTTCAATATTTTATTCAGAATACAACATAGATGAAATATCAAATGCTTAATCTGAGAAAATGTATCATTTTAAGGCAAAAATAAGTTGATTTTAAATTTCATGGCATCAACACATCGCAAAAAAGTTGGGACAAGGCCATGTTTCCCACTGTGTGGCATCCCCTCTTCTTTTTATAACAGTCTGCAAACGTCTGGGGACTGAGGAGACAAGTTGCTCAAGTTTAGGAATAGGAATGTTGTCCCATTCTTGTCTAATACAGGCTTCTAGTTGCTCAACCAAATGTATGCACCAAATGTTTTCTATGGGTGAAAGATCTGGACTGCAGGCTGGCCATTTCAGTACCCGGATCCTTCTTCTACGCAGCCATGATGTTGTAATTGATGCAGTATGTGGTCTAGCATTGTCATGTTGGAAAATGCAAGGTCTTCCCTGAAAGAGACGACGTCTGGATGGGAGCATATGTTGTTCTAGAACTTGGATATACCTTTCAGCATTGATGGTGCCTTTCCAGATGTGTAAGCTGCCCATGCCACACGCACTCATGAACCCCATACCATCAGAGATGCAGGCTTCTGAACTGAGCGCTGACAACAACTTGGGTTGTCCTTGTCCTCTTTAGTCCGGATGACATGGCGTCCCAGTTTTCCAAAAAGAACTTCAAATTTTGATTGGTCTGACCACAGAACAGTTTTCCACTTTGCCACAGTCCATTTTAAATGAGCCTTGGCCCAGAGAAAACGCCTGCGCTTCTGGATCATGTTTAGATATGGCTTCTTTTTGACCTATAGAGTTTTAGCCGGCAACGGCGAATGGCACGGTGGATTGTGTTCACCGACAATGTTTTCTGGAAGTATTCCTGAGCCCATGTTGTGATTTCCATTACAGTAGCATTCCTGTATGTGATGCAGTGCTGTCTAAGGGCCTGAAGATCACGGGCATCCAGTATGGTTTTCTGGCCTTGACCCTTACGCACAGAGATTGTTCCAGATTCTCTGAATCTTTAGATGATATTATGCACTGTAGATGATGATAACTTCAAACTCTTTGCAATTTTTCTCTGAGAAACTCCTTTCTGATATCGCTCCACTATTTTTGGCCGCAGCATTGGGGGAATTGGTGATCCTCTGCCCATCTTGACTTCTGAGAGACACTGCCACTCTGAGAGGCTCTTTTTATACCCAATCATGTTGCCAATTGACCTAATAAGTTGCAAATTGGTCCTCCAGCTGTTCCTTATATGCCCATTTAACTTTTCCGGCCTCTTATTGCTACCTGTCCCAACTTTTTTGGAATGTGTAGCTCTCATGAAATCCAAAATGAGCCAATATTTGTCATGACATTTCAAAATGTCTCACTTTCAACATTTGTTATGTTATCTATATTCTATTGTGAATAAAATATAAGTTTATGAGATTTGTAAATTATTGCATTCCTTTTTTATTCACAATTTGTACAGTGTCCCAACTTTTTTGGAATCGTGTTTTGGAATATGTTTGCGCAATCCCTAGTTGCTAAGAAATTGTTCTCAGACATGACTACATAATTATTACGTTCTGCATTTGGATACATGTTTAAATATCAATGACTACTTTTTGTCTGTCTATTTTTGTTTAGATGTTTATAAAACAATGTTTTCAAGTGTCAGTTTTTGCATTATTATTGACAGTCAAACCTATAAAACCTTTTTACTGAAAACTACGTATAGAAGCTTGATCAGCCACATGAAAGTAATAAGAATAACTGCTGATTCAGTGCGGTCTGTTACTCATTGACGCTTGAACTTCCCCTTGCCTTCTGTGTTTATGACACTGCTTGCATTAAGCATTTCTGAATGAATCGATTCAGCATTTCAACACCATCCTTAAAGATGCATTAATTTTGACAAAGTGGTTTAATAAAGGATGTATTGTTGTAAATGAGCACATTTTATTATACCATTTTTTTAATTGGCGTTAAAAGTTTTATATGGGACAATTACAAAACACACTGATCCTTTAACAACACATTGGCACAAAAACGCACACCTTTTGTAGGTGCAAGTAAGAGAATCATGAAATGCTGATGTGAGTGTGATTATATTTTTCCTCTACAATAAGCTACACATTGAGCATTACGCTATCTGCCCATTTCACAGCGTGATTTCTCGACTGCCACAAATACTGCCCAAACACAATTCCGATTTGTGCACTTTTTACTGTACCTGTGTTTTTTAATTGGCCTTTTAATTTAGCTTTATTGTGTGGTTAAAAGAGCGTCTTTGATTTAATGGTGTTGTTGAGTGCACCAAATGCAAACTTTACATGCAACAGTCAGACAGCATTTGACAGTACTCTGATCCAGCGGAACATAGGAATTGTCCAATTGATAGTACTCTAGCCCAATAGTGTTGGGGGAACCAGTGGGGGCCGTGACATGCTTTACACACACCCCTGCTAAAATGTAGTGCCAGATATGCGCTCATTAGCGCCCCCTCCAGCTGATGGTGCCGTAGGCGACCGCCTAGTTTGCCTATGCCTAAAAGCGGCACTGCCACCAGGTACCAAAGACAGGTGATATTCAACTTCTACAAAGTTCTTCTTTGTCTGCTGGTTGAACGGAAATGAACTCAATTGCGTTTGCAATAAAATGAAAATATATATTTTCATATATATTTGATAGTTTTCACTTTTTTCATTGGTTTGTTAAATACAGTATTGCTGTGTTATCAAAGTATTATGTTTGAAACAGTATATCTTCATTTAAAACCAAAAGGCATACTTTCCACTCAAGTGGACATCTGAAAATTTAATTGAAAATGTGTAAAAAAAAAAAAAAAAAAAAAGAGCCGTTTCATGCCCTAAGAGAAATAAAAACACATTGGAAAAAAATCCTGAGTGAGGTTGTTATAATTCATGCATGAAAGGGCTAAACATTTAAATGGAAATGGAATTTTCTGAGGTAAAAAGCGAAGAACATTTTAAAACACTATGAAATGTAAGCACTTCTACTTCATATGTATACTAGTTTACTAGTATGTGTACATAGATACAACAGATAAAGTTCTTGTATAAACAATTATTTCATTATTTTATCTCATATATATACTTCATATATTTTACTTCATCAATGTTACAAAAGCATAGCCTAGAAATCTAGACGCACCCTAGCGGCAGCAAATATAATTTGCAGCCAGGGAGTCTAGCAACTCTCCGTTGGCTTGCGAGCTGGAAAAACCAAACTCTAGTCAGGCCAATCACATCGTGTATAGAGTCGGTGGGCGGGCTTAACATAATGACGGCAGAGTTGTGACGGTTCCACGTGCTACTTGAAAACAAAGAAGCTGGCGAACAGCGGTCTTTTCGAATTGGCTCTGGAAGACTTGGAGGTAAGCTTTTCTTTGAGAAAAGAACAAAGAACGGTACTGAAGTCATTCTCAAGAAAGGAAGATGTGTTCGGAGTTTTGCCGACCGGATACGGCAAAAGTTTAATCTATCAACTAGCTCCGCTTTACCTTCTTCATTGCTCCGGTTGGTTTAAGCACTATCCTATTGCATGCAGAGGGATTTAAATTTGAATTTGAATTTCCCGCCCCTCAGATTGAGCCCTGCCAATGGTGTGTTCCCAGACCCAACATCTTGATGTGGGTCTGGCTTGTCAGGCTAACAAAAGCATGTTTAAGAAGAAAAATAGCTAAAATTGGTTGGTGATTGAAAACCATCTTTCTTTTCTTTTCTTTTCTTTTCTTTTCTTTTCTTTTCTTAATAACTGATGTCCTCTATAGAGCAAAAACAATAAACTCATAGCCCAAATACTTTAAAGCCATAAACAAAATGGCAAAAACTGGGTCCCAAGAGATTAAATGCATTCTCTACATCTAAAGAGTTATGTTGAGGGCCAGTAATTCCACTGTAGCCGTGTCAGAGAGGTTATGCTCTCAGTAATCTCTGAGCTCATAATATGTTGGTAATTAATGGTAATCTGTGCAGATAAGTAGAGTTATCAGAGAGCTCTGGTTTGGCTCTGAGCCATAATACAACTCACCTGGGCTGGCTGCAGCCTTCTCCTTCTTCTTCTCTGAAAGAGACAGAGATAAACGTGAGTGGAGTGATGTGTCACAGGTGAACAATCTGCACGTAGTTATGACTGAATCTTCCCTTGGTTATCAGCTGAGCAGCTCCTTACATTAAATATAGATAAGAGGTTACAACGTCACCTCATAGCATGTCGTAATGTAACAATATAAGTGGCCAGAATAACAATATCAGACTGAGATCTGGATTTGACCATATGTGCAACGTCTAATGATCTAACGCTGTTTTGCTGAGATGGTAATTAGTCTAAGAGGTCAATGTTACAGAAGCTGGTCCATCGATGAGTTCAGCAGTAGAACAAGAGCGAATGTCCTGTTCCAGTCAGATAAACTGTTCCCAAGGGATCTTAAGTGGATCTTGCCAATCAAGTCAATCAATTATGTTCCTATTCTTTTTATTACCTTGTTATCCAGCAGAAATGTGTGATGAAGCTTATTCGCTATTCTCTGGCCAGTTGATAATACCTTGAATATCAAAATCAACTGCAGGCGGTCGATCCTTTTCCTATTTAGCGCCTAAATTCTGGAACAGTCTTCCTAGCATTGTTCGGGAAGCAGACACACTCTGTCAGTTTAAATCTAGACTAAAAACGCATCTCTTTACTATGGCTTACACATAAAACATTATCAATTTCTATTATTCAAATCAGTAAATGATTGTTAGGCTGCATTAACTAGGTCAGCCGGAACCGGGAACACTTCCCATAACACCTGTGTGGCGAGGCGAGGGACCGTGAGAGCGGGGCCGGTGGCGAATGATAATGAGCGTCAGCTGTGCGCCACACCGGTCTCGTCTCATGGAGGAGTGACGGGAGCATAAAAGGAGGAGCGACGACAGTGTAAGACGAGAGAGGACCAGGCCTGGACTTTATGTTGCATTTTGTTTTGTGTGTGTAGGCGGCAGTCGGCCGTGAGGGGCTGCCGCCGTTATTATGTTGTGTTTTTGTTTTGTTTATAGTCATTGTATTTTGGTTTGTTTATTTTTGATTAAAGTTGTTAAATGTTTGCCGGTTCCCGCCTCCTTCTTCCCTGATCCTTTATTGCGTTACAACCTGATGTACTGGTTACATCATAAGAAGAATGGCATCTACGCTAATGTTAGTCTCTCTGTTTATCCCGAGGTTTACTGCAGTCAGCCGGATCCGGGCCGTATCCAGATCAGATGGTGGACCTGCGCCTAGACATGACCAACGCATCCCTGAAATGTCTGCAGAGAACATGTCAAATAAACTCCCCCCGTAAATGCTGCATCGACACGACATCCTCATTAAACCCGTCTTCGGCGTGACAATCTTTCGAACAATCTTATGATATCTATTTACCTAATATGACTTAAGACCTGCAATGTTGCCAGAATCATAATCATACACTGTTTGTTCGTCGGCCAGAGGAGAGCTGGCACCCCAACTGGAAAGGTTTTGGTTCCTTGCTACCGTCACCTTTGGCTTTTGGCTTGCTCTGTTGGGGACACCTAAATTTCATCTATATTACCGATCTGCCCGCATTGACACTATATGATAATTGAAATGAGCCGGATAGCATCACCGTTTTCACCAGAGCGGCTGTACAGCTGAATCAAATTCTGTTGCATTATTTTCCTGTTAACAATGTGAAGCTGCTTTGAAACAATTGGACTTGTAAAAAGTGCTATATAAATAAAGGTGATTTGATTTGATTTATTCTTACTATAAGCAGCAGCAAGCCATACAATCTAAATCCCAAAATCTACATTAAAACACCACTCTATCTGTCCATTCTAATGCCTGTAGCTGCAGACGGAGCCCAGAATTCCCATGATGCCTTTCTTGGGTAAACATGGTCCTAATATCCCAAACAATTCCTAATAAGATTTTTCTTCTGTTCAAAATGCTGTATATAAACATATATTTCTATCTCTATAATATCTGTAAATTTATAGTTACTAGTTCTGTTATTAATTTATTACAAGTAAATTTTTACAAAATGAATACTTTAAATACTAAATACTACTACATACTCAGTTTATTCAGCAAGGATGCATTAATGTGATCAAAATTGATGGTAAAGATATTTATGATTGTTACTAAAGATTTCTATTTCAAATAAATGCTGTTCTTTTTAACTTTCTGTTCATCAAAGATTCATCATGAGCATAAGAGATTTATTAAAAACTATTTAAAAATCTTACTGAGCCCAAACTTTTGAACAATATAGTGTACATGTGGAGATTACAATAAAAAAAAAAAGGAAATCATTAGTGCTGGTCTTCATTATAATTGATATTTACTTTAATACATCAACACCAAACAAATGTTGTCCACAACCTCACTTTGAAACCAAGAGTGTTTCCAGACTTTTAGCGAGCTCTGTATATGATTTTTATGCATAATCAAAGATGAACTACAACATTGTGATGTCCATAGTGCTATGATGATGCTTAGGTTCCCAGCATGCACTATGAATAAATTAAGCTGCTGCATTTTTGTACTATTTGCTGTTTATTTTTTTACTGATATAGTTTTTGTCACTTATATTTATGTTTTGTAATGTTCAAAGTAACATGATTTTTTAACTAAAATGATTTTTAATTATACAGTGTCAATTTACACCAAACGCAAACAGCCTGCCTCGTTGGCAGAAGCTATTCACTAACTCCACTCACCATTGTCTGATTAAGCCAGACAAAGTTACAAAAGAAATCCATCTGATAACAGGATCAATTGCATGGAGAATAAGGTGGGTGGCGTCAGCTTTTGGAACCACGTTTTACATATTTTACATTAAGAAAATATTCTAAAAGTGGAAATAAAGTGCCTAATGAGCATATAATAGTGAGAATAAAGTGTGTAACGGTAGGGTTAGGTGTAGGTACAGGGGAGGGCTTTAGGAACAAGGACAAGTAATAAGTCCCAATAAGGCAACATCAATTTATAATTCTGATAAATATAATCATATACACTGAATATATTCTTATTATTACATACTGTTTTATAGGTAACACTTTACAACAGGGGTGTCCAACCCTGCTCCTGGAGGGCTACCGTCCTGCAGATTTCAGTTCCAACCCTGCTCCAACACACCTGTCTGTTATTTTCAAGCAGCCCTGAACGCCATGATTAGCTGGAAAATAAAATCTGCAGGGTGGTAGCCCTCCAGGACCAGGGGTGGATACTCCTGCTTTACAATAAGGTCTCATTTATTAACATAGGTTAATGCATTAAATAACATAAACTACTTACTTCATGTTAGTTCACAGTGCATTAACTAATGTTAACAAATACAACATTTGATTTTAATCATGTACTAGTTATGTTGAAATTAACATGAACTAAGATTAATAAATGCCGTCGAAGTATTGCTCATCATTAGTGCACTAATGTTAACAAATGAAACCTTATTTTAAAGTGTTACCGTTTTATAATATTCAACTATTTACACTTAATGCAAAGAAAATACTACTTTTGTTTTTGCCGCTGCCAAAATTAAGTTTGATTGTGTTGATAGTAGCTTATATAATTTACTGTTAAATCCTTGCAAAATCACAGGGAAAGTCATCAGCCTATATGCCCGCAGTTCATGCCTGTTGTGCTGCATGTTAGTCTCCTTCACACACCTTTGCAGTGTCCGTCATGGGCCACTTGGATCTTGAGTCCCGTAAGACAGGCATCACGGTGAAGTTCGCAGTGGTTACGGTAGGTTTTTCCATTACTGCCACACACTGAGCGCTTATGAGGTTTGCATTGCTGCAGGAGAACACAACATACTGTTTAAAAACACAGGAATGTAAACTATCACAACTGCCTACCTTGCCAGCAAGAGAAATGTATGAAATAAGCAAAGGAGGGTGTCTAAATGTGGCATGGCACTGCGGCTGTGATATAATTTTCCTCTCACAGCTTTGGTTTGAAGCTGACACTAAGCCTGTAATGGGATGGGGGTGGTGAATGTGTTGTGTGTTATATGCAATATTTTTGCTGTATAATCTTAGACACACGACATGGTAAATGCATTATGCATGACCCCAATCCCACACACACTACTGGTATTGTATAAAAGTGACTGACACTTTTTTTCAGGACATTGTTCAGAACAAATGTGACTTAAAGTCTAACAATAATCCTAGTGAACAACTTCAGAGAAGTGAAAAAAAGTTTCCAATGAAGATGTTCGGCCAATACAAGTGTGCTTGTATTGTATTGAATGTGTACTTGCGGTGTACTTCAAATCTTTATATTTTTCAAAAACTGTACTTGCAGATAATTCACTGATTGACCACAAAAAACAGTTGCTTGGATTTAAAAGGCAAATGCTTAATAGTCTATTTATTGTATAATTATTACAGTGATTATTATGTTTCTAGCGTGTTATATGTTTGGCAACAGTTCTTCCAACCCTAACTGATGGAGTGTGTAGCTTTTCATTTCTTAAACAACCATGTAGGAAGACACATCATGGCCATATTCCAGGATGACAATGTCACGATTCATCAGATTCATGGTTGGGAGGGAGCATGAAGAATCATTTTTATACATGAATTGGCACCTCTCAGCCCAGACCTGGCTGAGGCTTAAATTCATTGAAAGTCTTTGGGATGTGCTGGAGGAGACTTTACAGAGTGCTTGACTCTTGTATTGTCAATGCAAGTTCTTGACCAATTAAATAAAACTACTTTCCAAGAGGTGCATCAATTTTTGGTGAAACATGATAATCACTGCAATAATGATCCAACCATTGACTTCCAAGCATTTGCCTATTTAAATCCACTTTTTTTTTTTAAGTGTATAATATTAATGAAATAAAAGGCCACTTAAGTGTATGTAAAAAGAGTACAATCTCATGACATTGTAATAATGTCAAATTAGAAAAAGCACATTTTAAATCATTATGTTTTAATAAAATAATTTGTCCCGCTTTAGAGAAGTACACTTATTTTAGTAACACTTTAGAATAATGGTCCATCATGAATTAACTATGCAGGAAGTGATACAGGACTAATGAGCAGTTCACTTCAGCTCCTACTATTAACTAATATGGAAACAAAATGATCTAATCAGTAAGTAATATCAAATGTAGGGCTAAGATAGGTTATCAATAATTACTGAATGAGATTAGCCTCATTAAAAACTAATATCTAACTACTACTTTAATACTAACTATTTTAATTTACTATTTTAATTACTAATGAATTACTAATCACAACATTAATGTATCTGAGATGTTGTCACCATTATGTTCATGGACTTTCAGTTTGTTTTCATGTGTCACGTGTTTCTTTGTTCTGACTCCGCCACTCGTCTGTCTCCATAGTTAGTAGTTCCTGCAGAGTGTCTAGGCAACACTGCACAGTGATGCATTTTATGACTATAACGTAGGGGTGTAACGATACACTCGTGTCACGATTCTATATAAATCTCGATACTGAACTCACGATACGATATGTATCCCGATATTTTAAGCCAAAATAAAGAGGTTTTTATTTTTTTATTTTACTATTATTTATAAAAATATAATAATATATAATATTATTATTATTAGTGTATTATTATCAGGATCACAAATATTCCCATTATACATTATATTCAACATTATAGTCGTTTAATGTAATAATGTCACTGAAACTTAATTTTTTTTCCCTCACGCTTTACTCGCACTTTCAATGCAGGCTCTCCCGTGCTCGCTATGTCCCGCCTCTCTCGCTATTAATGCACTATACGAATAAACCATCTAAAATGCTTTGAATAATCATACTACCAAAACTAAATGTGAGCTGATGATTTAAATTATGTTTGCACTCTCACTAAGGAGCGCCGCTTTAAATGATGTTTGAGCTTTACCTTTGAGGAGTAGCATTCACGGTGTTGTGCGAATTTCGACCCCCTGCCAAATTATTACCCCCTTCGTTTAAATCACTACCTGTTTGCCTAATACTAACCCCACCCCTAATCCTAACCCCTCCCCCACAACTAACCCTAAACCTACCAATACTAGGGGGGTATTAATTTGGCGGGGGTCGGAATTCGACACAACACCGTGTTTACTACAGTATGCGCGATGTGGTAAATCTGTTCATCATAAGCCATCGTTCGTGTCTCTTCAGAAGACTTGGATTTGGATTAGACCACTCGATTAGTTCTTTTTACGATGCCTTTATGACATTTTTTGGATCTTTTGAGTTTGAGAGGAATGGACTTTAAACTGAGGGACAGAAATCCCTCAGGTTTCATAAAGAATATCTTCATTTGTGTTTGGAAGTTAAACGAAAAACGACTTGGTGAGTACATGATGACAGAATTTACATTTGTGGTACATTTGTAAATTTGTGTTTGGGTGAATTATTCCTTATAAATAGGCCTACTACAGCAAGTTGAGCCTTGGATAAAACAACTCTATATCGCGAATCATATAATTTCCATCAACGATGCATATCGTCACATTTTTTTATATCGCGATATATCGTTTAACGATATATCGTTACACTCTAACGTAAATTAATTGGTAAGCCTTTCTAATTTGTCATAGTTAGTTGATATTTACTAATGAGGCTAATCTCATTCAGTAATTATTGATTACCTAAGGAACTATCTCAGTCCTACATCCGATATTACTTACTGATTAGATCATCTTGTTTCCATATTAGTTAATAGTAGTAGCTGAAGTGTTAATGTAGTACTGCTCAACTGTCCTGTATTACTTCCTATATAGTTACTTATTAATGACGGACCATTATTCTAAAGTGTTACCCTTATTTTAATGTGTTTGACTAACATACTATACTAAAGCAAGGGATATTCAGTGTTCCAAAGTCACGGAAAACCAGAAAATAGAGAATTGTAAAACCTGGAAAAGTTACACAACTTCAAATCAAAAAAAAAAAAAAAATATATATATATATATATATATATATATATATATATATATATATATATATATATTATATTTTTTTTTTTTTTTTTTTTTAGTTTTTTTTAGTTTTTTCTAGTTTTGAACAGATCTAAATATTTCATCAGCTAGAAATTGCTTTTCTGCATTCTCTATAAAATGTGTAAAAACCTCATCCATTCATCAAAAGAAATATAATGGTCAAAGAAATGCATTGGTCAAATCGCTGCATATTTCCTATAGAAGGTTTTCATCAGTTGCTTGGAAAAGAAGCCTTACCTCAATGCACAGACAGCTGGGCTCTCCTTTCTCGTTCACGGCACACTCTCTTCCAGCGCCACAGAACACATTCGCACACACCTTTGATTTACTCTGAGCCTCCTGCTGACAAACACACAGAAATAAACAACATTAATAAAACAGACACACAGCTGCAAAACTCGAATCAGGTACTGTCCTTACAAAAAGTTTATTCAAGTGTGCTATTAGTATACTTCTTTTAAACTAAAAATAAAGTATACTTTCAGTCAATTTTTATATGCACTTCTCAGAAATATACTTTATGTACATCTCGAAAGCATACTTAAAATTGCACTTAAGTATACTTGGCTTATACTGCCAGAAAAGTCTAAGAATATTTGGACTATACATGTACTTAATCTTTTGATCAAGATATACTTAAAAGTATAATTAAGAATTGTAAGTATACTTGGCTTGTAGTTGTGTTTACTCTTTTGATTGAGTAGCCTATTAAATACTTTTTCACATACATACTGTCTTATAAACTTACATTGTTTGAAAATATTGAATTATAAAGAAAACAGATATGTTCCTAATTGTGAGTATGTGAATTTGTGTGTAGGCTAGTGTAGGGTACATGGGAATTTACTTCAAACATAAAGTACAGTTTTTTCAAGTATAAAAATTAATACATAATTAGTAGTATACTTAAAGTAAAATAATATATAAACAGTAAACTATAAGTATGGTTAAGTTCACTTAAAGAAAACTTACAAGTATACTTACAGTATAAAACTACTAAACAGAGAGTATACTCCAAAGTGTACTTCCATGAACTAAATAAAGTATTTGACTAGTAAATGATCAGTATACCTATAAGTTCACTTGTAGTATAGTTGCAGTACAAATTTAAAAATGTAGTTGTAAACTAGTTGCGTACTCAAAGTTTACTACTGTTACACTTAAAGTATACTTTTATATACTTTTTTATATACTTTTGGGCCACTAAAAGTGGGCCAATTTAGTCCCAAGTAGTATTGAAAAAGCCCAGTACACTTACAAGTATACAACTAGGACACTGCTATTAGTATCTTACTACATAAAATATACTTTAAAATATACTTAAGTATACTTAATAACTCTACTTAAGTATACTTAATAAAATGAACTTAAAGTATTATTTTTGTAAGTGTGGACAGAAACAAGATAAGTTTGAGCACATACAGACTCTCACCACCAGAGGGCGGCTAAAAACGCATTGCTGCAAAAGCACTGTTTAGTATTTTTAAATGTCGGACTCTTGGAATTATTTAGTAGGCATTTAACCATCTACAAACACATATTTTTGAATGCATAACGTTCACTTCTCAAGACTGTTTGTAAAGGATGTTTTGTGGTTTGACATCTCTATTCTAAAAAAGGTCACGAAACCAGGGCAGCCATTCAACTAAAAACCTCTCGAAACAGAAACTAGCGCTGGCGACAGGACCACAAATGCACTTTTACCACAAACATAGACAAACACACTTATAATTGCTCTTTCTCACACACACACACGGTGTTTCCTCTGGGGACAGAAGATTGATAACTATCTCTAAAAATGACCGGACTCTCTCCACTCTAAACACTCAGGAGAGCCTCCTGCCACCAGTTTCCCTGACAACTAGCCCTTCTCCTTGAAAACTAGGACAACTACAGATTTGGATCAGCAACCTCTCATGCTATAATGTGTGTCCCACTATGCATTAAAAAAAGTATAGCAATGGTTACGTCCGGTGTAGACAGGGTGTTAGTAAGCATAAATCAATCACTCTGTATAGGCCTGCTCTTGTTTTATGTTTTAACAGTTTATAACACTTTTATATACCTTTAAATAAATAAATACATTTTAATGATAATAATAGCCTTGTGAAATAAAACTTATTGGTATAGAGACTTATTGATTCATGGTTCAGGCTACTGTTGTTGTTTATTAACCATGTATAACATATTCATATACCTCTAAATACATTATATTAGTGCTGTCAAACGATTAATAGTGATTAATCGCATCCAAAATAAAAGTTTGTGTTGTTGACATGATATATGCATATTTGAAAACACACACATACATGTATATATTTAAGAACAAATTGTTATATTTATATATAAAATATTTATATTTATATGTAATACAAACCCGATTCCAAAAGTTGGGACACTACAAATTGTGAATAAAAACAGAATGCAATGATGTGGAAGTTTCAATTTTCAATATTTTATTCAGAATACAACATAGATGACATATCAAATGTTTAAACTGAGAAAATGTATCATTTTAAGGGAAAAATAAGTTGATTTTAAATTTCATGGCATCAACACATCTCAAAAAAGTTGGGACAAGGCCATGTTTCCCACTGTGTGGCATCCCCTCTTCTTTTTATAACAGTCTGCAAACGTCTGGGGACTGAGGAGACAAGTTGCTCAAGTTTAGGAATAGGAATGTTGTCCCATTCTTGTCTAATACAGGCTTCTAGTTGCTCAACTGTCTTAGGTCTTCTTTGTTGCATCTTCCTCTTTATGATGCACCAAATGTTTTCTATGAGTGAAAGATCTGGACTGCAGGCTGGCCATTTCAGTACCCGGATCCTTCTTCTACGCAGCCATGATGTTGTAATTGATGCAGTATGTGGTCTGGCATTGTCATGTTGGAAAATGCAAGGTCTTCCCTGAAAGAGACGACGTCTGGATGGGAGCATATGTTGTTCTAGAACTTGGATATACCTTTCAGCATTGATGGTGCCTTTCCAGATGTGTAAGCTGCCCATGCCACACGCACTCATGCAACCCCATACCATCAGAGATGCAGGCTTCTCAACTGAGCGCTGATAACAACTTGGGTTGTCCTTGTCCTCTTTAGTCCGGATGACATGGTGTCCCAGTTTTCCAAAAAATTCGTCTGACCACAGAACAGTTTTCCACTTTGCCACAGTCCATTTTAAATGAGCCTTGGCCCAGAGAAAACGCCTGCGCTTCTGGATCATGTTTAGATATGGCTTCTTTTTTGACCTATAGAGTTTTAGCCGGCAACGGCGAATGGCACGGTGGATTGTGTTCACCGACAATGTTTTCTGGAAGTGTTCCTGAGCCCATGTTGTGATTTCCATTACAGTAGCATTCCTGTATGTGATGCAGTGCCGTCTAAGGGCCCGAAGATCACGGGCATCCAGTATGGTTTTCCGGCCTTGACCCTTACGCACAGAGATTGTTCCAGATTCTCTGAATCTTTGGATGATATTATGCACTGTAGATGATGATAACTTCAAACTCTTTGCAATTTTTCTTTGAGAAACTCCTTTCTGATATCGCTCCACTATTTTTGCTACCTGTCCCAACTTTTTTGGAATGTGTAGCTCTCATGAAATCCAAAATATTTGGCATGACATTTCAAAATGTCTCACTTTCATCATTTGATATGTTATCTATATTCTATTGTGAATAAAATATAAGTTTATGAGATTTGTAAATTATTACATTCATTTTATTCACAATTTGTACAGTGTCCCAACGTCTTTGGAATCGGGTGTGTGTGTGTATATATATATATATATATATATATATATATATATATATATATATATATATATATATATACACACACACACACACACATATATATATAAATCCAAATACTTCTTAAATGTATACATGTATGTGTGTGTATTCAAATAGTGTGTGTGGTTATATATTCACATATAGGTTATACGTGCACACACACATACACAGACACACACACACACACACACACACACACACACACACACACACACACACACACACACACACATTTCACATAAAAAAATAATAATAATAATAATAATCATGCATATTCAAATTTGCATTTGTAATAATAGAAACATGATACTTATGGTGCGTTTAATGCTGTGTTCCAGGCAGGTTTTTGAGCCCGTAAGTCACGACTCACGACTTTGTAGCGTTCCAGGCAAAGTCACGCCAAACTGCCTGCCTATACTTATTTGTATATTTGGAAATGTATTATATTATTATTAATTTGTATCACAGTTTCCACAAAAATATTAAGTGTATTAACTGGTTTCAACATATATAATAATATTGTTGATATTAACAATATTAGTGTTTTCACTGTATTTCTGATCAAATAAATGCATGAAATCCTGACCCCAAACTTCTGAATGGTAGTATATGCATTTTAGGGTTAAATCATCATTATCCACAAAACATTACTGAATACAAAGAAGTCTATCAAAAGTGCTTTACGCTCTTCTACCAGCAGATGGAGCACTGATATCAGGTTTGTGCGATTATAGATGGGCCGTTCACACAGGATGTGTTCTTTCGTTTAAAACTAGCTAGACTGAACACAATAAAATGGCTTCAGTATGTTTCTAAAATGTTTATCTCGACATGCAACAAAACTTAAGAACACATTCTGTATGATAAAGTTCAAGTGCAAGTCTTCATGTGGATTAGACAGTGCTGGGGTTTTTACATTGTTCTCTTTTTTTGTTTTTGGTTTTTTTGGTTGTTTTTTTGTCTTTGCACTCTTTCGTCCTACTGAACTTTCTCTCTGTTTGATTTATGTGTGAGGTCAGTGAATCTGCCTCACGTCTGAAAAATTCAGACCGACTCCTTTTTTACTCTCTATACAGGACCCCAGACTCCAAAGTCATGTGAATATAGAGCTAGCCAATCACGTGCTGCCAAGTTGAGCCTGGTGTAACGATTTAGGAGTTTCCTGAAATACCCCTCCTGCTTTACAAAACCTCCCTAGCGTCCAACCATAATCAAATGCAGCCTGTGTGTGTGCATGTGTGTTCAAGAAGGGTGTCGTCACATCTGAAATCTTGCCTGTTCTTTCCTTTCCCATGAACCATGATTGCTGGTTCCACCCAGGACTTACTCTAATACACACTTACAAGCATATACACAGATGGACCGACCCTTCCCCCCTTCCAGCTCACGTGTGAGTCATACAATGTAAGCAAACTTTCCAGAGGGAGATTTTCTATCCTGAGGCCTGCATTCTTGGAGGAATTTGGTCAGCGCTGTTCAAAAACAGATCAACAATCATGTCTATTCACAATCTGCCCAGTTTGAGGTCATCAGAGGACATGCCGACACAACGCTGCCATATTCAAAGTTTATGGGATATTCATTTGAGAGAGTTTTGTCCTGACAATAGTGGAAGAAACTACTTAGGACCAGCGGTAACAGAGGTACATTAAAGGAGAGAGAACAAAACCAAGCCTCATGCATAAATGAATCTCCTTCTCTACAGGGATGCCACGCTGACATTTAAACGGATGAACGTTGTAGCGTACATTAGCTAAATCAAATCAAAAAGCAGATATGTTTCCATGACAACCAGGCAGGAGGGCTTGAAGAGAGCTATAACATTTACTGTAAGAGAGAGCTGAACTATGACCTCCAAAATTGAATTGCACACTTGATCTCAAACGATCGTGTCGTTATCCATCTTATGATGTCTCTCTCGCTGAAAAGCTGTTTCTTTTATTGACGGTATTAATGTTTTAAAATTGGTGTACAAATACGCTTACTTGCTTATCCTTATTTACTTTATAAATACCCTTAATCTAAGCATACTAAATGCGGCACAAAATAATTAATAAATAAATAAATAATAAAAATCCAGTATTTTTGTTTTGTTTTCCATCCAGTAAAATTATCTCAAATAAATGTAAGAATATACACTACCATTCAAATTTGTAATGTCAGTGAGATTTTAATTAATTAATTGTAATTAAAGCAAGGATACATTAATGAATGAATAAAAGGTAATAGTAAAAACATTTAGAATGTTGTAAATGAAATGCTTCTCTTTTGAACTTTCTATTCATTAAAGAATACTGGGGTCATTCGTTTCCACATATTTAAGTGCCCCTATTATGCTATTTCAAAGGTTTCTAATTTTGTTTTGTCTAACAATGTTTTCTGGAAGTATTCCTGAGCCCATGTTGTGATTTCCATTACAGTAGCATTCCTGTATGTGATGCAGTGCCGTCTAAGGGCCCGAAGATCACGGGCATCCAGTATGGTTTTCCGGCCTTGACCCTTACGCACAAAGATTGTTCCAGATTCTCTGAATCTCTGGATGATATTATGCACTGTAGATGATGATAACTTCAAACTCTTTGCAATTTTTCTCTGAGAAACTCCTTTCTGATATTGCTCCACTATTTTTGCTACCTGTCCCAACTTTTCAAAGTTCTCACTCCATTTCAAAATGTCTCACTTTCATCATTTGATATGTTATCTATATTATATTGTGAATAAAATATAAGTTTATGAGATTTGTAAATTATTGCATTCCTTTTTTATTCACGATTTGTACAGTGTCCCAACTTTTTTGGAATCGGGTTTGTATCTGAATTTCAGCTTCGGAGCTTCCTCAGTGCCTGAAAAACGAACAGCAACTATGGCATTTCCGTTTGACCATATTATTTCAAGCCCGAGTCCTCATCCTTTGAAAGTGCATGCAAAGTGGATTTGCTTTTGCAGCGCAGAAAACAGTGTCTTCTGGACATGCTGTGAGCGAGTAAGTCATGCTGCTGCTGTACAATAGAGGGTACATGAATTACCCGTAGATCTATACAGGTGGAGCTGGGGAAGGTGGAGCTTTTCAGAAAGCGCGCTGCACTGCTACAGCAAATGCTACCTGAGCGCCTATTAGCCTGCACCATCTAGAGTTTCATGACAGAACTTTCTTTTTGTTGTGCACTTTGATATTTAAAACTTTGCAGACCTATAACATTCACAAACAGCTATATTACACACCACATGAGAGTTAATATTCGAAAAAGCATAGTAGGGGCACAACTGTCTTCAGCATTGATAATAGGAATGTTTTGTGAGCAAGCAAATCGGCATATCTGAATTATTTAAAATTATAATAATATTTCACAATATTAGTTTTTACTGTATTTTTGGTCAAATGAATGCAGCCGTGGCAACACTTCTTTTCAAAAACATATTCAAACATCTGTGAATGGTAGAATATCTAGATTTTTTTTCCTCTAAATTGGCTTCTTAATTGCTACTAATCTTAATCTAAACCTTACTAATTTATGCTATATATATATATATATATATATATATATATATATATATATATATATATATATATATATATATATATATATATATATATATATATTTGAAATCAAACATCCTTACATTTATTTTTGTTTCAGATATATTAAGTTTAGGTATTTTCACTGGAAAACAAAAGAATGACAAAATGCAGACAAAAAGAGTTCTCTAGCAGTTTAAATGCAATCAGCCTCAAGTGTCAGAGTTGTGGTTGAAATGGCTACGGATCACTAGTTCAGTGGGAAAAGAGTCTATCCCTCCAAGCACATCTGAACAGTGTTGCTGTTGTTTACCCAGAGGGCTGTTCTGGCAGGCCGAGGGGCCGGTGGGATTGCCAAGGAGAGGGATATAGGAAAGACAGAGAGCAAACATTCCTGGTGCAGAAGAGGCGAGGAATGTGGGGTTTTGTCTGACTCTGGAATCATGACCACATAGAAATGTGACCTTCCTTTCAACTCTATCCCATTCGCTACAGCTAACTCATGCACTAACACAGTCCTATATCAAAAACGACAATGTCGGAAGAGGTCATAATGCTGTAGTGAGAGCTAAAATGCAAATCAGTTCACATTTAGTACACCAGCAGCTAAATTAAAATAATATAATCAATCACCTCGATACTTATGACACTAATTACTCTCGGTGCCCTGCAGACTCAATGGAGTGGGTTTGGGTTTAACATTCATCTACTGTATGTATAGAGTAGTATGTAGGTGCGTATGTCGCTGTTGTTACGCCCCGTCTACACAAAAATAATATTACAAAATATTACTAAAATAATATTACATCAGCCTGACTACCAGACAGTCTCAACTCAGAGGTTGGTCAGTGGCTGTTAACCAAATGCTTTCAGTGGTAATTTGTTTAATATGGTGAAAAAATGTCATCTGGGTTTGTGTCTCAAGCAAGGAATAGGCAGCTTTGTTGATCAAAGCAACTCAGAGCATGTGCGTGTCTCTGTGCAGCCAGTTCCCACTCGACTGCAGTATCACTATGAGGCAGTCGTTGTATTGGCAACTGTATTAATACTGTAGGTGCTGCTATGCATAGTGTTGAACTCAACTATTCCTCATTGACAACTGTCTGTGCTGCCAATGTCACCGGAAATCGCAAACTCTCATGAACGACTATATATGTGAATGCCCTTAATGTTGGGCGTCTACATGAGCGGCAGAGGACAGCTGAAATCTCTCTGAACCGGATGACAGCTGTTCGTTACGAGAGTTAGATTCTGAAAACTACTGAGACCGCGAGACTAACAAACTAACTAACATCACACGCCAGTTATTGCAATAATTAGTATTAAAAATGATTGATTTAGGCCACAACAAGCTGTTGACTATCAGTTAACAGCCCATGAATTCAGTACAGATACATTACTGTTCAAAAGTTTGGGGTCAGTAAAAATTTTTGATGTCTTTGAATGAAGTCTCTTATGCTCACCAAGGCTGCATTTATTTAATCTAAAAATACAGTAAAAACAGACAAATGATTATGATTTAAATAACTTTAATATTTAAAAGTTTTGTATTTGAATATATGTGAAAATGTAATATATTCCTGTGATGGCAAAGCCGTATATTCAGCATCATTCCTCCAGTCTTCAGTGTCACATGATCCTTGAGAAATCATTCTGATATGATGATTTTCTGCTCAAGAAACCTTTATTATTATTATCAATGTTGAAAACAGTTGTGCTGCTGAACATTTGTATGGAAGTTCAAATGAATTTTTCAATTAATAACAGCATTTATTTGAAATAGAAATCTTTTGTAACATTATAAATATTTCACTGTCACTTTTAATGCATTTTATGTGACCTTGCTTAATAAACATATTCATTTCTTAAAAAAAAACATAATAAATTATTAACCAGAACTAGTAGCTAGAAATATGATCCATTTAAGGTGTCCTTGCTGAATAATTGTGTGGAAAATTGAAATATTGCATAAAAAGAACTGCCAAATAAAGCAGTGTCTTATCTGTAAAGAAATGGAAATTGCTGCAATCTGTGAAAAAACTGTGGCTCTTTTTCCCTACATCATAAATGTTGTGAGTCTCAGAGCATGCAGACAAAACGCTGTCATGTTATCTTGCGTTTGGATGCCGCAGTAGCTTCTACGAGGGAATTAAACCAAATCATTTTGATGACAAACTTTGGCTCAGGCATTTCAGAATGATCAAACCAACATTTGAGATACTGTGCGATGAAATTGGTCCACTGTTTTGTCCAGTTATCCAATCACATCCACTGTTGAGGCAAAGCCATGTGACTTTTTTGCTGCGCATCAAGGGATTTATTTAATAAATGTGTTTCCATTGCAGTTTATTCGCATGTCTTCTTATCGGATAAAAAAAATGTACCTGCCTCAATTGAGCAAATCCGCTTTTATGCACATTTTTAGAATTTATGCACCTTTCCATCCAACTTTTTTATGTGATATCTCAAAATGTGCATAAAACTAGGTGGATGGACTAGCTAATGGTAGTGTATATTCTCACATATTATTCCAATGCATATATGAGTAAGGAAAGTGTGGAGAAGACATAGTCACAAGATAATAGAAAAGTGGAACAAGCAGGAAAGAGAGAAAGTGTTGAGGATACACCCCGCATCTTGGGAGGGAAGAGAGCGCCAATTAAATGACAATGCCTGGGAGGAAAAGTCTTCAGCTTCACACTTTACCCTTATAAATGTCCACATATAAAAAACTACAATACTTCTCATACAAACATACTTCATTTTATCTGTCCAAAAAAAAATTCTGACCAAGCTAAATCATTTTTAATTATAAGTTAGTGGGGTTCCAGAAGTATAAATCCAACTGAAAATTCCAAAGATTTTTTGGCCAAGAATGTACACCTTTGAAGACTTCCTGAGCTCCGAGGTTGTGAAGTGATTGTATATTCCTCTGTAGAAGCAGCAAATCAGTGTGATTTCAACTTAATTTTTAATAGCCGAATTCTTGATGAAGTACTACACTACCCAAATTCATGAAGGAAGATCCACCAATCAAGAAGTCACTGTTACCATGGAAACAGGAACCGTGGCCACAGCCGTGAGTTCTTGCAGGCTAGCTGAGCTAGCAACATACATAACATTAAAGACAATTCACCCAAAAATATAAATCTGTCATCGTTCACTCACCCTCATGTCACTCCACACTGACAGCTGAGGTTTCTTTCTACCGTGGAACACAAAAGCAGAAATTCTGACAAAAGTTACAGTGACCATAGTTCCAAAGCTCCAAAAATTACCAAAAAACACCATAAACAGGGTATCTGCAGGTTTCACCGAGTCAAATTTCAAAGTATTACAAAAAAAAAGGTATTACAATTGCTTAATATAAGTAAAAGGTTAAGTAATCAAGTAAATGGTCAGTAATAAAATAAGAACTAATAAACAAATGACAATAGGACAAATAAATACAACATAAAGTTACAGATACAAACAGTGCTTTATGTTTAGGTAGGCTACGGTTTGTTTTTTCCCCTGTTGTGTTTTGTTTAACATAAACTTGAGTACTGTATTTTTCTGTTTAAATGTTACAATGAAATTTCTTCCATATTGTGACAAACATCCAGGTGAAATGGCTTATTGTAAAAAATTGCGGAATGAATGATTGGCGAAATCCAGTATACGTCACTGGAGATCTATACTTGAAAAAGTAAAAGAGGTTGAAAAGGTGAAAGAGGCTATATTATGCCCTTTTTCAAAGCCTTGATTTTTTTTTTTTTTTCACACATATTTTATATTTGCAGCACCCCTTTTCCCAGTCTGTCAGTAACGCTCTGTTTAGTTCCTGTCACTATAGAGCCCCTCCTTCTGAAAAACACAATGTGCTGTGATTGGTCGGCTGGAAATGTCACGCCCCTTACCATAAGTGCGAGGTTCTGTAACAAATCCACTGAATCCGAGTTGTGTAGAGAACCCGAGTGCATTTTATTAACGTGAAACTTAAATGTAGAATGTAAACTTAAGGAACTAAACTTGAACATGGCTTGGCTTGGAAATAAACATAAACATGAGCATAGACCTGGACCTGAACTTGAACATAAATTCACCAACAGCGATGACAGAGAACAAAGCTAGAAAAAAGACAATGGTAACATGAGGGCTATATACAAAGGCTGTGTCCGAAATCACCCCCTATACCCTTAAATAGGGCACTGTTTGAGGGAACAGCCATTTGTAGTGGTGGCCGAAACCATAGTGGATGTTATCGAGTGCACTCATTCAATCCCACAATGCACTGCAATGACGAGTGTACAACTGATGTACGCTCAATGGATAGAGAATACCCATAATGCACTCTGACAGTCATGCCGAATGAATTCCTGCCAGAAGATGGCGCCCACAGCTGAATCATCCATCCATCCATTTTGTAAACCACTGGTCCAATGTGGGTACAGCGTAATATCATACAGGTATATATTCATTTTCAATTGTGTAATTAAGGTTTATAAATCATTTCCATATGAGAATTCAAGATAAGTATTTTCATTACTACTGTAGCAGCCAGTTTGTGAAGTTTCAAATGATTATTAAACAGCAAGCACAAACTATGCAATAGCAGCAGCCCTTCCAGTGCACTCAGTGTCTGAATTCACTCAATAGTTTTCATTCACTCCTTCAAGTGGACTAATGTAGGGAATCAAACACAGCAATAGACAAGGGAAGCATATGGCATAATCACATGATAGGATCAGGGAATCACAAGGCAAACCAGGAAACATGACTTTGGGTAGGGACACACTAAACTGACGCCAAAGAACTAGCGCTGATGAAAGTTGCCTGCTTTTGGGGCAAAAAAGCTACACTTGAACACACAGAGAGAACTAAAGCCGACTGTCAACTAGCATGTGTGTTCTGTGTGTAAATGAGACAAATGTCTATTTCTGTAGATATATTTGTCTATATTCATCAATCAAAAAAGGAAACCGATGCTGCAGGCTGCAGATACACAGCGCGTGCTTACTGTTTTGAATATCAATCCTGCTGATCACTTTCTTTATTACACTCTGCTCATGTTAATATTAAAATGTTTTGCTATTATTCTTGTGCACTGACTCATTTACTAAACCAATCACGAGTTCTCTCTCTCTCTCTCTCCATAGCCCGACACCAATTCTACATGCTGAATCGACCCCCCCAAAAAAAACAGACAAAGTCCGACTAGAGCCAACGGTGCAGAACCATAGACTGTAAAAAAATATGGACGTAGTGTCCATGATGTCACCTGTAGGTTTCTGAAGATCAATTTTTGAAGCCTAAAGTGGGCCGTCGCATTTTGGCAGCGCGTCACCACGAGTCACTCCAGGATAACTGAAAATGGGCAAAGAGGCGGGACGTGGGTGAGCTGAGGTGACAGGTTGCTGAAACGACGCCCGCCTAGCGCGACAGTAGTGACAGCAGCGGCAATCCACCTGTTGCTCAAGTGGCCATGGCCTTAATTATGCAGAACTTTAAGGCTTAATATAATTTAAACGGATGAGTTATAAAAAAATCCTCCCCCTCACAATTGTCATGAAGGGCAAAATTAGCTGTATAGACCAAAACCACTTTTTGTACCAGGCTGTAAACATATTTTTTTCTGCTGTAAAGTTGGGCATTTTAACATGGGGGAGATACAGATTGGACTCCTTATTGGAGCCTGTCTCTAGCGTCCAGTCAATGAATTGCAGTTCAAGTCACATCCGTGTTGGCTTCAAGAGAAACTGCGAGAGGTTGCTGCTTGTGCGGAACACACCGAAAAAACGAATGTCGGCCGGCGCTCAAAAACGCCCAGACAGCTGATCAGTGTCTTGGTGTGTCCCAGGCTTTAGTAAACTTCAAAATAAAAGACCTGAACACAATCAAAACCCAAACCAAAAACATATGTGACAGTTTCAACAAACTACTTATGCAATCCAACCTTTTTTTCTGTGTATACCTTGGGCAAGAATTACAAACCCGATTCCAAAAAAGTTGGGACACTGTACAAATTGTGAATAAAAACAGAATGCAATGATGTGGAAGTTTCAAATTTCAATATTTGATTCAGAATACAACATAGATGACATATCAAATGTTTAAACTGAGAAAATGATTAATTTTAAGGGAAAAATAAGTTGATTTTAAATTTCATGGCATCAACACATCTAAAAAAAGTTGGGACAAGGCCATGTTTCCCACTGTGTGGCATCCCCTCTTCTTTTTATAACAGTCTGCAAACGTCTGGGGACTGAGGAGACAAGTTGCTCAAGTTTAGGAATAGGAGTGTTGTCCCATTCTTGTCTAATACAGGCTTCTAGTTGCTCAACTGTCTTAGGTCTTCTTTGTCACATCTTCCTCTTTATGATGTGCCAAATGTTTTCTATGAGTGAAAGATCTGGACTGCAGGCTGGCCATTTCAGTACCTGGATCCTTCTGTCTGGATGGGAGCATATGTTGTCCTAGAACTTGGATATACCTTTCAGCATTGATGGTGCCTTTCCAGATGTGTAAGCTGCCCATGCCACACACACTCATGAACCCCATACCATCAGAGATGCGGGCTTCTGAACTGAGCGCTGACAACAACTTGTTGTCCTTGTCCTCTTTAGTCTGGATGACATGGTATCCCAGTTTTCCAAAAAGAACTTCAAATTTTGATTGGTCTGACCACAGAACAGTTTTCCACTTTGCCACAGTCCATTTTAAATGA
Organism: Paracanthobrama guichenoti; assembly: GCA_018749465.1. Lineage (NCBI taxonomy): Eukaryota > Metazoa > Chordata > Actinopteri > Cypriniformes > Gobionidae > Paracanthobrama > Paracanthobrama guichenoti. Next base: position 357,337 of record JAGHMJ010000034.1, on the reverse strand, counting down.
GCCTTGGCCCAGAGAAAACGCCTGCGCTTCTGGATCATGTTTAGATATGGCTTCTTTTTTGACCTATAGAGTTTTAGCCGGCAACGGCGAATGGCACGGTGGATTGTGTTCACGACAATGTTTTCTGGAAGTATTCCTGAGCCCATGTTGTGATTTCCATTACAGTAGCATTCCTGTATGCGATGCAGTGGGCCCGAAGATCACGGGCATCCAGTATGGTTTTCCGGCCTTGACCCTTACACACAGAGATTGTTCCAGATTCTCTGAATCTTTGGATGATATTATGCACTGTAGATGATGATAACTTCAAACACTTTGCAATTTTTCTCTGAGAAACTCCTTTCTGATATCGCTCCACTATTTTTGGCTGCAGCATTGGGGGAATTGGTGATCCTCTGCCCATCTTGACTTCTGAGAGACACTGCCACTCTGAGAGGCTCTTTTTATACCCAATCATGTTGCCAGTTGACCTAATAAGTTGCAAATTGGTCCTCCAGCTGTTCCTTATATGTACATTTAACTTTTCCGGCCTCTTATTGCTACCTGTCCCAACTTTTTTGGAATGTGTAGCTCTCATGAAATCCAAAATGAGCCAATATTTGGCATGACATTTCAAAACGTCTCACTTTCAACATTTGATATGTTATCTATATTCTATTGTGAATAAAATATAAGTTTATGAGATTTGTAAATTATTGCATTCCTTTTTTATTCACAATGTGTACAGTGTCCCAACTTTTTTGGAATCGGGTTTGTATTTAAATGAGGGATATTGTGATGTGTACATTCCTAGAAGAAAACATGAGACTACAATCGAGGCGTTTCAGGGAGTTCAGAAACTTGCTTTCTGATATAGCTTAAAAATGGAAGATGTGCACGAATGAATCATTCAGAATAAGACCAATAACAGAAGGATTTTCATTTACTCAAAACTGCATTGGTTTTAGTTGGTTCATGACTTAGAATGCTGAAAGATTTTATGAAATGGAGACATATGGAGAAAATGAACAAGAAAAATGCTTTCATAACCAAGGCCGCTGTCCTTGTCTAGTCCACTGAGATATGTTTGTCACATCTCCGTCATCTGTTCTCATTTGTTCCTGGACCTTGTGGAGGAACAGTACATTGCACCTTAAAACACTTCTCTTTCATAATAGTCAAGATAACATGTTACACTGCAACTGAAGATAACAGCCGGCAATTTTCTCTTACAATAAAAGCAGAATCATGTCCTATCTCACTGAAAGAGTCTCACATGGTTTCAGTCTTTAATTTAATTTAGTCTTTCCTTTTATTCCTTCTCTACCCGTTTTCTTCTCTGTCTTTATCACACCTTGTGCCTATTGAATTTCATAAATTAGACTTCCAAGAACAGAGCATTGTGCAGTGCTGACTACAAGTGGATAGAGGGCAAATGTCAGACTCTCAAGTCTCAGCAGAGGAAAAAAGAAATTGCAGGATGAATAGGGTGAGAAAATGACAACAGGAGAAGAAGGAATATTAGTTCCAGGGGAAGAATTAATGGGTGCACGCAGAGAACAGTGACTGATAGATTGAGGGAAGACTGAACTCAGGGCTGCAGGTACTTCAGGATGGAAGGAAAATATAGATTGCAGCTTTTTATTTCTCCCAATGATACTCCCCATCATAGAGTGCCTCAATGCTGAATCTCCATCAACACACACACACACGCACGCACACACTCATAAAAAGCACATTTAAGGACTCTCTCACTGCACAAACCGATTTAAAGAGAGTGTAACTATATGGCTGTATAATGAAGATCATCATCACTGCTGAGAGAATCATTACTTGCTCGTCTCTCCACAAAAATGACTAAACATCACACTTCCCTTCACACTGTACCCACACATGCAATGTAAAAAAAATATTTTTCACTAAACATTTATATAAAAACATTATGCAATATTGGTAGCACTTTGTTTTATAGTACTGTTCAACATGTACATAATATGTACTTAATATAGTGATTACAATATCTGTGTAATAACGCTTAAACCTAACCTTAACCCATGTAGTTGCCTTATATATTTTTACGTAAAGTGTAGTTCTACCAGACATACACTCACCTAAAGGAATATTAGGAACACCATACTAATACTGTGTTTGACCCCCTTTCGCCTTCAGAACTGCCTTAATTCTACATGGCATTGATTCAACAAGGTGCTCAAAGCATTCTTTAGAAATGTTGGCCCATATTGATAGGATAGCATCTAGCAGTTGATGGAGATTTGTGGGATGCACATCCAGGGCACGAAGCTCCCATTCCACCACATCCCAAAGATGCTCTATTGGGTTGAGATCTGGTGACTGTGGGGGGCCATTTTAGTAGAGTGAACTCATTGTTATGTTCAAGAAACCAATTTGAAATGATTCAAGCTTTGTGACATGGTGCATTATCCTGCTGGAAGTAGCCATCAGAGAATGGGTACATGGTGGTCATAAAGGGATGGACATGGTCAGAAACAATGCTCAGGTAGGCCGTGGCATTTAAACGATGCCCAATTGGCACTAAGGGGCCTAAAGTGTGCCAAGAAAACATCCCCCACACCATTACACCACCACCACCAGCCTGCACATGTAACAAGGCATGATGAATTCATGTTCTCATTCTGTTTACGCCAAATTCTGACTACACCATCTGAATGTCTCAACAGAAATCGAGGCTCATCAGACCAGGCAACATTTTTCCAGTCTTCAACTGTCCAATTTTGGTGAGCTCGTGCAAATTGTAGCCTCTTTTTCCTATTTGTAGTGGAGATGAGTGGTACCCGGTCGGGTCTTCTGCTGTTGTAGCCCATCCGCCTCAAGGTTGTGCGTGTTGTGGCTTCACAAATGCTTTGCTGCATACCTCGGTTGTAACGAGTGGTTATTTCAGTCAAAGTTGCTCTTCTATCAGCTTGAATCAGTCGGCCCATTCTCCTCTGACCTCTAGCATCAACAAGGCATTTTCGCCCACAGGACTGCCGCATACTGGATGTTTTTCCCTTTTCACACCATTCTTTGTAAACCCTAGAAATGGTTGTGCGTGAAAATCCCAGTAACTGAGCAGATTGTGAAATACTCAGACCGGCCCGTCTGGCACCAACAACCATGCCATGCTCAAAATTGCTTAAATCACCTTTCTTTCCCATTCTGACATTCAGTTTGGAGTTCAGGAGATTGTCTTGACCAGGACCACACCCCTAAATGCATTGAAGCAACTGCCATGTGATTGGTTGATTAGATAATAGCATTAATGGGAAACTGAACAGGTGTTCCTAATAATCCTTTAGGTGAGTGTACATTTATTTACGTTTCCATACACACTGACTGAAACGTATAAATGTTAACGTATTGACGACACTAAAACGTAAATGATTTACGTATGAACAACTTTACAGATGTACAAATTTGTTTGTATTCCTGTTAATGAATACAAAAATCATGGCATTAATGTTTTGACTCTATTGTATTCTCAGTCGTATTTATTAAACACTGTTTACTCATCTACTTAAGAAATAATAACATTTCGCTGTGACTTCTTCTGCAAACTTATTTCTGAGAATTACATAATTTTAAACATGTCTACATTTTAAAACCTTAAAATTAATAAAAACATTTCTTTAATCGTTTAACCATTTTGTTAATATTTTGTTTGTTTGGCGTGAAACAGAAGCTGTTTTCTCCTATACAGCGACTGCCAATAGAGCCATAAAATACACCAAAACACAACATACATTCACAAAAGACATAAATTTTACTCGCTCGCAGAATCCTCATCTTTAGAATCTATACGTTTGCAAGGAACAGATCCAAATTCAACCCTTTATCTTCATCTCCATTCTCAGCAGCGACCGTAAACGCCAAATCCCATGCTCGTTATGATGAATTCAAATTCAAAAAACTGCACCCTCAAGAAGCGCTACGACATGTTTTACAGCAGTGATATCAAAGACTCATTGGCTGTCGCCTGCTTTGTCACAGATTGCGACATGCTGTGCTTCAGTCGATATACATTTGAAAATAGGAAATGCGTAACTTCATGGAGTGAACATTTTCATGGATTAATAACTTATACCTCATACAAAACTATTATATATTGCCAGAGAGGACTGCGACTGCAACACATCGTCATTTGAATGACTTTTGGTACCGTTTTTTTTCACATTTTCGCAATAATTATTGTGATTACACTTGTCTGTCGGTTATGTTTTTCTTCATAACTCTACATATGGCTATAGGTAGGTTTATGGGTAGGATAAGCGGCTCAAAATATCTTTTTAATGCTATATTGTTACTAAAATTGTCATCTCTGTCCATTACGTTTTATTATTTTTATATTCTGTATGAAATGGTTATGTTTAGGTTTGGGAGTAGGGTTAAGGGTAGGGGTGTAACGATATTCAAACTGAACCAAAAAAAACGTGATACACCACCCACGGTACGAACCGCGATACTCTCATGTCGAACCAAACGTGCCCCGCCCCCTGCTGCCCCGGCCCAGCTCTCACTTCACCTTATGGCACAAAATAATTTTTTTTCCTCCTTAACATTTGATTAAATAGTAATTAGTACACTTTTAACAACTAATAATAATATTATTTACTACATTTATGCATTTGGCAGATGCTTTTATCCAAAGTGACTTACATTGCACTCAAGGTACACATTTTTACATTTTGTCAGTTTTTGCTTTCCCTGGGAATCGAACCCATGACTTTGGCATTGCTAGCGCCATGCTCTTATTGTTTGAGCTACAGGAAAGTTATTTACTAAATATACACTAACATTTGTCTTCCAAGTGCATGTCACGTGACTTGGGTGATCGCTCAAGTTGCATGGTGGAAGGACAAAAAGCCAGTTTTCCAATTTAGCCAGGTTGGCTAAATGCTACCTTGGAATCCCAGCAACATCATCATTTACGTAGCTTGTTATGAAATAAAAAAATAAATAAAAATTGCGTTGTATATCACTTCATAAAGCACAAAATAAACTATGAGCAACTAAGCCGTTGTCAATTCGTAAGTCATTGAATAAAAGTAAAGTACCAATAAATCCCGTAACTGGTTCAACGTGTGTTAGCTGGGAAGGCATGCAGGTATGATGTTCATTCTGTTCATCAGGAGCAGTTTTCATCTTTCATTAACAGTTTATGTTGTTATTGTGTATTCATCATGGTAACTGTTGTTTCCATAACCCCAAAATGCCACTTTATTTTCACTTTGTTATTTTGTATATTTTTTAATTAGTGTGGTGGCTACTTTGTGTTTCTGAAAACTGCTATTTAATAGCTTTTACCTTTTAGGCCTATTTATTCATCAGTATTAGTCATATTCATACAATTTAGGTGTTTGTTAAGTAGGCTAAAGTGGGAAATTACTTGTGTGTGTGTGTGTCATTAATTTTTATTAAATAAATTAGCTTCTTTAAAAAACAAAACAAAACAAAAACATTATGGTAAATGGTAAAATGAGTAGATTATTTCTGACTAGTCTACGGTGGAGGTATTTATTTCATTCTAGTTTACTCAGGTATGCTAAGAAAATGTGAAGCCAATGTAAAAGTCAATAAGTAAAATTGTTGTTGTTAAAAGGGATCTTACATTTAACTATAAAATGGTAAAAGGTAAATTATACAGATATTTTTATAATAAGAAAGATTTGTAAATATTTAACGCTTTGTTCTTGTAAAAACATAATGTTACATTTAAATGTTGCAGATATCTCCATATTATATGTTTTAGTATCTATCAAAACGTACAAATGTATGTGTCTTTTGTGTCTTTGAAAGTTATGTATTAATACCTATGTATTAACAATGAGACCAGGCTTTTAATGTAGGCCTATTGTTCTTTTTCTGTTTTAAAATGTGAGCATATTTCTTCATTGCATAAGTGACATTTGAATTGCATCTAATTCTGGTATGTGTTCAGGTTTAAGTGATTCCTCCACATTATTGTTAGCTTCCAGCTTTAACTTAATGACACCTGAGTAACTGGCAAGCTGTAACATTATTCAGTTACCAATTACTGAACCATTAGGTTTTCAGAGAATAGACGGCTATTCTAGACAGAATAGACAGACCGCTGGTACCAAGTACTGCAGTATAATATTTCACTTGTAAATTAAACATTATATTTTACATTTCAATGTACATATAAATTGTAGCCTGTGGTGCTTTGCTAAATAAAAATAAAATTGATGTAAGAGCACAAACATTAAGGCAGCACGCCATGTGGGAGTCATTTCACTCGTGAAAATGTACTTGTAAGTTGAATCTTTAATTACTGGAAAGGCTGCATACTAATCATACGGCTAGCTGCAACAGCAAACATGACTGATGTTTACAGATGAATTAACTGGAACCAGGAAATATGCTGTCCAGACCACGTCAAAAACAGGTGCTCACGTGTGGTGCATTTCAACAGAAGACCTGCATCAGTGAACAAATGCATCCTCATGCACGTTTAGTCAGGACTCCAACGACGCCACTTATCTAACAGCTTTCACTGTCTTTGCTTTTAAAAGCAAAGTTGTTTGAAACAACACAAAAAGCATGAGGCTGTCGGTTTCATTTCAGCACAGCAGTTAGAGACTGGAGAATTGAAAGAAACAGAAAGACTGAGGAAGGGAGTTTGTGTTGGAGTACTGAAGGAAACCGAAAACAAAGAGCTACGGCAGATACGACTGGTAAACTTGATGGCTGTACTGGACAAGAAAGAATGAGAGTGCAGGAAGATGATTATAGTGAATACAAGAGAAGACAGAATGAGTCTTGTTTGTGGAACGAAAAGTACACATAGTGCAGATGTGCGGGTCTTGTGCACACTCCTAAAAATAACAGGTCTTTATTGGTATCGATGGATCCATGAAGAAGCTTTAACATCCATGGAATATTTCCACAGCACAAAAGGTTCTTTAAATTATTAAAATGGGTCCAATTCTCACTAATAACTATGACTTTTGCCCCAATGAACTCCTAATAATTAATAAATTAATAGTTAGTAAGGTAGTTAAGTTTAGGTTTTGGTAGGATTAAAGGATGTAGAATAAGGTCCACAACGGGCTCGGTCACATCTGTGATATTGACCAATAGGTGCACAGAAGCTCTTCAGCTATCTAATATGGTGAAACGAGAGAGAGATGATGGTATTGGTGCTGCTAGGTGGAATTATGCAATGGAGGAAAGGTTCAATGGAGCTATGGCTTTATGATGTTTCCTAGAGGGACTACCACAACAGAGTGAAAAAATATACATGCTGGCAAACGATAGCGAAGGCACTTCAGCAAACCAGTGAGTACTGGAATTAGCATTAGGCTAGTACAACCACTGTTTCTTTACGCTCTATTTTCGCCTTCTTGTTGACATCACACTAGGGATGTGACGGTGAGTAAATTATCCCACCTCTTAATCGACACGTGACAACACCAGTAATACCAGTATCACTGGCAGGGGCCTTTAAATCACTAATTCTAAACCGAAAGTAAAATAATGGTGGCAATGGTGGCATTAATAATAGTTAATGGTGCAGAGAAGTGTGAGTGTTTTCAATGAAAATCTTCCATAGGAATGAACTGAAAACTAGTGGACAGCACCATGAAAGAATGACAGTGTGGCCATGAACGAACGACAGTGCGGCCGTGAACAAACAACAGTGCGGCAGTGAACGAACGACAGTGCAGCCTGTGAACGAACAACAGTGCAGGCCGTGAACGAACGACATTGCGGCCCGTGAACGAACGTCAGTGCAGCCTGTGAACAAACGACAGTGCAGCCCGTGAACAATCGACAGTGCAGCCCGTGAACGAACGACAGTGCGGCCCGTGAACGAACGACAGTGCGGCCCGTGAACGAACGACAGTGCGGCCGTGAATTAAGGACAGTGCAGCCCGTGAACGAACAACAGTGCAGCCATGAACGAACAACAGTGCGGCCCATGAATGAACAACAGTGCGGCCGTGAATTAACGACAGTGCGGCCCGTGAACGAACGACAGTGCGGCCCGTGAACAATCGACAGTGCAGCCCGTGAACGAACGACAGTGCGGCCCGTGAACGAACGACAGTGCGGCCGTGAATTAAGGACAGTGCAGCCCGTGAACGAACAACAGTGCAGCCATGAACGAACAACAGTGCGGCCCATGAATGAACAACAGTGCGGCCGTGAATTAACGACAGTGCGGCCGTGAATGAACATCAGTGCGGCCATGAATTAAGGACAATGCGGCCGTGAATGAACGACAGTGCGGCCCGTAAATGAACGACAGTGCGGCCGTGAATGAACATTAGTGCGGCCGTGAATTAATGACAGTGTGGCCATGAATGAACATCAGTGCGGCCGTGAATTAAGGACAATGCGGCCGTGAACGAACGACAGTGCGGCCGTGAATTAACGACAGTGCGGCCCGTGAATGAACATCAGTGCGGCCGTGAATTAAGGACAGTGCAGCCCGTGAATGAACGACAGTGAGGCCGTGTATATTGTACTTTCGGTTTAGAATTAGCAACAATTTTTGGGTGGGTTGCTTGAATGGTGGGTTCATTAGCCTATTATTCTTAATGAAAAACACAACAACAAAACAGTACAAATGACAAACTCACCTAAATAGGTACTTTTACATTTTGCTTTGAAACCAAATCTTCCACCGTCATCTTGTCAGTCTCTCGTGATAAATATCTGAAAATAAATCTGACTCCGGCTGCGTTTGTGCTGCGACAGTTCATGCTGTATCGAGCAGATACATTCAGTTTTTAATTGTCTGTTCTCTGAACTAAATTATTTTATTACTATAAAATAAAATAAAAAATAAAAAAATTACCGTGGGGGCGGTGCCACGGTAGGAAAGTGACGTAACCGTTGTGCCTGAACAACGGTAACACCGCCAACACCGACTATCGCAGCAAGCCTATATCCCACACGTCGTTAAAGATGGCTAGCGATGATTGATCAGGAAGCAATGTGTAGTCTGACATGTTTCCTGTCCACGACAACAATTTAGGAGTCAAAAGCACATAATCTGACATAGTGACTATCATAACAGACAAAAATATTGTGTAGTCTAAACCCGGCATAAGGAATCACTATAGAATAGCTAGACTTTTAGTCATCATGAAGCAGCCAAACACATTTTATTTTGTTTTAATGTGAGGGAGAGAGAGTATGAAATTAGTGACGCCACAAAAATAAACTGTTATGGGAAAGTATCCGAAAGAGTCGATTCATGAACGGTGTGTATAAGACTTTGCAATCAGAATTTCTGTCAATCCAGAAGTAAAATGACAGATGTTTGACAGAAATGAGTCAGAAAGCTGAATACAGTTCATGAATATCCATTAAAGGAATGTGTATTTTACTTGCCACAAAGATTTGATGCCAGCAACATGGAAAATTCCAGATACTGAACCAATTACAAAAACCTAGGAAACTATTTCCAGAGTCTATTGTGTTTAACTCGACTCGTTGCCCCTGTTCATTTAGTTCTGATAAGTTGTGCTTAGAAAAGAGCTGTTTTCTCATAATAAAGTCAGCAGCTGGGTGGGCTTGATTAGACTCACAGATGGATGCAACCCAAACCCCTGTTGATATGGGAAGGAAACCCCAAAGGAGCCTGTTTGTTTGTTTTTGAACATTATTTCTGAGTCAATACTGCCAGAGTGAATGTCACCAGCCAGTGAAAACCTCCATTGATCTCCCTCCAGGAGCATCTACATCTCCATAACTCAAGCATAAATGTCACCCTGCGAGGAAACAGCAACACGCTGACTTCAGCTGTTCTGAATGCTGCTGGGCGTAACTGTAAATGTGTGAAGCAGAGGACGTACAGATGAAATCAGGGGGGAAATCACTGATCGTAAAAACATAGAATTTACAAGATGTGCACTGATCTAAGAATTATGGGACAGTATTAAATTTAAATACAACAGAAGTTCGTTAGTCATCAAGGTATTTCATAGAAGTCAATGCAATTTTTTTTTTTTTTTAGGAGTGTTCATACAATATATGGGTCATTGACAAATAAGGATGTCTGAGATCTATCTGTCTGTCTGACAATCTGTCTGTATGTTTGTCTGTCTGTCTGATTATCTGTCTGCCTGTCTATCTATCTATATGTCTGTCTGACATCTGTCTGTCTGTCTGTCTGACGATATGTCTCTGTCTGTCTGTCTATCTGTCTGTCTGTCTGTCTGACATCTGACTGTCTGATGATCTGTCTGTCTGACTGTCTGTCTATCTGTCTGTATGTCTGCCTGTCTGTCTGACTATCTGACTGTCTGTGTCTATCTGTCTGTATGTCTGTCTGTCTGCTGACTGTCTATTTGTCTGTATGTCTGTCTGTCTGACTGACTGACTATCTGTATGTCTGTCTGACTGTCTGTCTATTTGTCTGTATGTCTGTCTGACTATCTGTCTGTCTGTCTATTCGTCTGTATGTCTGTGTGACTATCTGTCTGTCTGTCCGTCCGTCTGTCTGTCTGTCTATCTGTCTGTCTGTCTGTTTGTCTTACTATTTATCTGTCTGTCTGTCTGTCTGACCATCTGACTGTCTGTCTGTCTGTCTGTCTGTCTATCTATCTATCTATCTATCTATCTATTTGACTGTCTATCTGTCTGTCTGACTATCTGTATGTCTATCTGTTTGAAATATGTTTTTGTCAAATTACATTATAGTATTTCATGCTTTTAATTTTTTCTTCACAATTACAATAATTTTAGCCACACAGAAAGTGAAATGGAAAGCTCAAAAGTGAAATGAAAAACTTTTCTGTATGAATCACTTTTTCTTTTTTGTATTTTTGAATAACTTAATCAAAAGCAGTGGCATGCTATTGACCCATATGTATTTGACAACCCCAAGAGTCAGAGAGGGTAATTAAAATTTCTAGCTGAAGGCTCATTTTATAAACATCATTAAGTCTGTCCCCAGGACGCTACGGTGACATATATTTGCATAAAGCACATTGATCTTACAATGCAAACAACCTGAGAGGATCATACATCAGCTCCTGAATTAGACATGCACACACTGAAAATAACGTTTACAGGCACACAATGCTTGTTTTAGTGCTTTGAATGGTGAATAGATGTTATCAACCACACAAACTGCTGTGGGAATGTGCCTCCACAATGACTAACTGCACTCATGATTGTTAATGTGTCATTATACTCAATCAGGAGATAATGTTTTAAACCAATTGTGCCTGCATGTCCACATAACATACTTTACCGTTGCTCTATATGGTAGATAAATGGTTGCACATGGTAGGCTGGGAATTTGAACAGAGATTTTTCCTCATAAGAATGCAAGTGTAGCAATCCTTCTCTAGACAAAGCCACGCTTTCACTTCCTGACCTGCCCCCACACAGACACACTAAACCTGCACATATAGTCCTGGTGCTGCTCACACATAGAGGGGGACATGCTGGGAGACCGCAGACTAGAAATGAGCAGGGATGAGAGGATGCGGGGGAAAAGATAGCAACAGAGCTCAAGAGCATGAGAGAGTACAAACCATCAAGGCCTTATTCTAACATCCCTGTAAGCTGATTACGTTAGATGAAAGGCATGTCAAACAGCATCTATATAACTTTGGCAATCCAGCAAAGCCACGGCTGAGCAAGAAATCAAGGCACTCAAATGCATAGCTGCACACTAGTAGATATACACTTACATGGGCATGATAATAGAAAGAGAGGTAAAAAGTGCTGGAGACACAGGATATGATAATCACAAAAATATGATTTGTCTAGCCAAAGAGGAAAAACTAATGCATCTAATTACATTTCATTGTCTGCTTTTACCTGAAATAACAAGATCTAACACAGGGTTATGAAATATGATTTTCTCAAAAAAAAAGTGGTTAAGGAATGCTGAATCATTAGGAATATGTGAACAATTTATTTTTCTAATAAATATGATCAAAAATGTGTTGTTTATACAATAAATTAAGAAATCATAATAAAGAAATTTTACCCTATACCCTAATACTTATTGAGCTTATCTACATTCTTCACTTTTTCTTAAATATGCTCATAAACTAGCCTAAAAATGCTTAATATTTGGAACATTCTAATGCAGTGAAATTATTTTCAATATCTATTTTTTTCATAAATATATGATTGTTAATTGTACACACACACACACACACACACACATTGTTAATTGTACACACAAATATCCATAAACGAGCCTAAAAAGGGGGTTGATATTCAGAAAATTTGAATGCAGTGAAATTATTTTCAATATTTTGTTATATATTTAGAGATGCTTTATAGTCAAATATTTAGGGATGAATTAGTAAATTTACTAGATTTACTAGAAATACAGCAATTCATGATGATGGAAGGGTTATATTTTTATTAGGCTATGTCATGTTTAATGCGTATTGGTTATAGTTATATAATTGGTTATAGAATAATTCAAGACAAATTAGGGTTCGTTTTATTTTATCCTTTTAAAATCAGTTTGATTTGCCCTAAAATCTTGAGCATTCTGGTTGCCTATTTAATGTTTGATGTTTAAAAGATGATGTCAGAGCTAATGAGCACAAGTTCTCTCTAAAGTAAGCAATGGTATGATGTCATTCCTAAAGATTTTCTCTCCCCTCTTTCATCCGTCTTTTATTTTTCTCTCCACTTTTCTTTTCTATCGACATTCTAGCCTAACTCAGTTTGCATTTCCTACAAACAAAAGCATTACTTATTTCCAGTCAATAGAAATGCTTTCTAAAGAGAGAGCAGTGAGGACGGACAGGAATTCCTCTCTGCTAAATTCTGTCATGGGTTTCAAACATCTCAGTTATATGGGTCAGAGGAGCTGTCACAAATATGCAGAAGAAATTTCCAGTGCACCAAAACTGCTCTCAAACACACTGTATGCTTTCTGTTATGAATTCGAGTCTGACTGTTACATCAAAACTAGCTCGTGATGTTTAAGGTCTCCCAACATATCCATCAGAGAAAAGAGAGTGGCGTCTGGAATGGAATGCCAGTGATGTCATTCTATTCTAATGCATCACATTCCAGGTTCTATGGAGCTCTCAGTTAAAGGCGGCGCTGCATGAGGCCTCAGGAGTGTGCTTTCAAAGACACGCACAAAGGAACAGAGTGTGTGAATGTGAGAGAGCTCTTAAAAGTTCCAATGAGCCACGCAGATTCTTCTGTAGCAGTGGGACAGAGACAAGAAGAACTGCAAATGTGCATTGTAAGTGGGTGTACACAAGAAAGATAACAGCATTTTTTTCCTCATTTCTATTGTCTACAAAGACTTGGCTAAAAGGCTAGACTAAGCTGGCTAAAACTAGATTTGAATTTGCTGAAGGAATTAAATTCCAGTGCTTGCAGACAACTAAAAATGACATTGTATGGCATTTTGGGCAAAAATTCTGTGACAAAATTTCAAGGGATATAGTAAAAAATAGACACAGCACAACAGGGCATAGGCTAAAGTTTACAAGGCACAATGAGTGAACTATAGCACATAGCAGGGGCCTTGAGAGGAAAGACCCCAAATTTGCATGGGTTTTAAGAATGATATTATTTATATATATACACACACAAACACACATACACACACACACAACAGGCATAATTGTGTGTACAAGCATAATTATTATTATTAGTAGAGGTGTATTATTATTACATAGAAACGTAGCTACATCTAATGTACAACAGTAGCCTAATATATTCTGTCAATTTCTTCACGTTAAACCAAGCTTTTATTTTGTCGGGTTGCCGTGAAGACCTTTGAGTGTCTGTGTTCATGATATGACAGTTTTCTCAAATGAAACGGTAAATGCTCATGAAGTGACGGTTTATGCGTTCGTGTCCTCATATAGTGACACACGGCAGAGGCTACAAAGATGCATTTACAAGTTCTGCGCTTCGTTGTTTAAATAGCAAATTAATTTGCGCCCATGGGTGTACTGGTCTGAAAACGAGGTGTTTTCAGGCGCATACTTGGTGCGTTGCTGTTTTGAGGCAACTGAAAAAGATTTTATTTATTTTTTTGCTATTTAAAAAGCACGTTAGTAATATGCGCCTATAGGCGAGTCCACAGCGCATGTACACTTTGCTTATTACACACACAGGGACGTGCAGCAGCACACAAACATTCCTAAATATTAAAAAACTATTACACACTGAAAGAGTACAGAATCTCCGGATCATCTACATTAAACAGCATAAAAATCTAAACTGCCTGACGTTACCAAATGAAATGTTAAACATTAAACAGCAAACATTAAACAGCATAAAAATCTAAACTGCCTAACGTTACCAAATGAAATGTTGACCCATTATAGGACCCATTATAGGACTGTGCAAGCTTTGGGGGGTGTTGACAGACACAATCTACTCCATTTGATAATTGTTCTAAATCCAGAAGTAGTCTTTGACTAAAACATGATTTTCTAAGCTTTTTGTTCAAAATGATTCTTTCTAATATATATATATATATATATATATATATATATATATATATATATATATATATATATATATATATATATATATACACACACACACACACTTGATGTATATGTGTGTTCAGATATTAATACAACAAAATATTCTGGGGCCATATGGTACTGCTGGCTATGAAACTACAAAAACATAAAACTATGGCCTGGAAAGAGTTGCCTTCAAGATGTTATCTGGAAGATGCTTACTTTTAAGTTAACAGTGTATCTTAGATTAACAACTCTATGGAATAAAAGATTCACAATTGATCTAGTAATTTCTGACCAGACTTTAAAGAGAAAGAAGAATGAAATGATAATGTATATTAAATATTAAACACAGAACCTTCTTGGTTATCTAAGATTTTATCTACAAAACAAAATAGTAATAAAGCCTGTAGCCTATTAAGCAGCCCCGGCTGAATTATTTGCAATATATATATAAGAGTAGTGCTATCTTGCAAGTACTGCAATAAAATATGAGTTCTCACAATTGTCTATTACTGAATCCAAAAAAACAATCTTATCGTCGAAGTGACACCATTTTAATGTCCATTCAGCAGTTTCCAAATCTGGTCTTGGCAATAGGATGGTGGATGGACGCCAGCACACTGCGGGCGGCATTGGTCAGTCTTTTTCCTTTTTATTTCCTACATTTCAGCTGCTGTAATTACATTCTATTTCTTTGTCTCTCCTCCATCTCTCACTTTAAAACTTCCTTTCAAGTGGTCCCATCTCTCGCTGCACCTCAGTGAATCGATCCATTTTATTTCTCTCTGGTCTCTAACCTTTTGTCTCATTTTGGCTGTCACTCAGGATTACAGGCAGTCTTCTGCTTTTGGTAGATCCCGCCAACTTCTCTCTTTCACCCAAGTTACTTTTCTCAATCTATCTCCCGCCTACCGTCTGAATCTAGGCTCTGTTCCAGCCATCCCGGCCTGTCTGCTACAATTCTCTCTAAAGGGTCATGGACTGGGAGAGCTGGGTTAATGGCTGACATGTGTTTGGAGAAGGAAGTGTGCTTGTTTTCAGTCCCACATTCTTCACAATGGCCTTGTTCTTTGTGCAAAGCACCACAGTATGGTGAAGGACCTGTCTGCGAGTAGATGGATGTTGTATTCTCAATCATAAATACTGCCGCGTTTTCTCAGCTATCATTAACACCTCTTTCGCTGTGTGTTATGTAAAGTAGACAAAGGCGTTTTTTTGTTTGTTTGTTTTGTCCTGTGATGCCCCAGGACACAAACTCTTGTCCCCTACTAGACATCTGATGCAAGTCTGCAGTATTTTACAGTGTCATCAATTGCACAAGTACAGAGACTTGGTACTGCCAATACATTCATAGACACGCTGCTGTAAGCATGTAAGACATACTGATGCAGCACATATAGTATACATGAAATTACCTGTAGCAGATCTAGACAGGTGGAGCTGGGGGAGGTGGAGGGTTTGCTGCAGTGCAAGACTTGCTTACACAGCAAACACTGAACAAAATTATTTAAATGCTGAGCAAGCAATTTCACTGGCTGCAAATGCAGCAGAGACCAATCGATTGGTAGCAGATTGCATTAAGGACATATCAGCCTGTGCCCTCTAGAGTTTCATGACTGAACTAGATATTTATTGCATTTATTACCAGTGTCTACTGGACAAAATGGAATTGTATTTCAAATTGAGTAGTGAAAGATGAGGGTAAATAAATAGAGCAGAATGATGAGAAATAAAATAATTTTCAAAATTCACAGTGTATAGTATGTGTACAGTGCAACAGTAAAGAACATGTTTACATTTTAGACAAGTCAAGTTGCGGAACAGGACCACACACGTGCTTACTGTACAAATCCTGTACGTCACCGCAATCGTCTTCACCTTGTTTGCTATCCTCATCCATCAAAACTTCACTAGCGAGATGCTGTTTTGCTTTATCCAGCAGAGAAACATAGTTTGCGTATCATCTGGCCATACAACAATGGTATGTTTTGACATTCCGTTCAGTCTGTATTTTACACAGAATGACGGGTGAGGACTCATGCTCTTCAGAAACAATCATAGCATATGACAGAGCTCATGTTTTAAAGCAAAAATTTCACTGAAAACACAATGCAAGTCTCTATTCTCTCAGCCATCTCTGATGTAATTAGCCTGGTTTTCTTTACATTAGTGCTGTTTGAATGAATTCACTTACTGGATCACTGGACTGAAAACTTTCCTGGAGTTTAGTAGCTTAAAATGATCTGCTCACAAACAGAGAAGGTTTCCGCCTACCAGGGTTACAGGTTCTTGCGCCATTGTAGATGATCTCGACTTCTAAGATCATCTAACTGCGTGATGTAAATTACGTTACTGGCGCAATTTTGCATGCTTCAGTAATTTATTTGCGTTAAATTATTTTAACATGTTAAGGATTCTCTCAGGCGTTCACAAAACCCAGTGTAAAGAGTGTAACTGGAGAACATATGGGCAAGAATGATCCACTAGTCATCCAATAACAGAATAATCAATTAGTGGGGCTGACTAGTGTCACATGCGCCAGCTGGAGTGCCCATAATCTCCATCAGAGGGCACTCCTCCCGAAATATGTGTCCGAAATATGTATAGGTGTCCGAAATCGCACCCATATACCCTTAAATAGAGCACTATTTGAAGGGACAGTCTTTTGTAGTGGTGTCCAAAACGATAGTGGACGTTATTGAGCGCACTCATGCAATCCCACAATGCACCACCATATCGAGTGTACAACTGATGTACGCTCAATGGCTAGAGAATACCCATAATGTACTGTGAGAGTCGCATGCTGAATGAATTCCCGCGTCTGAATCATCCATCCATTCATTTTCCAAATCGTGCTGGTCCAGTGTAATATCATACAGGTATAAATTCATTTTATTTGATTATTAAATTGTTTAATTATGGTTTATACATGCTAGTCTCCATGACATAATTTAAGATAAATCTTTTCATCTTAAAGCTGCCAGTTTGCTGCGTTTCAAATAATTATTAAACAGCAAGCATAAGTTATACAAAAGCAGCAGCCCTTCCAGTGCACTCAGTGTCTGAATTCACACACTCATTTTCATTCACTCCTTCAAGTGGACTATATTAGTGGATTAATGTAGGGAATAGTGAATGAGGGTATAGGGGGCGATTTCGAACACAGCACTGGGCTCTCTCATCATTGCCTGGACTCATTGTGTTGTGATTAGGTTCAGCTGTGTGTCATTTGTTTGTTAAGCCCTGCCTATATATGTCCTGTGTTTTCACTCTTTCTTTGTGAAGCCTTGTAAGGGTCACACTGCATTTCAAGTATATCTCTCTCTCTCTCTCTCTCTCTCTCTCTCTCTCTCTCTCTCTCTCTCTCTCTCTCTCTCTCTCTCTCTCTCTCTCTCTCTCTCTCTCTCTCTCTCTCTCTCTCTCTCCCTCCCCATGTCATGTTTTTAGATCTTTTTCCTGTTTTTTTTTTTTTTTCATTCTTTTTTCTTTTTCTGTTTGTCCGTGTTTTTCTGCTCTGTTGTCTTTTTGAATTATCTCCCCTTTGTTTTGACCAATTGCCTGTTATGGATTATGATTATATATAGCCTGTGTTTGGCTCCTCAACCGTATACAACTAGCTTATCCAGAGTTTGCTTTAACATTTAGAATATTAATAGAAGAAAATAAAAAAATTCTGTGTATGAGACCTCCAAAGTTGAAACTTAAAAGTGAACATGATGTTAATCCATTAATCCAAGAAGTTCTATAATTTTGTGTAGAACAAGTACCACAAAAAAGTTTATTGTGGATATAAGCCAGAAAATACAGTGGGCTAAATGTCTCTTTATTATGTATTTCTTTACTCTCTTTGCCCTTGTATATACTCATGTACCAGTATCAGAACGAGCAGAACTAAATTTTTTGATCCCTTGTGTAATTTCCCTCATCACCTCATCCTTCCCACTGTCTGTTCCTCCCTCTCATTACAAGGCTCTTTCAAGCTCTGATGGCTATACAAAACAAGGCCATAAAACAACAGCACAAAGCCAGTGACAAGACACTGCACATTCATAGAGACATGGGGAGGGAAATGACGAAGGAAAACTAGTGAGAGAAAACAGATGGTAAACAATGCAAACTACAGAACACTGATGAAAGAGATATGAGAGAAAAAGAGTGGAATCAAGATAACAGTGAAAGTTATCAACCTGAGATGAATAGAGTCAGCAGTGACAAGAATAGAGAGAAAAACTAAATAAAAAGTCAATATGGATGATTTTTTTTTTATGTTAATATGCACCAGATGGTTTTCAGAGTATGAAATACATTACAGCTCAAATGTAACACTGAGCAACACAACAACAATAGCAGGTTTGCATCAGCCCTGTTCTTCAAACAAAAGACTTTTGTGTTTGCACTAAAGTTGTTTTTGTCAGTCTAAACCAACACAGACAGAATCTGCAGATGATTTTGAGGGATAATCTGCAGATTAAATATAAGGTAAAATGTGTTAAATGGAACTATGTATACTATACTTTTATCAGTAGCAATCAGATATCCATTTCTGTGGAAATCTGCCAACATTTTAATTTAATAATTGTATTCAGATTCTGTGAGGGCCTGCAAACGACTATTGAAATGGAACAAAATGTTAAATTAACGTGCAAACAACCCTTCTAATGGTCACACTTGATCATTCAAAAACAATCTGAATTCTCAATTTTCTGTTGTGTTAATAGAGCCCACATACCATGTAATATTCAGAGAATGAAATCATGAACAGCTTGTATTTAGTATTTCCTAATATTTCAAAAATGTCAATGTTAAGCAGACACTTTTATTCAAAGCAACTTACAAAAGAAGAACTAAAACCATTTTTCAAAGAGCCAGTGTAATATACAATTCCAGGTTTATTAGACAACTAGATTTGTTTAGCTCTCTTGCCTGCGTCCTATTGGTATTACTAGGTGAGTGTGTTTATATCCTCTTAATAAAAGACTGACCAGCTGTTCGTGGACACTAGACTCACACCCTGAGGGAGAAAGAATTCCTTCTACCAGCTCCTCATTTCAAGAGATTACTGAAAGCATTAGTGAAGCTTATAAATACTGACTGTGCTGACAGGAAAAATGCTGTGTATCATTATATGGAGGTATGAAGACATCAAGTCCAAATGCAATGTTTTAGTAACATCCTGTTTACTAAAGGTTGGAATACACTACACAACTTTTTTAAATTCAAACAGATTTTAAAACTCAAGGCATCATACAGCTGCACGACATACACACGGCCTTGAGGATCACGCACTTTCAGGTTATAAACACAGCAAACTCACACAGAAACATGTGCCTCGTTGCTAGGAGACAAATAAAAAAAATAAAAACAAAATGTGTTCTAAAATCAGCTCAAAATATCAATGGGTCCATTTACACCTACCTGGTCTCTGACCGGATAGCTGTCAGATCGTGAAATAAGAGGTGTAAATGCCCTCCAAAACACATTTAAATTCCAGATGGTTTTATATCCTATTACTCAAACCACTTCAGGTGTTAATGCATTACTGGTAAAATAATAAACATGTGAGAGAGTTCGACATCACATCCTGAAGCTCAACACACAATCATCTTCCTTTCACGAGTTTGTTTGCGCATAAAACCTTTAAGCCATTAAAGGGTTAGTTACCCAAAAATTAAAGGTGCCCTAGAATGGAAAACTGTATTTATATTGGCATAGCTGAATAATAAGAGTTCTGTACATGGAACTAACATACCATGAGCCTCAAACATCACTGTTTCCTCCTTCGTATGTAAATCTTGTGCTTAAAAAAGACCACTAAAAAATGGGCAAATCCCAACATAACACCGACTGTGATGTAACAGTCGGGATCATTAATATTTATGCCTCCTCAAATTTGCATATAACCAGCCCATGTTCAAGGCCGGCAGTATTAACGTGGACCTGCATGGCCGAATCATCAGAAGTTCTGCAGGTATTGTGAAGAAGCAAGTAAGGACAATAGTGAGAACGGCAGATCATGGAGGTAAATGTTATGTTCCAGGCTGTGCAGGGGATGTGAGCACTTTTCATACCCTTCCCACAGAACAGAACTATCAACAAGCATGGTTGATGTTTATCTATAACAGGTTGAATTCAACACCAATTGAATTCAAAGTTGTCAGTTTGCTGATCAGTGTTAATTTCGTTAATGAAAATATGACGAAAAATGTTCACTGTCGACCTTTTTTTCCATGACTAAGACAAGATGACACAAACTTCCTTAAGCGATTATTGTGACTATATAAACATGCAAAATTGTTGACGAAAAAAGACGAGCCTAAAATGTAGTTTAAAAAATAAAAACTTGAACAAAAAGCACTCTTTAGTTTTGTCCGGGGGAAAAAGAGGGGCGTTCGAGCATTCATGATTGCGGTTGCCAGATTTCAATAATTTAAACCCCCCAATCAAAGCTTTTCTGTTAAAAGAACACGCATTCTATCCGGGTGTTTAATTAAACATGTGCAATCTGGAAACCAATCTGGCGAGCTCTCTCTCGTGCTTGCGGATGATCTGAAAACACCAATAAACAAGTAAGATCCATTTTGGATTTTCTGCTTAAAGTGTCATTCAGTCGCTCTGTGTTCTGTCGCTTGTGCTGTTTGCGATTGTGTTTGCTGAATAACTGCACTTGTGTGAGCTACTGAAATGAGTCAATCAGAGCAGAGCTCAACATTATTATTCATGACCCTTTCAAATAAAGCAAAAACAGACCATTTCACTCTAGGGACAATTTCTAGGGTTGTAAATGGACCTGTAAAACCCTTAAATAAGCCATATACCCTCTGTGTAGATATCAGAGAACAATTTAAAATATTGTTTCAACTCATTCTAGGGCACTTTTAATTATCCCATAATTTACTCACCCTCAAGCCATGTGTATATGACATTCTTTCTGACGAATACAATTGGAGTTATGTTCAAAATGTTCTGGCTCCAGGGGGTTAATAAAAACCTTCTGAAGCGAATCGATGGGTTTGTATAAGAAAAATATCCATATTTAACACGTTATAAAGTAAAATGTCTAGCTTTACGGTGGACCGCCTTCCATATTCAACTAACGCAGAAAGTGTAACATTTATTAATAAAACTCTGTTTGTATTCGTCTGAAAGAAGAATGTCATATACACCTAGGATGGCTTGAGTAAATCATGGGGTAATTTTCATTTTTGAGTGAACTATCCCTTTAAGGTTAATTGTATTTGGTTTTCACAGTGGAGGGGCTTGAGGAAGCAGCTTCTCACGCTTCATCTCATTCTCATTAGATATACCCCCTAGTGGGACTAGTAATGTTTGGAAGACAAGTCTGGTAGAAAGATGCCCAAATTATGTTTGTGGAGTTAGGGAGGTGGAGGGATGCCAAAACAGCTGATGCCGGAGTAAGGTGAGCAGCTGTTTATATGCTCTGGCAGTTAATTGAAAGATTAGATGGGTTCACTCCTCCCAAAATTACGTTTAGGAACTTAAATATATAGAAAATCTTACCATTATATATATCTTACCACTGTTAATGCCACTCACTCCCTTATTGCAGTAGCTGATGATAAATAAAATGCAATAATACCTGTTGTTTTCATTGACGTGAACTTCGTAAAATTAGCATATAGCGTGGATATTGAAGACTGAATTTAATTTCAGTTTTAATACATCAGAAATCTGTGCCCATCATAGACTGTGATTTTCTATGAACTCTGTCAACTCTGACTTTCAGCAACTGGCATTGACTTGTCCGGATTGTAAATGGGGGCAAAAATCTGGGAAGTCATGTAGTATATTCCAGCTTTTAGATGCTTTCATCTTTGTGTGATTTTTGGTGGTTGGTGGAAAGAATGAAAGAATAAAAATCCTTACTAATTAAAAAAACATTTACACTCCAAGTCTGTTTTAATCTGATTCCATCTATCCTGAGAAGTATTAAAAATGGTTCAGACCGGTCTCGGATCTCACGGAGGAGTGGCGGGAGCATAAAATGAGGAGTGATGACAGTGAAGGACGAGAGAGGACCAGGCATGGAATTTACGCTGTTAGTTGTTTTGTTTATGTTTTATTATGTGTGTGTGCGGCAGCCGTCCGTGAGGGGATGCCTGCGTTTTACTTTCATCTTTTTTATTTGTTAATTAAAGTCTTGTTAACGTTCGCCGGTCCCCGCCTCCTTCCCATATCTACAAACTGTGTTACATTCGGTTATTGTCAAAATGGGTCTGGCTAGCTTCAGCAATTAGCCCTGCTGCAAAAATCCTGTTTCTCCATTGATGGCTATTTGCAAAGATAGCGGTATATTCAGACAAATTTCTAAGCTTCATTGAAATGAATGGGAATGCTAACGGGCAGCTCTCATCAGGTCTTTGTGACCTCCTTGGTTATTTCCTAAGCTCACGTGATTGTGTTTCAGATCATTAGACATGACGCTATGGTGCCTTGGAAGCCTGTCTGAAACCAGTTTCCATATGAGGGGACCTTCATACAAAAACACTAAGTCATTGACTGACTGGGCAGTGAGGCAGCGAGGCAGCTGGCTTTTCTGGCACAGCCACTAACATGCATTAGGAACAAAATTATAGCAATAGTGCGTATACATTTGAAAGACAAAGGCATTACATTTGGGAAAGATCAAAACAATAATTTTAGTATATAGTTGAAATCACAGCAGATGATTACTCTCAGTAAAGATCACTTTAGCTTCAGCAGACGGGGCACTGTGACCCTGACAGCGTCCTCTTTCACTACACCTCTCTTTTCGCCTACCTCACTCTCTCTTTCTCCCTCATTTTCTTTTTCCCTCGGTAACTTCTATTTTTATCAGGGCTTAAAGCGCAGTCGATTCACCTGCTGTAAGGAAGCAGAAAAACGCACGTAGAAAGCATCTCAAAACTCTAGGAGCTCTGTTTTTGATTATAGGAAGGGATTCAGGTAACTGCATTATCCTGACTCTGCTATTACATTTAGCCATGTTAAAAAAAAACAGTGCCTTGAGAGGAGCTGAAATTCATTCTGCTCCACAGTTTGTGATAATGTGTTTGTGTGTGCATGTGTGATAATGTTTCATATTCTGAACAGTGTTTTCTTCTGTTTTTTTGTTCACCAATGTATCCTGTAAATATTATTCACCCAAAAAAAAAAAAAAAAAAATTCTGTCATAATTTACGCACATTCACGTCATTCTAAATCTGTATGACTTTCAGGTTTCATAGTGTTTTATGTCTTAATGTCTTTCATTTTTACAATGAAAGCCAATGGTAACCAAAACTGCTTGGTTATCAACATTCTACTGAAGAATCAAAGTCATGCGGACTTGGAACAACATGAGTGACAGAATTTCTTTTGTGAACTATCCCTTTAATGATTAAAATGTTCTTGCTGATAACCAATCATAAAAGCTCCAACAGTAGAACCCATTTGTTTTCCTTTATATAGACAATTGTTTGGACCTTATTACAAAGCGTAAGTTAAAAGCGTCTGTGGACGCCATAAGTTATTTAATGGAAAGAAAATGATTTCCTGGTGAACAACTACACTACCCATAATCCTGGAGAGACATTCACCAATCAGCAATCAGACAAGCTGCTGTTACCATGAAATACTTCATCGTAATAATTACTGACAAATAAACTCGGCAGAAATCGACAACTCACATGAAGCATTGATGTACTTCTACACTCTCAAACAATTTTAATATTTTTCTATATCTAGATATTTTACACTAAAATGTTTTATATGCTTAATAAATGCTTCAACAAGTTTTATACTGTAACCTTGTTTTTGATTCAAGTATATCATCTGCAATATTTTATGGGATAAGTAATTAATTCTGAATAAATAATTTGTCTACACAGACTTTCATTTGTATTCTAATTTTCATATACTTTATTTGCTTAAATTTATGATTTATACTGTAGCTAATCTGTTTCTATTTAAAACTTCTTATAATAAGGCGAAAATGAATGGGGAAGATTCAAGGTCAATTAAAAAAATGATCACATTCTATATGAAAAAACATAATCACAAATGATGAAGAAGATACACTTTCTTTGCCTTGGACTCCAATGCTTTAAACATGCGTGTGCACACGCACGCACACACGCACGCACACACACATACACACATTTTTTATGGGGACTTTCCATAGACATAACGCTTTTTATACTGTATAAACTGTATTATTCTCTCCCCTTACACTAACCCTACCCCTAAACCTACCCATCACAAAACTTTCTGCATTTTTACATTTTCAAAAAGCATCACTTAGTATGTCATAAAATGTTTTCCTCATGGGGACCAAAAATTGTCCCCACAAGGACAAGGATTTTGGATATTGCCATCTTTGTGGGGACATTTTGTCCCCATTAGGTAGGGTTTACGAGGCCACACACACACACACACACACACACACACACACACATACACACACGGTTTTGCTATGTTTGTGGGGACTCTTCATAAACTAAATGGTTTTTATGCTGTACAAACTGTATATTCTGTCCCCTTACACTAGCACTAACCCTATATCCAAACCTACCATCACAGAAAACTCTTTGCATTTTTACATTTTCCAAAAAAACAAACATAATAATTATGTTAATCAGGTTTTACTATCCTTGTGGGAACATTTGGTCCTCACAATGTTATATAAACCTGTACACACACACACACACACAAAATCTGTACACTTACACTAACAATTCGAACGCTCTATCAACCAACTACAAAATCCTCCCAGCACAAACTGTATTGTACAAGCATGAAATTCAGTGTGTTTTAATTTAGGGTGACACTCTTTAAGAGCTTGTCTATGTAAGCAGCAAATCATGCCTTTAGGGAACACAAGCTCTGACAGCCCCAAAGCCCCCACTGAGTGAGATACAAGAAAGAGACAAACCACAGCACGAACTGCATGAATAGCGGAGGGAAGAATCATGCGGGTTGCATGACACCCATTATGAGTTGCTGTTCTTTTAGCTTAAGTGTTTTCTTATCAAGCCTGTCAGCATGAAATTACTTACACAAAATTCTAGGGGCGGTCTACCACACGATATCGTGCAAGTTTTAATACAATAACATGCTCTAACTACAAACCTAATCTCAATTTAAATTAAAAAATAATCTGTTTTATGTTGCATGTGATCTCATGCAATGCATTTTTAAAACTAAAGCCACTTTGTTTTTAGCACACTGTATATTTGAGCTTGTTTGAGAAACGACAAATGTGTTATGCAGGAAGTACATTCTTGATGTGTGTGTCATTGACACAGGGGACAACTTTCATCAAAATGTGTGTTTGTTTCAATAAGTAAAATAAAAATGAAGGCATTCTCTTGGATTTCATGAAAAATGAATGCGCAAGTCCTTTCACAGTGCATATAAATTAGAATATAGTGCAAGAATGTTGAGTTCTTCTTGATGTGTGGATTAACTGCAGCTCACCTGGCACGCTGTTATTGCACTACAGAGCGTAAGAACACAATTAACACAACACTAACAAAGACAACATATGGCCCCCATCAACAGCTGCATCTGAGCACCGAAATCAGTGTAAACTCACTGGCCAAACACCACCTAGCATGTTGTTATCTGATTGGTTTTAACAGCTGTCTGTTTACAGCTCTTTTGAATTCCCAATGTAAAGCCCACCAACCTCTCACCACACACAGAGTTCATTACCCACACAAACACAAACCAGGTGATGTAAATGTGTGTTTTGTGACAGATGCATTTTGACATCTCAGCTGGTCCAACATTCTGTATAAACAACTCTTTAATATTCTAAAGTAGTATGCGCACGCTCGGAACTAAATCTGATAAAATGTAATGCATTTTTAGGTTAAATGTGTTCAATTTTATTACGAATAATAATAAAATAAAAGAGAACACATAAAAAAAAGTACTGCCTACATGCATGACATTTTGTTTCATTTTTAAACATTAAAACTGTATATAAAGTAATAAACATATTTGTAGTCAGTGCTAAGTAGTAACTGATTACATGTAATCTGGATTACATAATCAGATAAAAAAATGAAGCACTTGTAATTAGATTATATTACATTATATTATGTTGTAAAATACTCGTAATCAGACTACAGTAACTTTTTTATTGATTACATGATTACATGTTATTCTCACAAGGGCAGTAAATTATTCATAATTCATTGATAATTGGTCATTCATTTCTAAGTCAATAATAATAATAATAATAATAATAAAATTCATAATTCTTTGATGTCAGTTAATGGTCACATCACATGCAGGTAAACAATAAAAAAATTATATTTTTAGTAATTGTTTTATTTTGATTTATTTTGACTGTTTTCAGTTTAATTAATTACTTAATAGCTTTTCATTAAACTCATGAACCCCATTCTGGGAAACTGATGTAAATGGCACAGTGTCATGTTGTTAATATTAAAAATAATAATAATAATAATAATAAAAAAGGAACATATTTTCTTTCTCTTTGCATTTTTGTATTTTTGTAAGATTTTTCAACAAGATTATCCTATTAAAATCAATGTGATAAACGAGTTAGATCAAAAGTAATCTAAAAGTAATCTAAAAGTAATCAAAAAGAAGTAGCCTAAGATTATACTACCTTAAATGTGTAATGTAATGGATTACGCTACTAATTACAATTTTTTCCCATGTAATTTGGACTCAGTAACTGACTACAATTTAAGTAATATAACCAGCACTGGTAGTAGTCATTTTATTAGTCAATTGCACAACTGATCATGTGATGTCAACATGACACCGCCCATGAGGTTGTGACCTGCTCCATGTAAAATAAATTTTTTTATTTATTTATTTTTTTTCTCTAGAAGACTTATGTCTGGAGTGTAAGCAAACATCATTAAACATGTTGGCCATTAAGTATAAAACTTTTTCAATTAGCAAGAAATAAATAAATAAAATAAAAATCCTGAGTTTAGCTTTAAGATAATCATTAGCCTACCGCCTTGTTTTGTTCTAAGTTATTGGTAGTTGGCCGGGTTTTTCTATAGTTAATTAGGGACAAGTTGGATTTCAGAGACACTGTAATCCGGTTTCCCCTAAAAATAATTTTTAAAAAAATTCACCCAAAAAAGCCGAGCTCTTCTTTAAATGCGGGATTCATATAACTTACCTCGGCATGACAGCAGACTACAGCCAGGAGGAAAAGAACGGGTACACATCGAAACATCTGTAACGGGCGGAGAGAAGAAAGAGAAGGGAGGAAAATACATTACAAACAGAGAAAGCGTTCAAAGCAATGCTGCACAAGTTGTTTAGACGGTGTAAAAGGTTGAAAATAGTGTTCAGGTTTCTCACCATTTTTGTAAGAAAAGCCGGTATTTTGTGTTGTAGGAGGGAAAGCGCGGCGTCTCGGTCCGCTGTAGATGTGGATCTGAGGATGTGATCGCAGGAAACTCGAGCAGCGCTCAGGAATCCGTTTCTTCCCCCTCCGTGACGTGACGTGGCCCGTGAAAAGCCGTGGAGCAGATCCAGATAAAGAGCACACACTCAAATTCACACACTCCCCAGTGAGTGGCCGCCTCGAACAAGAGCTTTGCGTTAAAGAGTCCCATTTTAATTAGACCGTATTAGCCTACATGCAAATTAATTATTGGAATTGCAAGCAAACGGCTATCGAGGAAGCAAAGCAATCGAATATCGTTTTAGGTCAAACGATAGAAAAGTTGTAAGCGAAAATATGGGATATAAAGGGTGAGAGAGTTTGATGCTATATGGATGAACAGCTTCTGCGTCCAGTGTGAAAGACAAAAGACCAATTCAATATTCTGCTGTATTACATTTTGAACGCTGAGCATTATTTTTATAGCTGAGATTTTAATTTTCTTCAGTCATATTATTTTATAGGGGTTGGTTTGTTGGGCTATTGAAACTAAAATCATTTTTAATGATCAAATTAAGGTCCCATTGTGTTTGTTAATTGTGTCGTTAATATTTACTAATTTTCAAATGCCTTTAGGTGTAGATTTTAATGTTTTATCATTCTCCCATCATACCTCTCTATCTTGAAATATAAAAACTAATCGTAAAAATAACCATTATTTATTTTTAAAAACCCAAATCTAAACAATGCCAGAAAATCATTACCTATTTCAATAGTTGTGTGAGAATTATTTATATATTTTTCAATATATTCATGTCTCAGTTGTGGCAACACTTCCACACCACCACTGTTACCACAAATAAAGTTTTATTGAAAGCAGGAGTAGGCTACATGTTTACCAAGGAACTGTGAAGAGTCTGAGCTCAAATGAGCTCTAGATGAAATGTGATGTTGGAGGAAAACAAAGAAAAATCTATATTTCAGCTGTCAGCAGAACATTTTTATTAAAGTTGAGGTGAACAAAGGCACTAGGCTAATCGTACATGATGGAGACCCCCATCCAGTGTTTTTGTCACCTTTAAAATCTTAAAGATCATCATCATCATCATCATCATCATCACCACATCTAAACAGATCTACTTTAACAAATCTGAAACCACAAAGGACTCTCCCAGTGATAAAATTGTGATTTGGAGAGAAAACCACCAGTTTATCTGATTATGGTGGGTAAAAATCAGATTTCTGTCATGATTTACTCACCTTAGAAAGTAAAACTCTCTTGAAGAACACATTTACACAAATAATAGGTCTTATTGAACAGCACTGCAATGTTATTGGATAGAAGATTGTGTGAATAGGCCCGTTTACCTGGCCATGAACTCGCACAACTTGAATTGAAGCAAAGCATCATGTTTTACTGGACTGGATAAATCAACATTCAAGTTAATAAAATGCATGCCATCCTTAGATAAAGCATTGCCACCCTGGCAATTTGGTATCCAAATCTACAAAATGTAAGCAATGGTTCCGAACTGCTTTTCAGCAGCTGCGCTTCGTGATGAGATGAAAAGACATACTGCAAATCACTGTAAAAAAATTATCGTGATTTTAACGGTAAAAGACTGTAAAAATGCTACAGTTAAAATCAGTTAACAGAAAGTTTCCGTAGTATATAAAGTGAATAACTGTAATAGATCTAACCTTACATTTAATGTTAAATTTACAGTTTTTGGGAGTGAAAAAGAACAAAATTTCCCAGAATTCCCTGCATGACACTTTACATTTGATGCATTTGCGTAGAAATAACCGTTTCTGTTTGTGTGAATGACACTGTGCACCTTGTATTGTCCTCCTAAGAGCTGCTTGTGATGAGCTTTGATTCATCATGTGACTCATGTCCACTGTGATTGGTGGTTGTCAGCAGTGGCGTAGGCAGAATTTTATTTTTGGTCGGGCCTGGGCAAAAGTTAGCGGGCACTTTCAAGATACCTATTGTGCAGTGGTGGGGGCATACATGTGCCACCCGCAAATTACGCCCATGCTTTCAGGTAAAATAATATTCAATTATTCAGACTCAATATTCAGGTCATTTCAAACTTATTTTCTTTGATCCCATTGAAAAAATGAATCGTAGAACACACCTAGCAAAACTACCACGTCTCAGCCATGAACATGCCCAGTCAGTGTCACTGTCAATATAAACCAAACCTGTAACTACACATACAAAACATGAGCAGCGGTTACAACACAAGTTAGACACTTTATTTCCACTTTTCAAATATATTCTTAATTTTTATTGAAAATAAACACCTTTCCAATCTGATATGTGATGGGAAAAGGAAGTAGAGCGAGTTCGGCAAAAGGCGATTCAAACCTCAGGTCAAAGTGCGTCAAAACGTTGTGCCACGCACCTTACTCCAACACTATCTACTGACAGTTACAAATGGTGTGTTACCGGCTTTACAGAATGAAACTGCGCTTGGAATCGAAAAGTCTTGCTGTTATTTGCGGCTGATGGATGGGTTCTCTCCCGTGTCGATGCATTTTTTTAAAAGTCCTTTTTATAGAATTATGGTATAAACCTCGCTGCTGTTTATCTATCACTGCAAATTATAGGCTAAGTGATTAGGCAAACACACTTCATGAACTCACAGGCGCTACATGCATGAGACAGACGGACAAATAATTGCCTAACACAGCTGTCTATCAAACTCATCAATCATTATACAAAATTTAGACTGTAAAACAAAACATTTGATTTATTTTAGTATTTGAGATGTTATAATATTTTTGTAATTACGTTAAAATAATTTCAACAACTGTTATTTAACAAATATTATATTTGTATAATAAACTGGGGGGGCTACGCCCCCTGGTTGTCAGTATATAACAAAGGTACATAACAGATATTAGTAATTCAGTAGGTTGGTAATTTAACATTATTTCAGTTAATAATATAATTATTTACTGTAAATTTAAATTTAAATCTGTAAAACCTAAAATGTTGCTACCATATTTTTTTTAAGGTAAAGTTCTGGCAACCACAGCTGTCGGTTTTTTACTGTAAATTTTACGGGGATTAGATGATTGTTTTGATGTCCCTTTGAACTGTTCTGCATATTTATGGACATGAATGTTTATGTTAGGCCCTAAATCAACAAGAACTATAAAGAACTTTCTTTTTAGTTGTCACCCCTCATAGTCCTCATGCTGCCACTTTGCTCTTTGCTTCCTTATAAATAATCTTCTAGATTCCCCGCCACACTCACCTTCATGTCATTCCAAAACTTATGTCTTTCTTTCTTTCACGAGTTCACACTTACATTTAATTAAATAGAGTAAAGATATTTGGCCCAAACCCAGAGTACTCCCCCAGGTTGTGATAGGAACTAGAAGTGAGGAGATAGGGTGGTGGAGGGATGCTGATAAACTGTCAATGAAAAGAGGTAAATCTGCTGTATATATACACTCACCTAAAGGATTATTAGGAACACCATACTAATACTGTGTTTGACCCCCTTTCACCTTCAGAACTGCCTTAATTCTACGTGGCATTGATTCAACAAGGTGCTGAAACCATTCTTTAGAAATGTTGGCCAATATTGATAGGCTAGCATCTTGCAGTTGATGGAGATTTGTGGGATGCACATCCAGGGCACGAAGCTCCCATTCCACCACATCCCAAAGATGCTCTATTGGGTTGAGATCTGGTGACTGTGGGGGCCATTTTAGTACGGTGAACTCATTGTCATGTTCAAGAAACCAATTTGAAATGATTCGAGCTTTGTGACATGGTGCATTATCCTGCCGGAAGTAGCCATCAGAGAATGGGTACATGGTGGTCATAAAGGGATGGACATGGTCAGAAACAATGCTCAGGTAGGCCGTGGCATTTAAACAATGCCCAATTGGCACTAAGGGGCCTAAAGTGTGCCAAGAAAGCATCCCCCACACCATTACACCACCACCACCAGCCTGCACAGTGGTAACAAGGCATAATGGATCCATGTTCTCATTCTGTTTACGCCAAATTCTGACTCCACCATCTGAATGTCTCAACAGAAATCGAGACTCATCAGACCAGGCAACATTTTTCCAGTCTTCAACTGTCCAATTTTGGTGAGCTTGTGCAAATTGTAGCCTCTTTTTCCTATTTGTAGTGGAGATGAGTGGTACCCGGTGGGGTCTTCTGCTGTTGTAGCCCATCCGCCTCAAGGTTGTGCGTGTTGTGGCTTCACAAATGCTTTGCTGCATACCTTGGTTGTAACGAGTGTTTATTTCAGTCAAAGTTGCTCTTCTATCAGCTTGAATCAGTCGGCCCATTCAAGATTCAAGAGTTTTATTTGTCACATACACAGTTATATACAGACTATACAACTGGCAGTGAAATGTAAACAGGTCCGCTCCATGGACAGTGCAAATTCACAGTTAAAACCACAAGGAAGAAATTATAATAGAAATAGTACTTTTTTTATCCTATCTATCTATATATATCTGTAGAATTATAAATAATCAAGTCAAGTAGAAGAAAAAAAAAGTAAAAAAATAAGAATAAAGAAGTGGAATAAAATAATTGAAGTAGACTGGGCAGTGAGTAAACTGTAGACTTATAAATGTGGTTAACAAATGTATAAAGAGTATAATGTGCAAACAGGTTTAATACAAGATTTTGTTACACAGTAACAACGAGAACAGAAAGTGCAGTGCAATGTCAGTGTATCGATGTTTATCCTGAAGTGAAGTCACGTGATGTTAAGTGACTGAGTTCAGGAGTCTGATGGCCTGGGGAAGAAGCTCCTCCTGAGTCTCTCAGTTTTGGCCATCAGGCTACGGAAGCACTTACCAGATGGCAGCAGCGTGAAATGAGGGTTTACAGGGTGATTAGAGTCCTTGATGATCTTAGTGGCTCTACCTTTGCAGCGTTTGGTGTAGACGTCCTGCAGAGACGGGAGAGCTGACCCTGAGATGCGCTCGGATAAGCGCACAACTTTTTGCAGGGCTTTGCGGTCATGACTGGTGCTGTTCTCATACCACGCGAGTTAATACACTTTCCGTTATGAGTATGTCCGTTGCTGTCTCTTCCTGAAGTCCACAATCATTTCTTTGGTCTTGCCAACATTCAGAGAGAGACAGTTGTCCTGGCACCATGATGTTAGATGCTCCACCTCGTCCAAGTATGCCGTCTCATTGTTGTTGGAAATGAGGCCCAGGACAACAGTATCATCAGCAAATTTGATGATAGAGGTGGAGCTGTGTGTGGACAAACAGTCATGTGTGTAGAGAAAGTAGAGCAGGGGACTCAGGACACAGCCCTGTGGAGCTCCCACACTCAGGGAGATGGAGGTGGAGGTGGACTGGCCTATTCTCACCACCTGAGGCCTGCCAGTGAGGAAGTCCTCAATCCAGTGGTAGAGAGAAGGATTCAGGCCGAGATCCAGGAGTTTGGAGGTTAGCTTGATGGGAACTATGGTGTTAAAGGCTGAGCTATAGTCAATAAATAGCAGCCTTACATAGTTCCCACTTTTGCTGTCGATGTGAGTGAGGGAGGAGTGGAGGACATGAGAGATGGCATCTTCAGTCAATCTATTGGGACGATAGGCAAGTCTCTCAAAGACCTTCATGACTATAGATGTGAGAGCCACTGGACGGTAGTCATTTAGGCAAGAGGGTTTGCTGTTCTTAGGGATAGGGATGATAGTGGATTTTTTGAAGGAGGTGGGGATCACAGATGTAGCGAGGGACTCATTAAAGATAGATGTAAACAAACCGGCGAGCTGATCAGCACAGGACCTCTCAGGACCTCTGACCTCTAGCATCAACAAGGCATTACCGCCCACAGGACTGTCGCATCCTGGATGTTTTTCCCTTTTCACACCATTCTTTGTAAACCCTAGAAATGGTTGTGCGTGAAAATCCCAGTAAATGAGCAGATTGTGAACTACTCAGAACATTATCTGGCACCAACAACCATGCCACGCTCAAAATTGCTTAAATCACCTTTCTTTCCCATTCTGACATTCAGTTTGGAGTTCAGGAGATTGTCTTGACCAGGACCGGACCAGGACTGAATGCACTCCTCGTGTTAATTAGGTTAACTGTCTGAATGTGCTCCTCACAAGCTTTATTAATAAAACATAATTTTGTGAAACTGTAATCATAATTTTAAAGTTTGAATGTATGCAATTTTAAATGAAATGAGTCCTTTTAGCGAGAAGGAGATTCTCATCAAATAAATCTGAATTTCAGTCTGTTACATATCTGTAATGTAGCTTCAGAACACTGGAAATAAAACGCACAAGTCATACCCAGCTAGTAAATTCTTCAAGTAAAATTAATTGAGTGCTCATTCATCTTACACTGAACAAAATTATGGATGCAACACTTTTGTTTTTGCCCCCATTTTTCATGAGCTGAACTCAAAGATCTAAGACTTTTTCTGTGTACACAAAAGGCCCATTTCTCTCAAATATTGTCTAGATCTGCATTAGTGAGCACTTCTCCTTTGCCGAGATAATCCATCCACCTCACAGGTGTGGCATATCAAGATGCTGATTAGACAGCATGATTATTGCACCAGTGTCCATCATTTGCCTTATGGAATACAACACATCTCCTTCACATAGAGTTGATTGTGGCGTATGGAATGTTGGTCCATTCCTCTTCAATGGCTGTGCGGAGTTGCTGGATATTGGCAGGAACTGGAACATGCTGTCATATACACCGATCTAGAGCATCCCAAACATGCTCAGTGGGTGACATGTCCAGTGAGTATGCTGGCCATGCAAGAACTGGGATGTTTTCAGCTTCCAGGAATTGTGCACAGATCCTTGCAACATGGGGCCGTGCATTATCATGCTGCAACATGAGGTGATGGTCGTGGATGAATGGCACAACAATGGGCCTCAGGATCTCATCACGGTATCTCTGTGCATTCAAAATGCCATCAATAAAATAAACCTGTGTTCGTTGTCCATAACATACTCCTGCCCATACCATAACCCCACCGCCACCATGGGCCACTCAATCCACAACGTTGACATCAGCAAACTGTTCGCATACACATACACATACACATACACATACACATACACATACACATACACATACACATACACATACACATACACATACACATACACATACACATACACGCTGTCTGCCATCTGCCCTGTACAGTGAAAACCGGGATTCATCCGTGAAGAGAACACCTCTCCAAAGTGCCAGATGCCATCGAATGCGAGTATTTGCCCACTCAAGTTGGTTACAACGATGAACTGTAGTCAGGTCGAGACCCCGATGAGGACGACGAGCATGCAGATGAGCTTCCCTGAGACGGTTTCTGACAGTTTGTGCAGAAATTCTTTGGTTATGCAAACCGATTGTTGCAGCAGCTGTCCGGGTTGCTGGTCTCAGACGATCTTGGAGGTGAAGTTGCTGGCTGTGGAGGTCCTAGGCTGGTATGGTTACACGTGGTCTGCGGTTGTGAGGCCGGTTGGATGTACTGCCAAATTCTCTGAAACGCCTTTGGAGATGGCTTATGGTGGAGAAATGAACATTCAATTCATGGGCAACAGCTCTGGTGGACATTCGGTGTATCTTTAATAATGTTCTCAAAACATTAGCATAAAAAAAATAAATAAAAAAAACATTTATAAATCGTTCATAGAAGATTTTTTCTGAAACATTTTAATTGGATGTTTTCATCTAAATGTTGCTGCTTGTTTCAGAGTGTTTAGAGAACATTCAAAAGTAAAGACTTCCCATAAGACTTGCAAAATCATAAAATGTAAAGTTTCCTTAACAAATCGCATAACCAAGAACATTTTTTGGAAACATTTATAAAATGGTAAACATTCAAAAAAAAATTTGTTTTCATAACTTAATATGAACATTAGCAAAACATATTTTTGTTAGCTGGGTATGCACTACTGTTATTGTGCTTAAGCTTTTGTGTTCCACTGACATCATAAAATCAAATAAATGATCAATTTTAATTTTGGGTAAACTATCACTTCAACCTAACAATTCATTAGGTGTTTCTCATAGCAACAAGTCTCTTGTGTGGTTAGCCTTATTTAAATTCAGAATTTTAATGATATGTGGGTTTGCCAAATGACTTAAATTTAAATGATATTCATGTCTGTTCCACACAGGTCCCTTTTCTTTTTAAAAAGCAAAAACGAGCTTTGTCATATCAAAAGGTGAGAGTCTGGTATGCTGTCAATGTATATGCTAATTTTTTATAATGATTTTTAAACACGTGAAACAAAAAGGTAAAATTATTTGCCTTTAAGTAAATGCATTCGTTGAG
The DNA here is from genome assembly GCA_018749465.1 of Paracanthobrama guichenoti. NCBI lineage: Eukaryota > Metazoa > Chordata > Actinopteri > Cypriniformes > Gobionidae > Paracanthobrama > Paracanthobrama guichenoti. Next base: position 321,216 of record JAGHMJ010000034.1, on the reverse strand, counting down.
CTGCATAGATTTATTTGTAAGACTTACCAATCATGCAGAACAGATAGTGGCTTTACTTAACCCAGACTTTGTCCTCCCTCCTAATGTTTTTCAGCCAAGAGTACTTGATAATCAGAACAGCACATAATTGCTTCCCCACAGCTACTTTTCATCACTGTTTATCTAACAGCATCTGCATAACTGCACTTCTGAATGAATAACCGGTCACAGATGCATCTGCTATTCAATCTCCTGTACTACACCTTTAACACTAGTCAGAAATTCAGAAACAAGGTCAGTGGTGATGACGCCTTTTCTTCCTGTATGATCACTTTATCTTCCTCTCTCACAGAACCAGCACATCTACCCATGCAGCAGACTAAAAACACATGATGGGATTAAAGGCATGGGTATGTCCATAGGGAGCAAACAGGAGTGTGGCAATGCACAGTAAAGGCCTATTTATACAAATTGCAAAATGAAAATGCGAAACAAAAGGTAAAAAATGTCTGTTGTACACTCACCTAAAGGATTATTAGGAACACCATACTTATACTGTGTTTGACCCCCTTTCACCTTCAGAACTGCCTTAATTCTACATGGCATTGATTCAACAAGGTGCTGAAAGCATTCTTTAGAAATGTTGGCCCATATTGATAGGATAGCATCTTGCAGTTGATCGGCCTGTCTGGCACCAACAACCATGCCACGCTCAGAATTGCTTAAATCACCTTTCTTTCCCATTCTGACATTCAGTTTGGAGTTCAGGAGATTGTCTTGACCAGGACCACACCCCTAAATGCATTGAAGCAACTGCCATGTGATTGGTTGATTAGATAATTGCATTAATGAGAAATTGAACAGGTGTTCCTAATAATCCTTTAGGTGAGTGTATATTGTCATGCATATTCACAGATTACACAGAAGCCACTTTAAAACTAAGCAACATTCTGTTGGTGAATATGTGCATGTGACCAACTTGAACACTGTCACCACTGTGTTCAGTTTGATTGGACTTTCAGTTTGTTTGTATCTGTCACATCTTCCTTTGTTCAATTTCCCGTCACTACTCTGTCTCCCTGGTTACCATCATCATTAGTTAATTTGTGTAAGCTGTGATCTGTTAATTAGCCTCGTTTGTATTTGCTATTTAAGTTCCTCCTGTTCGCTCTGTCTTTGTCCGATCTCTGTTGTTAGATGTGGTGTTATTGCCTGTCTGTCTACTTTTGAGTTCTTTAAATTAAACTAAGTTTGGGACCTGTATTTACCCATCTTTCTTTCTGCCTGCACACACTTGTGACAAACACAAGCAAAACTCCATGGGGAACTTTTTCATCCTCTCTTGAAATTCCCAATCACACTGATTCTCATTAAATGACTGTATTTCGCTTGCTAGCAATGGTAAATGTGACTGTGTTCTAAGAGCAAGTTTACACAATGTAGCTACTAAAAGATTTTCCTTTCTGATTTTTAAATGTTTTGCGTACAGTTGGTAGCATTGTCAAAATTATCTTTCACACAGATCTGCAAAAATGATTAAAAATGCTGTATTATGCTTCCAGGCCAGTAGTTGAAGTCACTTTGTGAAGAAACGCTACATGCCTATAGACTGAACATGTACAATAATTCTCATGCAGTTACTGTTTTTATAAATTAGTTTACATGGTGGCATGGTATCGTTTTCAAAAACTAGCACTTTGAAACCTGTTTTCAGAATAATTTATTTTTATTCAGGCCCCCAAAAATGCCATTATCGTATAAATGAATGGGCAAAACGCATAAAGTTAAACTTTTTTTGTTGTTGTTGAAAGTGTCGTGTAAACGGCCCCTGAGATGATTATTTGTTAGGCTGAATGATTACCAAATTTCACATCTGCACAATAGGTGGGAGTGATGAACAAACAAATATAATTTAATTTATTTAAGGCTGAAATGTTGCAAAGTAAAGTAAGCAAAGTAATTATCATAATGTACTTTAAATACCTTTAAAATGTCCTTTACTGTCCTTACCAGTGCCTGAATTCGTGTACGTGATGTACTGATGCATGAGCTAGGGAACTGAACGAGACGCACCCTCAGTTTTTCTTGATTTCTTTGATCTTTTTCTATATTTGGCAGGTGTGGTTTCTTGATTGGTTAATTGTCACAATTGCTTATACCATCAAGCTTATACCATTTAATTGGTCCTAAACCTCTGTGCTATACCTATGTAGATGGTGTGTGAACAAAAAAGTTTTATTTAGTTTATTTCTAATGTATATTATGTATGTATACATGTCATTTTTACCTCTTAGTCTTATGTAGCACAATATATATATATATATATATATATATATATATATATATATATATATATATATATATATATATATATATATATATATATATTAATGTATTTTTTCCAGATGAGATCATGTTCTGCTTTTTATCTGATAATTTGATATTTTGGTTCCCATTCTCCCCAGGACCATTTTGTAAACTTAAACTTATGCTATATTGAGTCACTGAATCAAGTACACCACTGGTTTTCCACTGGGAAAGACTTATTCATCAGCATTTAATGTTGATTAGGCTTTGTCTGTAATTGGACTTAAGTCACAGTCCCTGCAAAAAGACAAGTGAAATATTTCTTGTCTGTCAATGTAAGACAGTTTCACCTCCCATCAGAGAGATTTCAGAAGCATATGAAAGCCAGATGTCCTACACAGCTGATCAGTCTCATACAGTACAGGAAGGCTGTTTTTGCACACTTACAGATGCTTCATACCTTTAATCATGAATCTGTTACACTGTGGACACGTTATATATTTGATTTGAGCATCCTTTTAAATAATTTAGTAATTTTGCTGTAAGCATTCATTTAGAAAAAAACAGAATAATTAAGGCATTTAACCAGAACCAATCAACCTATACTTTACAAATGTTCTCCTCAACATTCTTTACCACTGTAGCATATTGGAATTTGATTATAATAACCCATATCAGGATCAAGAGCAACAAAGGTTATTTGTGTGTTTTTCACAACACAACTTTTTTGCTTTATAGAAAAATATTGCTTTAATAATATTGAAATCCATAAGGTGAAGGATGATGGAGCAGGAAGTGGTAGATCCGTTTAACTCAGAGGTCTTCAACCCTGCTCCTGGGGACCCACTGTTCTGCAGAGTTTAGCTCCAACCCTAATCAAAGACAGCTGGAGGTAATCAAGCCCTTAAGGATCAATTCTTGAAAATACATAGGCATGTGTACTGCAGTAGGTTGGAAATAAACTTTTCAGGACAGTGGGTCCCCAGGAGCAGTGTTGAAGACCTTTTAACTTTAATTTTTAAAAAAGGCAACCCAACATCCAAACGAAAAGATAGGACCAAGAACAGATCTAAACTGAGGCCATTAATACACAGGAGATAATGAGGAAGGGCAGGTGAACATAATTAGTAACCAAGGAAACAAACGAGTGGAGGGAAACACAGGTAAGAAACAGAAACAAGCAAAAGCAAACAAGGGGCCATTTACAAGACACCATTTGTATGCCTTTTGGCTGTTCATTTACACAACATTTTGGGTGCCTGAAAATGCAAACATTTGAAAACGGGTTTCAAAAGTGAAAGTTTCCATGTAAACAACAAAATCATGGTCCATGAAAACGATGATGTTATGCACATTACAAGTTCAGTCTATAGTTTTTCATCACCATCTAATGGCATGGCAGCAGAATACAGCATTTTTAGTCATTTTCGCTGATCCTTGTGAATGGGGATCATTTTGATAATGGTGTCATCTGTATGTGGAAAACTCAAAGGAACTTTGGAACTTTAAGCGTATAGTTGTCATGTAAACATAGCCTATGACTCATGAATACAAACATAAATCTGTCATTACTCCCCCCTCCTGGTAACTGCCTCCTGATGCCATAAACAAACTACACCGTAGTGGTTAAGGGGGTTGGGGAAAATGGAAAAAGGTAAGTTGGAGGATATACAGGAAAAGTCCATGGAGGAATGTGAGGAAGAGTCCACAGAGGAGCCACAGAGCAACCAAGATAATGACACAGAGGAAGGCTCACAGCAGAACTGATGGAGGGAGGAGCCAGGCACCAACCCAAATCTGAGCCATGAGGAAAGCCTCCTCTGCAGTGAGTCCGGGTGGAACAAAGGGGACATCCAATGGATGTGGACCTGGACTAAGTCAAGGGGCTGAAGAAAAAGGATGACACCCCAGATCTGGAGGGCCCAAGCGGAGCTGGTGGCTTGTGGGACTAAGGAGCTGAGAAAGTTGAAGGAGAGGAACTGGAAGGAGGGAGGCTAGGCAGGACCAGTAGCATTGAAGGAGACAGGGAGCTGGACGAGACCAGTGATGATGATGTAGACAGGGGCCTGGATGGGACCAGTGGCAACAAAGGAGACAGGGAGCTGGACAGGACCAACAGTGACAAAAGAGATAGGGAGCTGGATGGGACCAGTGGCAAAGAAGGCAACAGCAGGCTGGATGGGACCAGCAGTGACAAAGGAGACAGGGAGCTGGACAGGACCAGAGGTGACAAGGGAGACAGGGAGCTGGATGGGACCAGCGGCGACAAAGGAGACTGGAGGCTGGATGGGACCAACAATGACAAAGGAGATAGGGAGCTGGACAGGACCAGTGGCAATAAAAGAGACAAGAGGCTGGATGGGACCAACAGTGACGAAGGAGATAGGAAGCTGGACAGGACCAGAGGTGACAAGGGAGACAGGGAGCTGGACGGGACCAGCGGTGACAAAGGAGACTGGAGGCTGGATGGGACCAACAATGACAAAGGAGATAGGGAGCTGGACAGGACCAGCGGTGACAAAGGAGACAGGGAGCTGAATGGGACTAGCGGTGACGAAGAATACAGGAGGCTGGATGGGTCCAGTAGTGACAAAGGAGACTGGACAGGTAAACAGAAAAAGGTCAATTGGAGGATATGCAGGAGGAAGAGTCCATGGAAGAATGTGAGGAAGAGTCCACAGAGGAGCCACAGAGCAACCAAGATGAAGGCTCACAGCAGAACTGATGGAGGGAGGAGCCCAGGCACCGACCTAAATCTGAGCCATGAGGAAAGCCATGGCAGAACCGATGGAGGGAGAAACCAGGGTAAATCCTCTACAGCGAGTTTGGGTGGAACAAAGGAGGCATCCAATGAATGTGGAGCTGGAGACCTGGGCTGAGTCGAGGTGCTGAAGAAAAAGGATGACACCCCAGGACTGGACAGCCAAGGCGGAGCTGGTGGCTTGTGGAACTAAGAAGCTGAGGAACTGGAAGGAGTAGGTGGGAGAGGGAGGCTAGGCAGGACCAGCAGCATTAAAAGAGACAGGGAGCTGGATGGGACTAGTGGTGATAAAGTAGACAGGAGGCTGGATGGAACCAGCGGCTATGAAGGAGACAGGAGGTTGGATGGGACCAACAGTGACAAAGGAGACAGAGAGCTGAACGGGACCAGCGTTGATAAAGGAGACAGGAGGCTGGATGGGTCCAATAGTGACAAAGGAGACCGGGAGCTGGACGGGACCAGTGGCAATGAAGGAGACAGGGAGCTCCATGCCATCTATCTCCACTAAAACTCCCATAGGGACAGACATTGGTGCCAGCTTTCACGCCTTGTCAGACTCTGTGACTGGCTTGGGCCCTGGGATGAAAATAGTTTCAGGCATTAGCTCTGACTCAAGCTATGTGGCGGGCATGGCATGAGGCTGGATGGGCTCTGGGCCCAAGGTGATAGTGGTGGTCAAGTGGCTGGCAAATTGGCTCCTCCACCTCACCCATGTTGAAAGAGGATCCACTCTTAGGGAGAATCAGTTCCACAAAGACCATAAGGGGAAAGGGTGACTATAGTTGTTTCATGTTATCATTTAAACCATAGAAAATTTAAAAGTAATGAGTGCACTTTTTAAGAAGTGTTTGGTGGGCAAGGTCCACTACCTGGTGTGGTCTTTGAGGGTGCAATTATCCTGGGTGAGGAGGAGGAGGGAAACAGCTGGCAGATCCATTTATCTTCTCTAAGTCCAGTATTCTCTCATGTACAGGTGAAGGGGGATGGAGCCGGGAGAGGTAGATCTTAACATTAGCCATTTAATGAAATGCAAAGAAGGCACTCTAACATGAAAACAGTCCAAAGGAGAAGAAAAAGCAAACTAAGAGTAAATGAATACAAACATAAATCTGACAAGTCCTTAGCAGTTCCTTTTAAAGCTAAAAAGAGAAACCTATATATATATATATATATATATATATATATATATATATATATATATATATATATATATATATATATATATATTTCTTTTAAACCTGCAGTGTGCAAGTCAAAGACGACTGTGACAAGAAATTAAATTATATATATATTATAAAATATAAAACTAGCATAACGTGTTAGCAGTGGCCTAAAAGTTGTTTAGTGTATTAAGGTGAAAGGTCCTTCTTTACTGACTTTACAATGAAACTAATCAACAACAGAACTCTTGCTTGATCATCTCATATCTTCATGCAGACACTCATGTTTATTGTAGTCTGTGCAAAAGTCAGCAGAGATTGAGAATATGAAAAAGTGATGGTCTCACAGAGATGCAACACCTCCCCTTTGTGGTTGATGAGGAAGTGGTATTTAGTGGTTAATTATGATGTCACTCAATTTTTAGCCTCAGTAATACCAGCAGCTCAAGTGTAAAGCTGTCATCAGTTAAACATTATCTCTAAGGCAATTAGTTATCCATATGGATTTTGTAGTATATGAAAATGTCCTTGTTACGTAGTCATCTTTCATTGTGTTATGCTGGTCTGTTGGATAGCATCTGAATAAAGACACTATTCAAGAAAGAGTGTTTGTCACAATTTGAAAATAAGTATGAACAGTCAGCTGGTCATTATTGCATTTAATAACCCATCAGACTGTACTAATGTACACACATGCTACTTGCTAAAGAAATATGGCAATGTGAAACATTGATTTTAGTTTAAAGGATGGAGTAGTTTGACTGGATTAAAGTTTGAAGAGCCTCAGACTGTGAACTGTTTTTGTTTCTTTGCAATGAATGTGAAGTGTTCTTGGTCATGAGAAAGATTCTGAGCAGTCAGCTTTGTGTGGTTAGTTATTCCGTCCACAAAACCATGCTTCCTGCTTTACGGTTCCTATAACATAGTCATGAAACATGACTAGTGCACTATAGAAAACAAGTTGATGTTATAAATGTAGTATATATATATATATACACACACACAAAATTATAAAGTAATTATATACTAATTAGTTTGTCAAAATATTTTTTTAAAGGTGCAGTGTTGTAGTATTTGAGGATCTATTGACAGAAATGCAATATAATATACATAACTATTGTGGAATACCCCTCAACTGAAACACAAATCAGTTCAATTAATCCGACTACGCCACCCTGGTGGACAACCAGGGAAATACTCCAAATAAGGACACAGGTAAGTTTTACCAATTGAAGGCAAAGGAATCGATCGTGAGACGGGATATCATTACAAAATTACATTTTATTCTAAAAGACATTAAAATGCTCTCTCGTGAGGTAGGTCCAACAATCACAATAATTCTCCCAAGCCAAGTTTCATGGGAACAAGGCAGACCGGCTGTAACTCAGGAGGTTGTTGAAACCCACCTCAAATTCACACTGAAGCAGACACTACGTGAACACCATAAGGAAGTTGTGTCAGCACAACGTGAAATACACACCACTGAATGAAGCAGCTAGCCTCACCCGTTCCACACCAAATAACCCTCTCTGGACACTGGTTGTGGGCTGGAGCCCTCTCTAGACTTTTGACGGAGACAGGGAACATCTCTGGGCTCTGGACAGAGACAGGGGACGTCACGGGGCTCTGGACGGAGATAGGAACTGGTTTAGTCCAGAAGTCAATTATCCAGTCATCCCGCGCTGGCTCAGACTTGGGCACTGGAATGGTGGTGGTGGCCATCTTGGTTGGAGACAAGGGCTCTCGAATGGATTCAGGTTTGGGAACGGGCTCAGGCTCAGGAACGGACTCTGACTTGGGATGTGAGGGCCAGTGAGGGAAAAATTTCCTTAGAGCCCCTTAGAAGGAAAAAAAAAAAAGCCACTTTTGCTCCCAGGTCGGCACTGTTGGACACCATCTTTCGGGCTCGTGGGAAAACTGGAGCTGGATCAGGGAATGGAGTGGAGTGGGATCTCGGAATAAGTCCATAAAGAGGTGAACATATTCCCTCCATGAGTAGTCTCCCATCTCAGGTAAGTCCACTTCTTTCTCACCTTGTGCACCAACTCAATAGATAGTTTTAAGGTTAGTATCATCAAGTTTTGAAAACTCACAGAATCTAAGAGAGTAATCCCAGAGAAAACATCCTAGGTGTTGGAGATCAGTGAAGGCTGCTGTGAGATCCACCATTCAGTTGTTGGTACCAGTATTCTATCAGGGTTCAACGCTGGTAGGAAGACGAAGGAGGACAGATTCAAATCACAAAAGGAATTTAATATATAATGATCTCTCAGGTGAGTACAATAGTAGAACAACCAAACATGAACACAACATCAGACTTACTATACCGGACAAGGAGTGACAGAAATGGTAGAACTTAAATAGGACACACAAATGAAGATGATAACACACAGCTGGTACATGATGAACTAATGAAGACGGTGACGGTGACAACGGACGAGTGGCAGGAAAACTGGAACAAAAGGAACATGTGACATGTAAACAGGAAGACAACCAAACTGACAAGCATGTGACATAGAAACAGGGTGACAACAAAACAGACAAGCATGTGACACTTACAGTAAAATCGGCATTTTGCATGTCATATTTCTACAGTAGCCCTAAATGGACAAACTCCTCTACAGAGCGCTAGTCACTCTCTGCTCTCTCCGACGATGACATATTTGTCCTGTGTCGGCCCCCGTATCTGTTCTATGTGTTTCGAAAGGGAGGGGTGAGCGGTGTGTGATTAAAATTCACAACCACAACCTCACAATGTTACTTAATAAACTGACAGCAAACCGAGCAATAAAGATGTAGATGTAGTGATAATTTTTCAATTGTGAATTGATCTCAAATGTGGATGTGTAAAACTGGCAAGAGTGCCACATCAGTGACATGCTCACAATGGTGAAAAATATTGATTAAACAGACTAAACAGAGCTTATTAACCTTACACTTAAACAAATTCATAATTTTCAACCTGACCTGATTTTTAAAATTACACACTAAAATTGTTGTCTAGTGGAGCTGTGTATATGAATGTGTGTATTGTATGTTGACATCAAATATTAATTGAATTTTTTTAATTTGCGGTTACACTTATCACATATGCCTCTCTGGCAATTATTCAGACAAGTGGCCAGCTGCAAAACTTAGTCTCTTTTGTTAAGACTGTGTGTAAAGAGCTAGTCTGATAAACTAGTTACCAAGGAGTAATCAATCTTATTTTTCATATTAGACCAATCTACAGTTTTATGTAACTGACTTAAAAAAAGTTATTTCCAGTCTTGATTAGGTTGTAAATTTGTTTGACAAGGGTACAGATATGTCAGAGATGTATATTGAGCAAAGCCTTAATAAAAGCTGCAGGGCTTTTTAAAGCAGAGCAATACTTAGTTTCAACAGTAATATACAGCAGTAAGTCAGAGCAGAAATGTAGAAAATAATATAGAACATATATAAATATAGAAAAAGTAAGTAAACACAAAGCAGACCATGAACAAGAATGAGCTGTTTAATAAGACAAGTAAACACGGTAGGCAGTGACAGGATGTGACAGTTCTTCTGTGGAAAATGAGCTCTGTGGTTTCACTGGTCACTGCAGACAAGAGCACAAAAATAATCCGATTATACCATCATTAGATAAGTGCATATGTGAGCATTATGTTTAGGTAAAACTTTTGTAAACAAATTATCTATCCAAACGATATACTTTGTAAATGTGCTTTTTATGTCCAATACTCTACTGTGTGTTATCCTCATCAGCTGTCGTATAGGCATTGCCTACTGTCTTCACTTCTTCCTTCACTAGTTCAGTCTCTACATCACGTCTACAAGCCTTCAAGATACTGAGCGGACAGTAAGACAGTTTATACTCCTTCACAGCACAGAGTGTCCCGTTATGGCAAATTTTCAAACCAGGATTCTTCATCTGGATCTCTGCGTCATCATTATTCTCCTGACTTATACAGGTACATTTCTTTAAACCCTCATTGTTTTATGATGCCCTCGTCTCAAAGCGGATAAACAGGATATACATTATGCTAGATGATGATATGCCAGCGTAGTTTGATGATAAAATAGTTTACTATACCACAAAAATATATTGATTGTATCGTATTTGAAAATAATGCATTGAAATGTTTTTTTTTTTAATCAGGTTAAAAGATTAAGAGCCATATGAACAATGTTGTGTGTCTCATGAGCTTTTGCATGTGTACATTGTTTCTACTGCATGATTTTACCATCCACTGAAGTTACTGTAAAACTGCAGTGATTGTGATATTCTGTCTTTTCATCAGATTATTCCAAATCAAATCGAGAGCAAAGGATTCGGCAGCACATCAACAAAACAGTGTTTGTGGGGGAAACAGTTACACTTCACTGCAACAAAACCGCATTTGATGAGGATTTCATATGGAAAATGAACAACTCTGTTATTTTTAATCAAGCCTTCTTCAGTAACAAAACTATGAGTAACTTCAGCTCAAACAGGATTCACATCAACCCAGCAGCTCCGAGAGAATTAAAAATACATCAAATACAAGTGTCTGATGCCGGAAACTACACCTGTTATCCAGCAGCAATAAGATGGACATTAACAATAACAGGTTATTACATGATTTCAGTTGCTGCATAAATCAAATAGGTTTCGTGACTAGTATCTAGTAGAGTGCCGGTTGACTGATATCATGTCTGCTTGACTCTTTTGTGTCTGTCAGAAAACAGACCAGAGTCACCCAGAGAAATGCCGCACTACATCATCATCATCATCATCATCTCATGTTCTGGGGTCATTATGGTCTGTCTGATAATCACCATCAGCATCTGCATTCACAGGTGAGAGACAATTTTGTTTTTAATTTTGAAAATGTATGATATGTGATGAGTGAAAAAAATAAAACAAATCTATATATTTGTACTTTGTGCCATATACAGTCAAGCTGTAATTTAGTTAATGTAATGAGTCGTCACTCGAAGTGGGATCCATGTGCGAGCTTTATTAACAGGCAGTGGTCAAGCAAAAAGGAGGCAAAAATCGTGGTCAGTAAACAGGCAAGCGGTCGGGGCAGGCAGAAATCAGTAGCGAGTCTGAGGCAGAGCAGAAAGTCACAAAGGGCAGGCAGCAAAGGATCGTAGGCAAAGTACACAGCAGGGTCACAACAGGCAGGCAAATACCAGGTAAAACGCTCAGTGAAGTTTGCTAGGGAAACACAAAACAAATTTCTACTGATGAAGTATGTTTATGAGCCATTTAATTCGTAAAATTAAAAATGATAATAATGTAAATACCACAACCCTTACGAAAATGAACCATGGTTTTACTATAAATAAAACCAAAAAAACATGGTTATTGTAGTTAAACCATGGTAACCATAAAAATTAACCATGGTTTTGCTACTCTAACCATAGTTTAACCATGGTATTTGTGGTAAAACTGTGGTTATATAAATGGTAATCAATTAGCCAAAAACTATGGTTACTACACTTTTACTACAATAAAACCATGGTTATTTTTCGTAAGGGAAATAGAAAGAAGGTTAAAAGTCACAAGGAAACTCTGGTGATTATCAGATGAATGTCGCTATGGCGTGATGTTTCCTGGGCTGTACACGTGTTCAGAAGGTTGTTTGTGAAAGTCCGCTGGGTGAAAAGAAATCATAGTTGAAGAAACGCCATTACATAATCCCAAACATTTTTATTTTTATTTTTTTTTTTGCTGTTGTATGTCTAAATGTAGGTGCATCATAGTAAACTGAACTTCATTCTGTGATGTGAAAATGCTTCATCATTTAACCCTTTGACACGTACGATCACACCCGTTTGATCAATCTAGTCTGGTCTCTGGTGCGTACGATCACACGGGTGTGATTAGAACGCTCAGTGATCAACTGACAAATTCAAAATTTCAAATCTGCTTTAGCGCGCTGACTGGCGCTGAGCCAAAGACTGAGCGATTGAGAGACTGACTGAACTCAGTGTCTTTTAATGTTTAGTTTAGGTTTCATACACTTCAAATTACATTACACAACTACAAAAATAGCAGCAAAAACTAAATATAGTTTGTAATTGCATACTAATATAAATATATATATAACAGCAAGATATCAGTGTTGTAAAAATATAATGGCCCGTGAAAACATTACCGATCAAATAACACAATCATTTTCTACCCTTTGACACGTACGATCAGTCTGGGCTGTTCCCTCACGTAATGTCACATATATCAGGAGAAGTGGGTGATCTTGTGTTGTAAATCCAGCAGGCTTCGCTCCCTGGTCCTGTTGGAAACACATAATGGTGGCGCCCCGCCCACAGCTCGTGATAACTTACCGAACAACTAACATATATTTTTAATAAGTATATAAACCATAAGTAGTTCACTTGCATGCATTTAATTTAGTTAACAAGTTTGAAAATATTTTGTATAAACAAATAATAATAAAAAAATAAAAAAAAACATTTGAACAGTCAAGCACTGCAAGCAAGTTGTCACTGTTGACGTCACTGTTACCTCACACTCGTGCTGGTACCAACTTCACATACAATTTTAATAAAATGTACCAGTTTTTAACTACTTCAGAGAAAATGGCAGACAATTTATTTAAAAGAAGACAACTGACAAGTGAGGAAATTGAGGAGATTTTTTTTAATTCTGATGAGGAGAATTTTGACAGTGAGGCAGAGAGCGATGAAGACCTTCCCCTGAACCTTGAAGCTCTTGACAACTTTGAGGGTGAAGACGAGACTTCTTCCACAACGCCATATCGCGGTGTCCATCCAAAGGAGGGCGACCTGCCTTAGACACTCCTCTGCGCCTTACAGCCAGGCATTTTCTGTCATATAAACATATGCATATAGTTATAAAGATTTTTTTGTACCATAGTATATTTATTGTTTTGTTTATAATACTATTTTGATTGTTGTTCATTGTAATTATATTTATAATTTGTTTTGTAATTTTATTAGAAAGTGTATATATGTATAATAGTTTAAACAAAGCAAAGATGTAGTTTCTCACTAGCAAAGCAGAGAAAAGGTAACTTACATGGTATCTGACATCATGTAAACTATATATATGCAAGCTAATAGTAAGTGAGGCGTGACCATATACCTTTTCTAGTGAGATATAAAACCCAGTAACAATATGAACACTAAAACATAAATAATATATAATATATTCATGTTACGCATCAAGTCAACTGAACCCTAATAACTTTATCGAATGCACGGAGCATTTTTGCAATGTGCAAAACGACAAACATGACATTTGAACGTCCACATTAGTGAGGACTGTTCGTTTTACAAGAGAATTTTGTAAATATCTTTATTCATATTTATTGCATGCTTGTAAATAATTATATGTGCTTCAAAATACGGAAAAAAAAACTAAAATATACTCACCAATTGTCACGCGGATGTTGTGAGGGAGATGCAAAATGCGTGTGCACGCGAAATTCAAAGCAGTGGGAAAAATAGCAACATAAACATGTCAACCATAGTGTGTACACGCTAACAAATAATGCGAGAGGTTTTGAATTAAAAAATAAAGCAAAACATTCATAAAGTGCTCACCTGTACGCGGTCAACCACCATGAGCGCCATTGTGACTGCGAAACCTCACGTGTCAAGGTTGATTTGTTACCATGGAAATTAGAACGCATGTCATTGCATAATAACGGTCGCATTAAATAACTCACGCCAGACTGCCAGTCTGAATATTTAGAACGTACGTGCGAAAGGGTTGAAACAGATGCTGAAGATGAACTCTGGTCTCAGTGAAACAGACCGGGCGAGTGTAAGTATATTTACCACACCACAGGCTATTCAGCACATACGGTAGAGGATCTGTTCTGTAATTCTGCCAGAAGTCTTGCATATTTTCACTAATTTTATTTTGTGTGCATGATCTGCACAGGTGAAGATGATCTCTCACTGTGACAAACACACATTAACAGCCTGTGTAAGTCAGTTCAACTTGACACCCACCTATACACCTCCATCATGTTCACCACATCATTTCTGTTCACCATCTATCACTGGCCACAACTACTGCAACAAATAACAAACTGGAAACGACCTGTTGTGTGTGTTTGACTTGTTTTATCTTTGTTTTCTTCAGGTCTACAGTCTTCATACAGTTTCATGAACATGATCTTTCCTTCTCAAGACACAAGTTTATGTATCTGCCACTCATCAGATGAGCATCTCAATAATGGAAGATGTTTGTCAATCATTTTCCATAATCAAATAATCAGGATGTTGCCAGATGAAAATAATACAGAAAAGATCTTACAGGGTAAACAGAGTGATTGAATTATGTATTTCTTTTGCAATGAACCATTAAAACATTTTAGACTAAAACATTTACATTTTACTTATTGCTGATGTGACTCAGTTCAGAGGCACTTGAGTTCTTGCTGCAGGAGAACAAGAGGTGGCGCCATAAACACTGAGCTGAGGCAGTAATTCAGCATTACCAACAGGAAAGATAAAGGAGAGTTTTCCTAAAAACTTGAGAGGCAGTGAAACATATCAAAAAGGAATAAAAGAGCATTTAACATTTCACCATCCACATGAACACATGAGCATACACTTGTGTTTGGATCTGCTTATCTTGGATAAACTAAATACACACCGTATAATACAATACACTTTATTATTTTTAATACAGGTGTGGGTTGTATCACTGTATTTACACTGTCAGAAAAAGGTACATTGCTGTCACTGGGGCAGTACCTAAGGTACAAAACCAAAAGGTACTAATATGTAATACGCACTCCTTTCATGCATGAATTATGGAAAACATTATCTAGATATTTTTAAGATTATTTTTATTACTTTAATATGATGCTAACATTTTTTACAAAATTCAGTTTTATTTAAAAATTATTTAACTGTCCACGTAGGTGGACACCATGCAACAAAGGCGTAAAATGGGACAAAAAGCCACAGATGACAATATGGAATAGGGGAGAGTGGGGCACAACCTAACGCTTTTTGACTGTCTCAGTTTGTGTAAATTCACTTGGGGTTCAGAGTATTTATTTTTTCCCCACATTAATTTCCCACATTTCTAGTATAATTATGTGGTTTTGTTTCATTAATACAGTGTATACTTTTTCTTGATTTACCCTGAAAGAATGGAAGTGAAATGTGACAACATGCCCCATAGGTGGGGTACACTGTAACGTGAGGGGCACATTGTCACATGACCAAATGACAGCTTAAAATGTTATCCGATCTAATAAAAAATATCTAAGACAAACTCAAATATTTTGTCAATAAAATACAATTATAAATAAAATAATGGCATTTTTAATAATTAAAAATAAACACATTTTTGAGTTTGACAACAAACACATCGCTAAACACAGCATAGTTAAAAACGTAATAGTAATGAATGATTTCTGAACATTGACTGCCATTATTCACCCTTTTCTCATGGTTTCTCAAAAAAAAAAAAAAAAAAAAAAAAAAAAATCATAAAAGTATAGAATATAATAGCGTAGTTCTAATAGGGGCTCGTTGTAACACAGTGTTGCCCCATCTGCCCAACTGGGATTTAAACCGCGGCTCGTGTCTTCAGCTGATTAGATTAGCATTAAAGAAACGATCTCAACTGTTAAATAACAGATATAAGATTAAAATAATATCAGATTTGTCTTATTTTAAATAAATACAAAAAACAGAGATGAAAAATAAACTTCAGTAAGAAATGTACTTTTGCTATGGTTAAATAAATGTTCAGTGATATCTCCCAAAGATTTCTTCATTTTGGCGCATTTTCTTCTCTAAAATATGTTGATATGGCAACTACATTTACATTTACATTTATGCATTTGGCAGAAGCTTTTATCCAAAGCGACTTACATTGCATTCAATGTACACATTTTTACATTTTGTCAGTTCTTGCTTTCCCTGGGAATTGAACCCATGACCTTGGCGTTGCTAGCGCCACGCACTTATTGTTTGAGCTACAGGAAAGCTCAACTAGTAAGTAGTAAATACACAAAGTATCGTCATCCGTTCTAGTTGCTCAACTGTCTTAGGTCTTCTTTGTTGCATCTTCCTCTTTATGATGCGCCAAATGTTTTCTATGGGTGAAAGATCTGGACTGCAGGCTGGCCATTTCAGTACCCGGATCCTTCTTCTACACAGCCATGATGTTGTAATTGATGCAGTATGTGGTCTGGCATTGTCATGTTGGAAAATCTTGCAAGGTCTTCCCTGAAAGAGACGACGTCTGGATGGGAGCATATGTTGTTCTAGAACTTGGATATACCTTTCAGCATTGATGGTGCCTTTCCAGATGTGTAAGCTGCCCCTGCCACACGCACTCATGAACCCCATACCATCAGAGATGCGGGCTTCTGAACTGAGCGCTGAGAACAACTTGGGTTGTCCTTGTCCTCTTTAGTCCGGATGACATGGCGTCCCAGTTTTCCAAAAAAAACTTCAAATTTTGATTGGTCTGACCACAGAACAGTTTTCCACTTTGCCACAATCCATTTTAAATGAGCCTTGGCCCAGAGAAAACGCCTGCGCTTCTGGGTCATGTTTAGATATGGCTTCTTTTTTGACCTATAGCGTTTTAGCCGGCAACGGCGAATGGCACGGTGGATTGTGTTCACCGACAATGTTTTCTGGAAGTATTCCTGAGCCCATGTTGTGATTTCCATTACAGTAGCATTCCTGTATGTGATGCAGTGCCGTCTAAGGGCCCGAAGATCACGGGCATCCAGTATGGTTTTCCGGCCTTGACCCTTACGCACAGAGATCTTTGGATGATATTATGCACTGTAGATGATGATAACTTCAAACTCTTTGCAATTTTTCTGAGAAACTCCTTTCTGATATTGCTCCACTATTTTTGGCCGCAGCATTGGGGAATTGGTGATCCTCTGCCCATCTTGACTTCTGAGAGACACTGCCACTCTGAGAGGCTCTTTTTATACCCAATCATGTTGCCAGTTGACCTAATAAGTTGCAAATTGGTCCTCCAGCTGTTCCTTATATGTACATTTAACTTTTCCGGCCTCTTATTGCTACCTGTCCCAACTTTTTTGGAATGTGTAGCTCTCATGAAATCCAAAATGACATTTCAAAATGTCTCACTTTCAACATTTGATATGTTATCTATATTCTATTGAGAATAAAATATAAGTTTATGAGTTTTGTAAATTATTGCATTCCTTTTTTATTCACAATTTGTACAGTGTCCCAACTTTTTTGGAATCGGGTTTGTACTTGCAAGATTAACTACTAAAGATTTTGATGGTGTTTGGCTGATGCACATTATTTTTAATAATTGCACAGTCCAAGGGTTAAATATTCCGCTTATATTGTTATTGCATAAAAATGAAACATTATCACACAAGCAAGAGTGCCATTGTTTTGAATATCAGCATGACTGTGAGTTGGTTGTGGTTCGCACATAATCATATTCAGACCAAAAGCACTATTGTGAATGTCATATTGCTTAACCCTTAAATGTGGTACTGCATTATGGGTGAACTGCTAATATCTTATGTAGCGGGTGGTAAAATATTTATACTGTCATTTGTGGTGTGGGTGCGGGTCAGGAATCAATAGGCACAGGTGAACTGCGAATCAAATAAAGGCTATTTAAATGTCAAATGATAATCTTTTAAAATAATCTTATTTTGGCCTTTTTTTTTTTCTTTTTTTCCTGTACCTGATGCATTTTTATTTATTTATTTTTTATTTTTGGTTTAGATCACAGTCTTTATGTTAAAGGGATTGGGTTGAGTTTGGGATTAAAATCAAAACACTGATCAATTTAAATGTCAAATGTGGCACTAAACCTCAAATCGTGAGTTTGATCATGTAACGAGCAAGGTTTGAGTTATGGAGTTTTAGGTTAGATTTCTAATAATTCATAATAAAAGAGGCTAATCAGAGAGTTAAATAAAAGTAAATAAATGATGAGTATCTCTTTCAGAGATGCAAAACATCCCATTTGTGGTTAAAATGGTGTTCAGTTACCATGTTAAGTCATGTATTTCATTAATTTAAGAATTAATATATTATGCTTAACATTTTAACTCTTTTGTCACTCATTTCTGATTCGAGTGGCATACAGTGTCATGTTTTACATGTGCTTTCTATGCTTCATTGTGCAGCATCTTGAATCATTGTGCTTCTCTATCATTAGCTCTCTGTGGCTACTTGCTTCCTGCTTGTCTTTTCCTGTCACTCTTCCTATCATCACTGTTTTACCTCAACAAGATGTGTTTAGTGTCATGAGTTCTAAACGCAGTACTTTTCTGTTTATTACATTAATTACACTCAAATAATCATTTTTTTAACAAATGGTTTAAATAATGCATTTGATTAATTTAAGCTTAACTTTGCTAAGTAACTAGCTCAATTAATGTAAAAGCAGATGTACTTGCCTTGCCATTTACCAAACAGTATGTTCAAAAGTTTAGAATTCTGTTTTTAAAATGTTGTACTTTAAAATATTCTATTATAATATGTTGTATTTATTCTGAGTTCATATGCTGTATGTACACCGTTTAAAGATTTCTGAATTCAGTTTGATTAAAGGGATTTGTTGCTAACACTGATATTCATGTCATAGTATTTCAAGCACATGACAGTGTGAAATCATAAAAGTTATTTCACATCATTTAGTCATTATTATGTTATTTTAGGTAAAAAAAAAAAAAAAAAAAAAAATTCATCAGCTGTCGTATAGGCATTGCCTACTGTCTTCACTTCTTCCTTCACTAGTTCAGTCTCTACATCACGTCTACAAGCCTTCACGATACTGAGCGGACAGTAAGACAGTTTATACTCCTTCACAGCACAGAGTGTCCCGTTATGGCAAATTTTCAAACCAGGATTCTTCATCTGGATCTCTGCGTCATCATTATTCTCCTGACTTATACAGGTACATTTCTTTAAACCCTCATTGTTTTATGATGCCCTCGTCTCAAAGCGGATAAACAGGATATACATTATGCTAGATGATGATATGCCAGCGTAGTTTGATGATAAAATAGTTTACTATACCACAAAAATATATTGATTGTATCGTATTTGAAAATAATGCATTGAAATGTTTTTTTTTTTTTTTTTAATCAGGTTAAAAGATTAAGAGCCATATGAACAATGTTGTGTGTCTCATGAGCTTTTGCATGTGTACATTGTTTCTACTGCATGATTTTACCATCCACTGAAGTTACTGTAAAACTGCAGTGATTGTGATATTCTGTCTTTTCATCAGATTATTCCAAATCAAATCGAGAGCAAAGGATTCGGCAGCACATCAACAAAACAGTGTTTGTGGGGAAACAGTTACACTTCACTGCAACAAAACCGCATTTGATGAGGATTTCATATGGAAAATGAACAACTCTGTTATTTTTAATCAAGCCTTCTTCAGTAACAAAACTATGAGTAACTTCAACTCAAACAGGATTCACATCAACCCAGCAGCTCCGAGAGAATTAAAAATACATCAAATACAAGTGTCTGATGCCGGAAACTACACCTGTTATCCAGCAGCAATAAGATGGACATTAACAATAACAGGTTATTACATGATTTCAGTTGCTGCATAAATCAAATAGGTTTCGTGACTAGTATCTAGTAGAGTGCCGGTTGACTGATATCATGTCTGCTTGACTCTTTTGTGTCTGTCAGAAAACAGACCAGAGTCACCCAGAGAAATGCCGCACTACATCATCATCATCATCATCATCTCATGTTCTGGGGTCATTATGGTCTGTCTGATAATCACCATCAGCATCTGCATTCACAGGTGAGAGACAATTTTGTTTTTAATTTTTGAAAATGTATGATATGTGATGAGTGAAAAAAATAAAAACAAATCTATATATTTGTACTTTGTGCCATATACAGTCAAGCTGTAATTTAGTTAATGTAATGAGTCGTCACTCGAAGTGGGATCCATGTGCGAGCTTTATTAACAGGCAGTGGTCAAGCAAAAAAGGAGGCAAAAAATCGTGGTCAGTAAACAGGCAAGCGGTCGGGGCAGGCAGAAATCAGTAGCGAGTCTGAGGCAGAGCAGAAAGTCACAAAGGGCAGGCAGCAAAGGATCGTAGGCAAAGTACACAGCAGGGTCACAACAGGCAGGCAAATACCAGGTAAAACGCTCAGTGAAGTTTGCTAGGGAAACACAAAACAAATTTCTACTGATGAAGTATGTTTATGAGCCATTTAATTCGTAAAATTAAAAATGATAATAATGTAAATACCACAACCCTTACGAAAATGAACCATGGTTTTACTATAAATAAAACCAAAAAAACATGGTTATTGTAGTTAAACCATGGTAACCTCAAATTAACCATGGTTTTGCTACTCTAACCATAGTTTAACCATGGTATTTGTGGTAAAACTGTGGTTATATAAATGGTAATCAATTAGCCAAAAAACTATGGTTACTACACTTTTACTACAATAAAACCATGGTTATTTTTCGTAAGGGAAATAGAAAGAAGGTTAAAAGTCACAAGGAAACTCTGGTGATTATCAGATGAATGTCGCTATGGCGTGATGTTTCCTGGGCTGTACACGTGTTCAGAAGGTTGTTTGTGAAAGTCCGCTGGGTGAAAAGAAATCATAGTTGAAGAAACGCCATTACATAATCCCAAACATTTTTATTTTTATTTTTTTTTTTTTTTGCTGTTGTATGTCTAAATGTAGGTGCATCATAGTAAACTGAACTTCATTCTGTGATGTGAAAATGCTTCATCATTTAACCCTTTGACACGTCACGATCACACCCGTTTGATCAATCTAGTCTGGTCTCTGGTGCGTACGATCACACGGGTGTGATTAGAACGCTCAGTGATCAACTGACAAATTCAAAATTTCAAATCTGCTTTAGCGCGCTGACTGGCGCTGAGCCAAAGACTGAGCGATTGAGAGACTGACTGAACTCAGTGTCTTTTAATGTTTAGTTTAGGTTTCATACACTTCAAATTACATTACACAACTACAAAAATAGCAGCAAAAACTAAATATAGTTTGTAATTGCATACTAATATAAATATATATATAACAGCAAGATATCAGTGTTGTAAAAATATAATGGCCCGTGAAAACATTACCGATCAAATAACACAATCATTTTCTACCCTTTGACACGTACGATCAGTCTGGGCTGTTCCCTCACGTAATGTCACATATATCAGGAGAAGTGGGTGATCTTGTGTTGTAAATCCAGCAGGCTTCGGCTCCCTGGTCCTGTTGGAAACACATAATGGTGGCGCCCCGCCCACAGCTCGTGATAACTTACCGAACAACTAACATATATTTTTAATAAGTATATAAACCATAAGTAGTTCACTTGCATGCATTTAATTTAGTTAACAAGTTTGAAAATATTTTGTATAAACAAATAATAATAAAAAATTAAAAAAAAACATTTGAACAGTCAAGCACTGCAAGCAAGTTGTCACTGTTGACGTCACTGTTACCTCACACTCGTGCTGGTACCAACTTCACATACAATTTTAATAAAATGTACCAGTTTTTAACTACTTCAGAGAAAATGGCAGACAATTTATTTAAAGAAGACAACTGACAAGTGAGGAAATTGAGGAGATTTTTTTTAATTCTGATGAGGAGAATTTTGACAGTGAGGCAGAGAGCGATGAAGACCTTCCCCTGAACCTTGAAGCTCTTGACAACTTTGAGGGTGAAGACGAGACTTCTTCCACAACGCCATATCGCGGTGTCCATCCAAAGGAGGGCGACCTGCCTTAGACACTCCTCTGCGCCTTACAGCCAGGCATTTTCTGTCATATAAACATATGCATATAGTTATAAAGATTTTTTTTTACCATAGTATATTTATTGTTTTGTTTATAATACTATTTTGATTGTTGTTCATTGTAATTATATTTATAATTTGTTTTGTAATTTTATTAGAAAGTGTATATATGTATAATAGTTTAAACAAAGCAAAGATGTAGTTTCTCACTAGCAAAGCAGAGAAAAGGTAACTTACATGGTATCTGACATCATGTAAACTATATATATGCAAGCTAATAGTAAGTGAGGCGTGACCATATACCTTTTCTAGTGAGATATAAAACCCAGTAACAATATGAACACTAAAACATAAATAATATATAATATATTCATGTTACGCATCAAGTCAACTGAACCCTAATAACTTTATCGAATGCACGGAGCATTTTTGCAATGTGCAAAACGACAAACATGACATTTGAACGTCCACATTAGTGAGGACTGTTCGTTTTACAAGAGAATTTTGTAAATATCTTTATTCATATTTATTGCATGCTTGTAAATAATTATATGTGCTTCAAAATACGGAAAAAAAACTAAAATATACTCACCAATTGTCACGCGGATGTTGTGAGGGAGATGCAAAATGCGTGTGCACGCGAAATTCAAAGCAGTGGGAAAAATAGCAACATAAACATGTCAACCATAGTGTGTACACGCTAACAAATAATGCGAGAGGTTTTGAATTAAAAATAAAGCAAAACATTCATAAAGTGCTCACCTGTACGCGGTCAACCACCATGAGCGCCATTGTGACTGCGAAACCTCACGTGTCAAGGTTGATTTGTTACCATGGAAATTAGAACGCATGTCATTGCATAATAACGGTCGCATTAAATAACTCACGCCAGACTGCCAGTCTGAATATTTAGAACGTACGTGCGAAAGGGTTGAAACAGATGCTGAAGATGAACTCTGGTCTCAGTGAAACAGACCGGGCGAGTGTAAGTATATTTACCACACCACAGGCTATTCAGCACATACGGTAGAGGATCTGTTCTGTAATTCTGCCAGAAGTCTTGCATATTTTCACTAATTTTATTTTGTGTGCATGATCTGCACAGGTGAAGATGATCTCTCACTGTGACAAACACACATTAACAGCCTGTGTAAGTCAGTTCAACTTGACACCCACCTATACACCTCCATCATGTTCACCACATCATTTCTGTTCACCATCTATCACTGGCCACAACTACTGCAACAAATAACAAACTGGAAACGACCTGTTGTGTGTGTTTGACTTGTTTTATCTTTGTTTTCTTCAGGTCTACAGTCTTCATACAGTTTCATGAACATGATCTTTCCTTCTCAAGACACAAGTTTATGTATCTGCCACTCATCAGATGAGCATCTCAATAATGGAAGATGTTTGTCAATCATTTTCCATAATCAAATAATCAGGATGTTGCCAGATGAAAATAATACAGAAAAGATCTTACAGGGTAAACAGAGTGATTGAATTATGTATTTCTTTTGCAATGAACCATTAAAACATTTTAGACTAAAACATTTACATTTTACTTATTGCTGATGTGACTCAGTTCAGAGGCACTTGAGTTCTTGCTGCAGGAGAACAAGAGGTGGCGCCATAAACACTGAGCTGAGGCAGTAATTCAGCATTACCAACAGGAAAGATAAAGGAGAGTTTTCCTAAAAACTTGAGAGGCAGTGAAACATATCAAAAGGAATAAAAGAGCATTTAACATTTCACCATCCACATGAACACATGAGCATACACTTGTGTTTGGATCTGCTTATCTTGGATAAACTAAATACACACCGTATAATACAATACACTTTATTATTTTTAATACAGGTGTGGGTTGTATCACTGTATTTACACTGTCAGAAAAAAGGTACATTGCTGTCACTGGGGCAGTACCTAAGGTACAAAACCAAAAAGGTACTAATATGTAATACGCACTCCTTTCATGCATGAATTATGGAAAACATTATCTAGATATTTTTAAGATTATTTTTATTACTTTAATATGATGCTAAAATTTTTACAAAATTCAGTTTTATTTAAAAATTATTTAACTGTCCACGTAGGTGGACACCATGCAACAAAGGCGTAAAATGGGACAAAAAGCCACAGATGACAATATGGAATAGGGGAGAGTGGGGCACAACCTAACGCTTTTTGACTGTCTCAGTTTGTGTAAATTCACTTGGGGTTCAGAGTATTTATTTTTTCCCCACATTAATTTCCCACATTTCTAGTATAATTATGTGGTTTTGTTTCATTAATACAGTGTATACTTTTTTCTTGATTTACCCTGAAAGAATGGAAGTGAAATGTGACAACATGCCCCATAGGTGGGGTACACTGTAACGTGAGGGGCACATTGTCACATGACCAAATGACAGCTTAAAATGTTATCTGATCTAATAAAAAATATCTAAGACAAACTCAAATATTTTGTCAATAAAATACAATTATAAATAAAATAATGGCATTTTTTAATAATTAAAAATAAACACATTTTTGAGTTTGACAACAAACACATCGCTAAACACAGCATAGTTAAAAACGTAATAGTAATGAATGATTTCTGAACATTGACTGCCATTATTCACCCTTTTCTCATGGTTTCTCAAAAAAAAAAAAAAAAAAAAAAAAAAAAAAAATCATAAAAGTATAGAATATAATAGCGTAGTTCTAATAGGGGCTCGTTGTAACACAGTGTTGCCCCATCTGCCCAACTGGGATTTAAACCGCCGCTCGTGTCTTCAGCTGATTAGATTAGCATTAAAGAACGATCTCAACTGTTAAATAACAGATATAAGATTAAAATAATATCAGATTTGTCTTATTTTAAATAAATACAAAAAACAGAGATGAAAAATAAACTTCAGTAAGAAATGTACTTTTGCTATGGTTAAATAAATGTTCAGTGATATCTTCCAAAGATTTCTTCATTTTGGCGCATTTTCTTCTCTAAAATGTGTTGATATGGCAACTACATTTACATTTATGCATTTGGCAGAAGCTTTTATCCAAAGCGACTTACATTGCATTCAATGTACACATTTTTACATTTTGTCAGTTCTTGCTTTCCCTGGGAATTGAACCCATGACCTTGGCGTTGCTAGCGCCACGCTCTTATTGTTTGAGCTACAGGAAAGCTCAACTAGTAAGTAGTAAATACACAAAGTATCGTCATCCGTTCTAGTTGCTCAACTGTCTTAGGTCTTCTTTGTTGCATCTTCCTCTTTATGATGCGCCAAATGTTTTCTATGGGTGAAAGATCTGGACTGCAGGCTGGCCATTTCAGTACCCGGATCCTTCTTCTACACAGCCATGATGTTGTAATTGATGCAGTATGTGGTCTGGCATTGTCATGTTGGAAAATCTTGCAAGGTCTTCCCTGAAAGAGACGACGTCTGGATGGGAGCATATGTTGTTCTAGAACTTGGATATACCTTTCAGCATTGATGGTGCCTTTCCAGATGTGTAAGCTGCCCCTGCCACACGCACTCATGAACCCCATACCATCAGAGATGCGGGCTTCTGAACTGAGCGCTGAGAACAACTTGGGTTGTCCTTGTCCTCTTTAGTCCGGATGACATGGCGTCCCAGTTTTCCAAAAAAAACTTCAAATTTTGATTGGTCTGACCACAGAACAGTTTTCCACTTTGCCACAATCCATTTTAAATGAGCCTTGGCCCAGAGAAAACGCCTGCACTTCTGGATCATGTTTAGATATGGCTTCTTTTTGACCTATAGAGTTTTTAGCGGCAACGGCGAATGGCACGGTGGATTGTGTTCACCGACAATGTTTTCTGGAAGTATTCCTGAGCCCATGTTGTGATTTCCATTACAGTAGCATTCCTGTATGTGATGCAGTGCCGTCTAAGGGCCCGAAGATCACGGGCATCCAGTATGGTTTTCCGCCTTGACCCTTACGCACAGAGATCTTTGGATGATATTATGCACTGTAGATGATGATAACTTCAAACTCTTTGCAATTTTTCTGAGAAACTCCTTTCTGCTATTGCTCCACTATTTTTGGCCGCAGCATTGGGGGAATTAGTGATCCTCTGCCCATCTTGACTTCTGAGAGACACTGCCACTCTGAGAGGCTCTTTTATACCCAATCATGTTGCCAGTTGACCTAATAAGTTGCAAATTGGTCCTCCAGCTGTTCCTTATATGTACATTTAACTTTTCCGGCCTCTTATTGCTACCTGTCCCAACTTTTTTGGAATGTGTAGCTCTCATGAAATCCAAAATGACATTTCAAAATGTCTCACTTTCAACATTTGATATGTTATCTATATTCTATTGAGAATAAAATATAAGTTTATGAGTTTTGTAAATTATTGCATTCCTTTTTTATTCACAATTTGTACAGTGTCCCAACTTTTTTGGAATCGGGTTTGTACTTGCAAGATTAACTACTAAAGATTTTGATGGTGTTTGGCTGATGCACATTATTTTTAATAATTGCACAGTCCAAGGGTTAAATATTCCGCTTATATTGTTATTGCATAAAAATGAAACATTATCACACAAGCAAGAGTGCCATTGTTTTGAATATCAGCATGACTGTGAGTTGGTTGTGGTTCGCACATAATCATATTCAGACCAAAAGCACTATTGTGAATGTCATATTGCTTAACCCTTAAATGTGGTACTGCATTATGGGTGAACTGCTAATATCTTATGTAGCGGGTGGTAAAATATTTATACTGTCATTTGTGCTGTGGGTGCGGGTCAGGAATCAATAGGCACAGGTGAACTGCGAATCAAATAAAGGCTATTTAAATGTCAAATGATAATCTTTTTAAAATAATCTTATTTTGGCCTTTTTTTCTTTTCTTTTTTCCTGTACCTGATGCATTTTTATTTTATTTATTTTTTATTTTTTGGTTTAGATCACAGTCTTTATGTTAAAGGGATTGGGTTGAGTTTGGGATTAAAATCAAAACACTGATCAATTTAAATGTCAAATGTGGCACTAAACCTCAAATCGTGAGTTTGATCATGTAAACGAGCAAGGTTTGAGTTATGGAGTTTTAGGTTAGATTTCTAATAATTCATAATAAAAGAGGCTAATCAGAGAGTTAAATAAAAGTAAATAAATGATGAGTATCTCTTTCAGAGATGCAAAACATCCCATTTGTGGTTAAAATGGTGTTCAGTTACCATGTTAAGTCATGTATTTCATTAATTTAAGAATTAATATATTATGCTTAACATTTTAACTCTTTTGTCACTCATTTCTGATTCGAGTGGCATACAGTGTCATGTTTTACATGTGCTTTCTATGCTTCATTGTGCAGCATCTTGAATCATTGTGCTTCTCTATCATTAGCTCTCTGTGGCTACTTGCTTCCTGCTTGTCTTTTCCTGTCACTCTTCCTATCATCACTGTTTTACCTCAACAAGATGTGTTTAGTGTCATGAGTTCTAAACGCAGTACTTTTCTGTTTATTACATTAATTACACTCAAATAATCATTTTTTTAACAAATGGTTTAAATAATGCATTTGATTAATTTAAGCTTAACTTTGCTAAGTAACTAGCTCAATTAATGTAAAAGCAGATGTACTTGCCTTGCCATTTACCAAACAGTATGTTCAAAAAGTTTAGAATTCTGTTTTTAAAATGTTGTACTTTAAAATATTCTATTATAATATGTTGTATTTATTCTGAGTTCATATGCTGTATGTACACCGTTTAAAGATTTCTGAATTCAGTTTGATTAAAGGGATTTGTTACTAACACTGATATTCATGTCATAGTATTTCAAGCACATGACAGTGTGAAATCATAAAAGTTATTTCACATCATTTAGTCATTATTATGTTATTTTAGGTAAAAAAAAAAAAAAAAAAAAAAAAAATTCATCAGCTGTCGTATAGGCATTGCCTACTGTCTTCACTTCTTCCTTCACTAGTTCAGTCTCTACATCACGTCTACAAGCCTTCACGATACTGAGCGGACAGTAAGACAGTTTATACTCCTTCACAGCACAGAGTGTCCCGTTATGGCAAATTTTCAAACCAGGATTCTTCATCTGGATCTCTGCGTCATCATTATTCTCCTGACTTATACAGGTACATTTCTTTAAACCCTCATTGTTTTATGATGCCCTCGTCTCAAAGCTAGATGATGATATGCCAGCGTAGTTTGATGATAAAATAGTTTACTATACCACAAAAATATATTGATTGTATCGTATTTGAAAATAATGCATTGAAATGTTTTTTTTTTTTTTTAATCAGGTTAAAAGATTAAGAGCCATATGAACAATGTTGTGTGTCTCATGAGCTTTTGCATGTGTACATTGTTTCTACTGCATGATTTTACCATCCACTGAAGTTACTGTAAAACTGCAGTGATTGTGATATTCTGTCTTTTCATCAGATTATTCCAAATCAAATCAAGAGCAAAGGATTCGGCAGCACATCAACAAAACAGTGTTTGTGGGGGAAACAGTTACACTTCACTGCAACAAAACCGCATTTGATGAGGATTTCATATGGAAAATGAACAACTCTGTTATTTTTAATCAAGCCTTCTTCAGTAACAAAACTATGAGTAACTTCAGCTCAAACAGGATTCACATCAACCCAGCAGCTCCGAGAGAATTAAAAATACATCAAATACAAGTGTCTGATGCCGAAACTACACCTGTTATCCAGCAGCAATAAGATGGACATTAACAATAACAGGTTATTACATGATTTCAGTTGCTGCATAAATCAAATAGGTTTCGTGACTAGTATCTAGTAGAGTGCCGGTTGACTGATATCATGTCTGCTTGACTCTTTTGTGTCTGTCAGAAAACAGACCAGAGTCACCCAGAGAAATGCCGCACTACATCATCATCATCATCATCATCTCATGTTCTGGGGTCATTATGGTCTGTCTGATAATCACCATCAGCATCTGCATTCACAGGTGAGAGACAATTTTGTTTTTAATTTTTGAAAATGTATGATATGTGATGAGTGAAAAAAATAAAAACAAATCTATATATTTGTACTTTGTGCCATATACAGTCAAGCTGTAATTTAGTTAATGTAATGAGTCGTCACTCGAAGTGGGATCCATGTGCGAGCTTTATTAACAGGCAGTGGTCAAGCAAAAAGGAGGCAAAAAATCGTGGTCAGTAAACAGGCAAGCGGTCGGGGCAGGCAGAAATCAGTAGCGAGTCTGAGGCAGAGCAGAAAGTCACAAAGGGCAGGCAGCAAAGGATCGTAGGCAAAGTACACAGCAGGGTCACAACAGGCAGGCAAATACCAGGTAAAACGCTCAGTGAAGTTCGCTAGGGAAACACAAAACAAATTTCTACTGATGAAGTATGTTTATGAGCCATTTAATTCGTAAAATTAAAAATGATAATAATGTAAATACCACAAATAGAAAGAAGGTTAAAAGTCACAGAGAAACTCTGGTGATTATCAGATGAATGTCGCTGGGTGAAAAGAAATCATAGTTGAAGAAACGCCATTACATAATCCCAAACAATTTTTTTTTTTTTTTTGCTGTTGTATGTCTAAATGTAGGTGCATCATAGTAAACTGAACTTCATTCTGTGATGTGAAAATGCTTCATCATTTAACCCTTTGACACGTACGATCACACCCGCTTTGATCAATCTAGTCTGGTCTCTGGTGCGCATTTATCACACGGGTGTGATTAGAACGCTCAGTGATCAACTGACAAATTCAAAATTTCAAATCTGCTTTAGCGCTGACTGGCGCTGAGCCAAAGACTGAGCGATTGAGAGACTGACTGAACTCAGTGTCTTTTAATGTTTAGTTTAGGTTTCATACACTTCAAATTACATTACACAACTACAAAAATAGCAGCAAAACTAAATATAGTTTGTAATTGCATACTAATATAAATATATATATAACAGCAAGATATCAGTGTTGTAAAAATATAATGGCCCGTGAAAACATTACCGATCAAATAACACAATCATTTTCTACCCTTTGACACGTACGATCAGTCTGGGCTGTTCCCTCACGTAATGTCACATATATCAGGAGAAGTGGGTGATCTTGTGTTGTAAATCCAGCAGGCTTCGGCTCCTGGTCCTGTTGGAAACACATAATGGTGGCGCCCGCCCACAGCTCGTGATAACTTACCGAACAACTAACATATATTTTTAATAAGTATATAAACCATAAGTAGTTCACTTGCATGCATTTAATTTAGTTAACAAGTTTGAAAATATTTTGTATAAACAAATAATAATAAAAAATAAAAAAACATTTGAACAGTCAAGCACTGCAAGCAAGTTGTCACTGTTGACGTCACTGTTACCTCACACTCGTGCTGGTACCAACTTCACATACAATTTTAATAAAATGTACCAGTTTTTAACTACTTCAGAGAAAATGGCAGACAATTTATTTAAAAGAAGACAACTGACAAGTGAGGAAATTGAGGAGATTTTTTTTAATTCTGATGAGGAGAATTTTGACAGTGAGGCAGAGAGCGATGAAGACCTTCCCCTGAACCTTGAAGCTCTTGACAACTTTGAGGGTGAAGACGAGACTTCTTCCACAACGCCATATCGCGGTGTCCATCCAAAGGAGGGCGACCTGCCTTAGACACTCCTCTCTGCGCCTTACAGCCAGGCATTTTCTGTCATATAAACATATGCATATAGTTATAAAGATTTTTTTGTACCATAGTATATTTATTGTTTTGTTTATAATACTATTTTGATTGTTGTTCATTGTAATTATATTTATAATTTGTTTTGTAATTTTATTAGAAAGTGTATATATGTATAATAGTTTAAACAAAGCAAAGATGTAGTTTCTCACTAGCAAAGCAGAGAAAAGGTAACTTACATGGTATCTGACATCATGTAAACTATATATATGCAAGCTAATAGTAAGTGAGGCGTGACCATATACCTTTTCTAGTGAGATATAAAACCCAGTAACAATATGAACACTAAAACATAAATAATATATAATATATTCATGTTACGCATCAAGTCAACTGAACCCTAATAACTTTATCGAATGCACGGAGCATTTTTGCAATGTGCAAAACGACAAACATGACATTTGAACGTCCACATTATTGAGGACTGTTCGTTTTACAAGAGAATTTTGTAAATATCTTTATTCATATTTATTGCATGCTTGTAAATAATTATATGTGCTTCAAAATACGGAAAAAAAACTAAAATATACTCACCAATTGTCACGCGGATGTTGTGAGGGAGATGCAAAATGCGTGTGCACGCGAAATTCAAAGCAGTGGGAAAAATAGCAACATAAACATGTCAACCATAGTGTGTACACGCTAACAAATAATGTGAGAGGTTTTGAATTAAAAAAATAAAGCAAAACATTCATAAAGTGCTCACCTGTACGCGGTCAACCACCATGAGCGCCATTGTGACTGCGAAACCTCACGTGTCAAGGTTGATTTGTTACCATGGAAATTAGAACGCATGTCATTGCATAATAACGGTCGCATTAAATAACTCACGCCAGACTGCCAGTCTGAATATTTAGAACGTACGTGCGAAAGGGTTGAAACAGATGCTGAAGATGAACTCTGGTCTCAGTGAAACAGACCGGGCGAGTGTAAGTATATTTACCACACCACAGGCTATTCAGCACATACGGTAGAGGATCTGTTCTGTAATTCTGCCAGAAGTCTTGCATATTTTCACTAATTTTATTTTGTGTGCATGATCTGCACAGGTGAAGATGATCTCTCACTGTGACAAACACACATTAACAGCCTGTGTAAGTCAGTTCAACTTGACACCCACCTATACACCTCCATCATGTTCACCACATCATTTCTGTTCACCATCTATCACTGGCCACAACTACTGCAACAAATAACAAACTGGAAACGACCTGTTGTGTGTGTTTGACTTGTTTTATCTTTGTTTTCTTCAGGTCTACAGTCTTCATACAGTTTCATGAACATGATCTTTCCTTCTCAAGACACAAGTTTATGTATCTGCCACTCATCAGATGAGCATCTCAATAATGGAAGATGTTTGTCAATCATTTTCCATAATCAAATAATCAGGATGTTGCCAGATGAAAATAATACAGAAAAGATCTTACAGGGTAAACAGAGTGATTGAATTATGTATTTCTTTTGCAATGAACCATTAAAACATTTTAGACTAAAACATTTACATTTTACTTATTGCTGATGTGACTCAGTTCAGAGGCACTTGAGTTCTTGCTGCAGGAGAACAAGAGGTGGCGCCATAAACACTGAGCTGAGGCAGTAATTCAGCATTACCAACAGGAAAGATAAAGGAGAGTTTTCCTAAAAACTTGAGAGGCAGTGAAACATATCAAAAAGGAATAAAAGAGCATTTAACATTTCACCATCCACATGAACACATGAGCATACACTTGTGTTTGGATCTGCTTATCTTGGATAAACTAAATACACACCGTATAATACAATACACTTTATTATTTTTAATACAGGTGTGGGTTGTATCACTGTATTTACACTGTCAGAAAAAAGGTACATTGCTGTCACTGGGGCAGTACCCTAAGGTACAAAACCAAAAAGGTACTAATATGTAATACGCACTCCTTTCATGCATGAATTATGGAAAACATTATCTAGATATTTTTAAGATTATTTTTATTACTTTAATATGATGCTAACATTTTTTACAAAATTCAGTTTTATTTAAAAATTATTTAACTGTCCACGTAGGTGGACACCATGCAACAAAGGCGTAAAATGGGACAAAAAGCCACAGATGACAATATGGAATAGGGGAGAGTGGGGCACAACCTAACGCTTTTTGACTGTCTCAGTTTGTGTAAATTCACTTGGGGTTCAGAGTATTTATTTTTTCCCCACATTAATTTCCCACATTTCTAGTATAATTATGTGGTTTTGTTTCATTAATACAGTGTATACTTTTTTCTTGATTTACCCTGAAAGAATGGAAGTGAAATGTGACAACATGCCCCATAGGTGGGGTACACTGTAACGTGAGGGGCACATTGTAACATGACCAAATGACAGCTTAAAATATTATCTGATATAATCAAAAAATATCCAAGACAAACTCAAATATTTTGTCAATAAAATACAATTATAAATTTTATTTTAAATAAAAAAATTACATTTTTAATAATTAAAAATAAACACATTTTTGAGTTTGACAACAAACACATTGCTAAATACAGCAATCAAATCAAATCACCTTTATTTATATAGCGCTTTTAACAAGTCCAATTGTTTCAAAGCAGCTTCCCATTGTTAACAGGAAAATAATGCAACAGAATTTGTACAGCCGTTCTGGTGAAATGGTGATGTTATCCAGCTAATTTCAAGTATCATATAGTGTCAATGCGGGCAGATCGGTAATATAGATGAAATTTAGGTGTAGATGTTTAGGTGTAGAAATTTAGGTGTATAGATGAAATTTTGCCCAACTAAGCAAGCCAAAAGCCAGAGGCAACGGTGGCAAGGAACCAAAACTCCTTCAGGGTCAGAATGGAGAAAAAAACCTTGGGAGAAACCAGGCTCAGTCGGGGTACCAGTTCTCCTCTGGCCGACGAACAAACAGTGTGTGATTATAATTCTGGCAACATTGCAGGTCTTAATTCATATTAGGTAAATAGATATTCGTAAGATTATTTGAAAGACTGGAGTCGTCACGCCGAAGACGGGTTTAATGAGGATGTCGTGTCGATGCAGCATTTACGGGGGGAGTTTATTTGACATGCTCTCTGCAGACATTTCAGGGATGCGTTGCTCATGTCCAGGCGCTGGTCCACCATCTGATCTGGATACGGCCCGGATCCAGCTGACTACAGTAAACCTCGGGATAAACAGAGAGACTAACATTAGCGTAGATGCCATTCTTCTTATGATGTAACGAGTACATCAGGTGTTATGGGAAGTGTTCCCAGTTCCGGCTGACCTAGTTAATGCAGCCTATCAATCATTTACTGATTTGAATAATAGAAATTGATGTTTTATGTGTAAGCCATAGTAAAGAGATGCATTTTTAGTCTAGATTTAAACTGACAGAGTGTGTCTGCTTCCCGAACAATGCTAGGAAGACTGTTCCAGAGTTTAGGTGCTAAATAGGAAAAGGATCGACCGCCTGCAGTTGATTTTGATATTCTATGGCAATAGACGTGATGGAGTATAATGCGTTAAGAGTTCGCTCAAGTACTGGGGAGCTAAACCATTTAGTGCTTTGTAAGTAATAAGCAAGATTTTAAAATTTATACGATGTTTAATAGGGAGCCAGTGCAGTGTTGACAGAACCGGGCTAATATGGTCATACTTCCTTGTTCTAGTAAGAGCTCAAGCTGCTGCGTTTTGGACCAGCTGGAGTTTGTTTATTAAGCGAGCAGGGCAACCACCCAGTAAAGCATTACAGTAATCTAGCCTTGAGGTCATGAATGCATGAATTAACTATTCAGCATTTTGCATCGAAAGGATGTGCCGTAATTTAGATATATTTTTAAGATGGTAGAATTCAGTTTTACAGATGTTAGAAACGTGGCTTTCAAATGAAAGATTGGTATCAAAGAGCACACCCAGGTTCCTAACTGATGACGAGGACTTGACAGAGCAGCCATCGAGTGTTAGACAGTATTCTAGGTTACTACTTGTAGAGTTTTTTTGTCCAATAATTAAAAATTCATTTTTTTCTGAATTAAGTTGCAGGAAATTACTAGACATCCAATGTTTTATATCAGCTATGCATTCCGTTAATCTTGTGAACTGGTAAGTTTCATCAGGGCATGAATAAATATAGAGCTGAGTATCGTCAGCATAACAGTGAAAACTAATGCCATGCTTCCTAATGATATCTCCCAGTGGTAGCATGTACAGGGTGAAGAGCAACGGTCCTAGCACTGAGCCCTGCGGTACTCCATACTGAACTTGTGATCGGTGTGACATCTCTTCATTTACTGCTACAAACTGATAACGGTCAGATAAGTATGATTTAAGCCATGCCAATGCAGTTCCACTAATGCCAACATAATTTTCGAGTCTATTCAAAAGAATGTTGTGGTCGATAGTATCGAATGCAGTGCTAAGATCGAGTAACACTAATAGAGAGATACAACCACGATCGGATGATAAGAGTAAATAATTTGTAACTCTGATGAGAGTAGTCTCAGTACTATGACATGGTCTAAATCCTGACTGGAAATCCTCACAGATACCATTTCTTTCTAAAAAGGAACATAATTGTGAAGACACTGCCTTTTCCAGTATTTTTGACAGGAAGGGTAGATTTGAGATCGGCCTATAATTGACTAATTCTGTAGGATTAAGTTGAGGTTTTTTAATAAGTGGTTTGATAACAGCCAACTTAAAAGTTTTCGGTACATATCCTAATAACAAAGATGAGTTAATGATATTAAGAAGAGGATCTATGACCTCTGGTAGCATCTCTTTTAATAGCCTAGTCGGTATAGGGTCGAGCATACATATTGTTGATTTAGATGATTTAACGAGTTTAGCCAATTCTTCCTCTCCTATAGCAGTGAATGAATGTAATTTTTTCTCAGTGTCTGATGTGACACTGTAGTAGACGGCTGCATGGTTATAATTTTCTTCCTAATATTATCGATCTTACACGTAAAGAAGTTCAAAAAGTCATTACTGCTGTGCTGTTTACAACCATCAGAAGTAGAAGCTTTATTTTTGGTTAACTTAGCCACTGTATCAAATAAATACCTAGGGTTGTGTTTGTTTTCTTCTAAGAGAGTCGAGAAATAAGCAGATCTAGCAGTTTCTACGGCCTTTCTGTATGCGATCATGCTCTCTTTCCATGAATTACGAAAAACCTCTAATTTTGTTTTCTTGCAGCTGCGCTCCATTTTTCTGGCTGCTGTTTTAAGGGCCCGGTGTGCTCGTTGTACCACGGCGTTGGACTATTTTCTTTAATCTTTTTAAGCGCCGAGAGCAACTGTGTCTAAAGTGCTGGAAAAAAGAGAGTCAATAGTTTCTGTTGCAAAATCGAGTTCCTCTAGGCTATCTGGGATGCTGAGGAGATGAAACTGATGAGGAAGATTATTTAAAAAACAATTTTTAGTGGCAGCAGTGATAGTTCTGCCATATTTGAAGTGAGGGGACGGCTTTGCAGCCTTAGCTAAATTAAGTATACATGATACTAGTTAATGATCTGAGATGTCGTCGCTCTGCTGCAGAATTTCAACGGTATCAACATTTATTCCATGTGACAATATTAGGTCTAGAGTATGATTAAGGCGATGAGTGGGTCCTGACACGTGTTGCCTTACTCCAATAGAGTTTAGAATGTCTCTAAATGCTAATCCCAATGCGTCTTTTTCATTATCTACATGGATATTAAAATCACCAACAATTAGTACTTTATCTGCAGCCAGTACTAACTCTGATAGAAATTCTTTGATAAAGTCTGTATTGTGCCCTGGTGGCCTGTATACATTAGCCAGCACAAATGTCAAACGGGATTTATCAATTACACTACATAATGTTACATAAAGCACCAAAACTTCAAAAGAATTATATTTGAAACTAGACTTCTGAGTAATACTGAAGATATTATTATAAATTACAGCAACCCCTCCCCCTTTACCTTTCAGACGCGGCTCGTGTTTATAACAATAATCTTGTGGGGTGGACTCATTTAAAGTAATGTAGTCGTCAGGTTTTAGCCAGGTTTCTGTCAAACACAGCACATCTAGATTATTATCTGTAATTATATCATTAACAATAAGTGCTTTTGGGGAAAGGGATCGAATATTCAGCAACCCGAGCTTTATCATTTGATCATCTGTATTATATCTGTTGTTTATTTGTTTGACATCAATTAAGTTTTTACTGTTGAATGGTCTTGATGTTTTTTTGTATTTACTAATTCGGGGAACAGGCACAGTCTCTATGTGATAATATCTAGGTGAAAGAGTCTCTATGTGTTGGGATTTATCTGACTTCTGTAACGGAAGACAGCTAGCAGACAGTCGGGTAAGCCATTCCGTCTGCTTCCTGACCTGGGCCCCAGTTAGTCAAGGTTTAGCTTTAAGACTATATGCCAAATTACTAGAGAGAAGAGCAGCACCACTCCAAGAAGGATGGATGCCATCCTTCTTCAACAGGTCAGGTCTGCCCCTTTTCCAATTGTCTATGAACCCTGTGTTATTTTGCAGACACCACTTAGACAACCAGCCATTGAGTGATGATAGTCTGCTAAGTATCTCATCACTCCTTTTAACAGGGAGCGGACCAGAACAAAAAAACTGCAATCTGCATTCAGGGACTGTTTTGTACTGAGTCTAAGTAGAGAGTCTAACGTCAAGATGAAGTGCAGAGAGAAGAAGCAAAGCTTCAGGAAGTGCGCTGACCCGTGTCCCAGGTTTTTAACGCCTGAAGACATGTACACTCTCTGCGTATTCTGCCTGGGGGAAGAGCACGCACGGGAGGTTCTCGAGGGAGCCTCCTGTGTGAATTGCGAGCGTTTTCCAGTGAGAATGCTCCGCTCTCATCTGGCTCTCTTCCCGAGAGAGGAGGGTCCAGCATCTGAGAACGACCACTCTCATGCTGAGGCCGAGAGGCGACCGTTGTCCTAGGGTTCTCAGATGGACCTGGCCCATCATCTGGAGAAAGGTGTAGTTCTCTTCAGGTCGATCAGCCAGGTCACGAGAGGCAGCTGTCGGGGGAGGAGTCGGATTTTTCCTCCTCCTCGTCAGCTGCGGCTCTTCCACACGAGCAAGGGATGGCTGAGCAGGGTGGTGATGAGGCCAAACCCTCTCAGCCAGCCTGCCCCATGTATGGGGAGCTGTTGGAAGTTATGGAGCGTGCCACCCACAGGCTGGAGTTGCAGTGACAGCGTGCTAGGAGAGAGCCCGCCTGTTTGAATCGTCTCAACAATCGGTTTCTCTCCGGTCATAACCCTCCAGCTCCTGGGAGCCTTCCATTCCTCCCAGATCTCCATGAGCAGATCTCGGGGGCATGGAAGAACCCGTACTCGGCCTGAATTTTTTGGTATCAGCGGGGCAACTTCGCTGATGTGGAGAACGGAGTCTGGGTATGTGTCGAAGTTTGCGAACGTCTTGTCGTTCGGTGGCAATCTCGCATCTGTGAGGCCATCGACACTGAGAGCTCCCACCCGTCTAGAGCTCTCAAGACCACCTCATGTCTTAACGGCAGGGCATACTCGTCAGTGTGGTCAGGCTGCAGCGGCTTTGCACACTATGGCGGCGTTGCAGGCCTACCAGGCTGACTTGCTGAAGGATCTCGATCAAGGTGCGATCGAGATACCCCCTGATGCGATGGCCGAGCTTGGCCATACCACGGATTTAGCTCTTTGGGCCACCAAACAAACAGCAGTCGCCATCGGTCATTCGATGGTCACTATGGTGGCCACGGAGAGACATCTGTGGTTAAACCTGGCGGACATCGGGGAGAAAGAGAAATCCTTTCTCCTTGATGCCCTGGTTTCGCCCTCTAAGCTCTTTGGCACCTCCGTTGAGGCAGTGGTGGGAAGGTTCAGAGAGGCGAAGGCGCGCATTTAAATCATGTATTAAATCCGCTGAGATCTGGGGCCGTGCCTAGGCAGGCGGGAGGCCCTGGCCCATCGTGGTCTGAGGACCGGCATCAGGGCCAGTGAGCCAGTGTCACCTCTCGTGCACCCCCTCTGTGGCAGAGCAGGGTACAGAGGAGGCGTGACTCCCGCAGCAGGAAGAGAAAGGATGCTGGGGAGGTACCCCGGAACCTGCGTCGGGGATCACGCTGGGATAGGTCTCGGCCCCCGAGTGCGCGCTAGACTCGTCCTTTCCTTCAGTTCCTTTCCCCGGGCGTGTCTTACACCAGGCAGGGCGGATGTGAGATTCTGACAGCCCGCCTAGCTTTTGCCTGTGAGCGCGCCCCCTCAGGCCCCAGGTAGTAGTGCACCTAAGCATATGTGTTGTGAATAAAGCTTATGGGTGATTATCATTATGGGCCGCAGGAGATCTGATAAGTCCCCTTGAGAGGGAAAATATTAATATACTTTGTATAAGACTTATATGCTTCCTGTAGAGGGCTTCAGGAAGAAAAAATCAGAGGATTTTTGACTAGGGCCCTGTAGTTCCCCTGTCAGGTGGTTAGAACGGTAAAAAAGAAGAAAAAAAAGAAAAACCCAGTTGGGCTAGCATTACTAGTAAAAAGAAAAAGAGCCGTCGCCAGGCCCACTGTGTGCAGTGAATAGATCCCCTCTCAGTGTGTGAGTAGTTTTGATACAGGAAACACAGCGCATTCTCGCGGGTCTGTAGTGAATGGCTAGGTGTGTGAATGTTCTCCTAGAACAGGCTGGTAACTGGTTGCCACCTCAGGATAAAGCATTAGCATCTCCTCTCAGTGTTGACTCAGAGAGTGTAGGTTTAGACTAACGTGCAACTGCAGTTAGATCTATGTCCAACTCTGCGGGCCTAGGTGCATTTGCTGGCCTAGGCTTTCTGGGATGATGGTGGCGTTTCACTAGGAAAATAAGTGCTGTCACCCCGGGCCGTTCACTAGGTGAATGTAGGTTTTTAGTGTCCCTAACGTTAGCCTCCTCTCAGTTGAGAGTCATCCGGCCAGGGTCCTGTTTTTTGTCGAGTACACTGCTGTGGGCAATGTGATTAGGTTCCAGGCTAGTAGGCGCCGGTGAGACTGCACCGTCACACAGTAGGCCTCAATCGGCCTCTGTGATGGCCCAGCCCCAGGGTAGGGTTTATTAGGCCAGCTGGCTGCGAGCAGCTAGTTCGGGCGGTCTGGGCAGTAGACTCCAGGACAGGTAGTAGGCTTCAGTAGGCCTCCCTGCGAGTGAGTCCCGGCATTTGGGGGGATAAGCACGACAGTGGCAACCAAGTAGATAGCCTTGAGAGGCCTCCTGTGGATGGTCCTTGTCTATGCTGATGTAAGTATACTCTCCAACAATGTTGGCTTCAGTAGCAGAAACCTTGTTAACCAGTAGGCCCTACACTGGCCTCCCTGGGGACAAGTCCCCAGGTAGTAACTGGATGTCCATCTTTGTCAGGCAGCAGAGAAGCCATTCTCTCAAGCTGCCATCAGGAAGCCGCCCCAGTAGGTCTGCTATCAGGTGGTAGGCCCCACAAGGCCTTCCTGAAGGCGGGCTCCCGGTCATTAGTTACGTGACAGTCAGCATGGATTGCTAGCAGGTAGTAGGCCCCACCGGGCCTCCTCTGAGGGTGGGCTCCTGGGCTTCAGTTAGCAAGCAGTTGCTAGCAGGTAGTAGGCCTCACTAGACCTCCCTGAGGGAACGAGTTCCCGGTTTCCAGCTACTTCGACAGCTGGCTTCAACTGCTGTCCGATTGTAGGGAACTAACAACTGGCATCATACTGAGAGCTAGTGGAGACCTGCTATCAGTGATCTGGCCTTACCTGGCAGCATCTGAAGGAGGTCTCACACCCTAGTGTGACGAAGCATCGCTTTCTGCTACTCAGTCCCTACGGGAAGGGACCTGCTTGTATTCAGCCTACAGCTTGGTTTACCTACCGGGCAGGTTTTGAGCTCCCCTCATTTGAGGGTCGTCTACAAGCCTGAAGCTGCCTGAGTCTGATCAGACGGTCGTAGGCCCCTTGCAAGGCCTCCCAATTAGATCAGTCCGTAGGCCTGTCTGGCCTACTGAGTGCCTCTGTAAATTAAGTGCTCGGTAGATCCTAGCATCGAGCAGGTGAACTCCCCTCGCTGGCAAGGGTCAGATAGCGCTATGCTGAGTATTGCTCTCCAGGCTACCTGTCTCTGAGATCCAATCTGAGGAGGACACTGGCAGTTCGCAGTCCCTCAGTCTGCATGCCTCATCAGAAGGCGATTGTCCAGAGGCTCTGTTTTCAAACAGACAGGGTAGGCCAAGCCAAAGTGTCCCACAGAAGTGACACCAGGTCAGGCCTCCCTGGTGGCATTCGGTGAAGTTTCCCGAATAGTGACTGGCTGGGGTGCCTTCAGGTCCCCTAGCCACATTCCCTTAAAGGGACCCCTTCTGTTGAAGTATTTGGTCCCAGGCATTTGAGCAGCCTATGCGACCACATGTTCATTTAGGTCCTTTCTTAGGCAGATAGCTTGGGCTATGTCCGTAGGGAATGCTGTCACTGACAGTCTAGTGTGACCAGAGGGGGAGTGGTTCAGGCATTTCAGTTGAATTTGCTTGTCCTGACAGTTGTCACTTCCAGTGGGCATG
Organism: Paracanthobrama guichenoti; assembly: GCA_018749465.1. Classification (NCBI taxonomy): domain Eukaryota; kingdom Metazoa; phylum Chordata; class Actinopteri; order Cypriniformes; family Gobionidae; genus Paracanthobrama; species Paracanthobrama guichenoti. The sequence goes on along the minus strand of JAGHMJ010000034.1, from coordinate 280,053 downwards.
CACTCCCCTCAGCATGGCTTAGTGGGTATATCGTTCCCCGTATGCGTTCTTGACGCAGTGTGAGTTCCCTTTCGAAAGGGAAGGTCTCAGGTTACGTATGTAACCTCTGTTCCCTGAGAACTTTGCCTGTCTGCCAAACAGTCCCTTCAGACGAAAAGATGATGTCATGTTTGCAAGGCGCCCTTATATACTTCCTGGTCGCACAGTGATGACGTCAGAGGCTGTCGCTGGTCAATAGGATTGACGTGATTCAATAGTGATTCAGGCACCAGTCACACTGGAGGTGTTTCCCATATGAGTTATTGACGCAGTGTCTCGTTCCCTGTTGTCAGGGAACAGAGGTTACATACGTAACCTGAGACATTTTTATTATGTCATGTTATGCTATGTATATCAGCTCAGTTATAAAAAACATTAATATTACAATATAACAACGATAAAACACATTTTGTAGGAACAATAACGATAGCTACATATATGCGGAAAACTAGTAGCAATATGGGCTGGGCTTTGCTGGCACATACTCCTCATCACTGCGGTCACTGTCACTTCCACTGTCCTCTGGGATATTCTCTATTATTCTGTACTGAGTGCTTGACCTATACAGTCCCTATTTGGAAGGCAAATTTGTCTCGGTATGTATGTGTAAAGTTGCCATTTAATGTTACAAACTAGTGTTACTCAACTCACAAAGGCGAAGGAGAACTTTGAACAGGAACTCACAAACCCACAGGGAACACTCAAAACACCAGTACATGTAAACATCGTCAGACAAACACTGAGGGAAAACTGAGGACTAAATACACAGGGGCAAATGAGATAATTAACAGGACACAGGTGATGGAATCAGACAGACTGGGGAAAAACTAGGTCACAGGAACAAAACTACAAGCACTGAAAACCACAGACATGTAACATTTAATGCTGTAATATGTAATTTTGAATGGTTATTTATGCTGCTATATTTGTTAAATGTCTGTTTTATTATAATATAAGACAATTCAAAACATATTTGCAAAAATAGAACAGATATACTAGCAGGTTACAGAAATCAGACTTTATGCAATCTGACTCCACTGTTGCATGACATCCACATGCGTGGGCAGTTAGTTTTTGGTGTATAAAAACAACATTTTACTCAACATTTTAGTTTATAAAATACTAACATATTTATCATACTTTACTGTACATGCTAATATTTTTATTTTTTTAGCTCAATTGACCTTGTATAAAAGTTTTTCACAGATATGCCTGAGGCATTTGGTATATGGCTATCGCTGTCAGCCATCTTGGATTGATGATGTCATCAAGCAATGAATATTTGGAATACAAGACAGCAGCCACTGTTACAATATTGCTGTCAATCTACTGACACTGCCCTCAAGTGGTTTGGATAAAATTACCAAGATAAATGACCCTAAATGGAGTTAAATTAACTGTCCCCAAATGTGGACACCATGCATGAAAAGGGTTTAAGTACTGATATGTACCTTTTAAGGTACTAATATGTACCATTTAGGGATGAGTAAGGTACAAAGATGTACCTTTCCATTTTTGTACTGCCCCAGTGACAGCACTGTACCTTTTTTTTCTGAGAGTGTATGATTAAGGAATCAGGTCAAGTATCAAATCTGAGCTACTTTTGGAAAATAATTTCTGACACATGTTGTTATAACTCTTCTGAAGCGACAATTGCTTTGTGTGATATACAGGTACTAGGGGTGGCACGGTACATGAAAAAACATCCGAACCGCTCGGTTCGCTTGTCTCGGTTCGGAGCATGTGTGTGCGTTGCACGGTTTGACGCATGTGCAATGTAGCCTTGTGCCCGTATGTTACCTCAGACAGTGGGTGTCCTTTTTGCACGAAATAAGAGGTGTGTGTGGAGTACTGCAGGACACTGGCAGCGTTTGTCTCGCTCAGCTGAACCGTGGCTTGTGTATTGCAAATACAGACGAATATTGTCCATTCTGTTACATTTTCCATTCCGACCCCTGTCTGTCTCATTTGATTTATGATGGGCAGCATACACTCACCTAAAGGATTATTAGGAACACCTGTTCAATTTCTCATTAATGCAATTATCTAATCAACCAATCACACGGCAGTTGCTTCAATGCATTTAGGGGTGTGGTCCTGGTCAAGACAATCTCCTGAACTCCAAACTGAATGTCAGAATGGGAAAGAAAGGTGATTTAAGCAATTTCGAGCGTGGCATGATTGTTGGTGCCAGACGGGCCGGTCTGAGTACTGGGATTTTCATGCACAGCCATTTCTAGGGTTTACAAAGAATGATGTGAAAAGGGAAAAACATCCAGTATGCGGCAGTATGAAAATGCCTTGTTGATGCTAGAGGTCAGAGGAGAATGGGCCGACTGATTCAAGCTGATAGAAGAACAACTTTGACTGAAATAACCACTAGTTACAACCGAGGTATGCAGCAAAGCACTTGTGAAGCCACAACACGCACAACCTTGAGGCGGATGGGCTACAACAGCAGAAGACCCCACCGGGTACCACTCATCTCCACTATAAATAGGAAAAAGAGGCTACAATTTGCACAAGCTCACCAAAATTGGACAGTTGAAGACTGGAAAAATGTTGCCTGGTATGATGAGTCTCGATTTCTGTTGAGACATTCAGATGGTAGAGTCAGAATTTGGCGTAAACAGAATGAGAACATGGATCCATCATGCCTTGTGGTGTAATGGTGTGGGGGATGTTTTCTTGGCACACTTTAGGCCCCTTAGTGCCAATTGGGCATCGTTTAAATGCCACGGCCTACCTGAGCATTGTTTCTGACCATGTCCATCCCTTTATGACCACCATGTACCCATTCTCCGATGGCTACTTCCAGCAGGATAATGCACCATGTCACAAAGCTCGAATCATTTCAAATTGGTTTCTTGAACATGACAATGAGTTCACTGTACTAAAAAGGCCCCCACAGTCAGAAAGAACAAAAAATTTAATTAACTGTAACTAAAACATTTAATTCATCTGATCAGGAGAAACTGGTGGTGCTGCTCTACACAATAGAGACCCTGGTAAGGCCTCTACTGCAGGACATCATCTAGGATGAGTGCATATTTCCACTGTCCACTGCGCTGTCTAACAGGTTTGCAAGGCTAAATCAATCGGCGGCTGCCATATCATAAAAAGTACAATATATGCCTCGGAGATGATGTGGCATTGAATTAAATAAGTACTTAAAGACTTGGACTTAAATACATAATATAGCCTATAAATGTAGGCTATAGGTAAATATAGCCTATAAATGTGAAAATATATTGTAACAGTTACATTTCACATAAGAAATAAACTGTTAACTAATAGTTGCTAACTGTCACAACCACGCCAGGCTCTACTCTCACTCAATCAGAGCGCACTCCCTCTCCTGAGTACTGATCACACATACCTGCACATCATCAGTACTGCAATCACCTCCAGCACTTAAGCATCACTCTCACACTCTTTGTCTGGTATCTTTTACATCAAGATGCTAACTCTGTGCTTACCTCTAGGACTTCCAAAGCTATGTACCTGTTCCCTGTGATATCGCTGTGGCTTCCTCGTTGTTCCTCATCTCCAGTGTTTCCTCCAGGGTATCCTCCCGAGTCTCCTCCATTCCAGTGTGTCTCCATCTGATCTCCTTCTGTAAGTATACAAACTGTGTCATTCAAGTCTTATTGTCTGGATCTCAACTCACCCACAGTCCTTCACCTGCACTGCCGATCTGGTTGTTCAAATAAACATTCATTACCTGCATCCTTGTCTGTCCCTTCTGTCTTGTAACAGAATATTGGACCACAACCGAAGAACACCAGCATGAGCACCCCGGATCCATTCCAGGAACTCGTGGACACTGTCCACCAAGCACTTCCCTTCACTCCACCAGCACCTCCTACAGCGTCAGCTTCCACAAACACTGTCGTCTCCCCTTCACTGCCGGTATATGCCAGTCCCATGGTCCGTCCGGTGCCCTTCTCTGGTTCGGGCGGAGAATTGCAACGGATTCATCCTGCAATGTTCGCTGATCCTGGAGATGCAACCGCACATGTATAAAAACAACCATGCAAAGGTAGTGTTCATTATCTCAGTTGAATGGTAAAGTGCTATGTTGGGCCGAATCTCGCTGCATACGAGGATTCCATCAGGCTTGAACGCTTCATCCAACTTTCCATCCGCTTCGCCACTCGTATGCAGTCATGTCTCGAAGAGCACCAGGACCAGCTCCTCTCTCTTCCATCCCTCTGCCGACCTGAGTCCATCAGCCCTCCAGAACCAGCCCACAAACCCATGCAGCTAGTGCATGGTTGACTGGTGCTGAATGACAGAGACGGCTGACCCAGAGTCTGTGCATATATTGTGGTTCCTCTGAGAGAGCACGTCATCTCAAAATGCCCTATTTGTCCTCATCCCATGGTAAGTGCTATATTTCCTTTGAATAATAAAATGAAACCACTCACTACTATTGTGAAGCTAACTGCTGCCAGTGTTACAATTCCAGTTATCACCCTTCTCGACTCTGGGTTAGCTGGCAAATTCATCTCCAGTGTCCTCTGCTGTCAGCTCGAGTCTACTGCCACACTGTCCATCTACCAGATTAACTTGATAACTGGCAGACCCCTCAGCTGGAGAAAGGTGCGCTTCTGTGCTGGTCCCATACAGCATCAAGTGGGAAGCCGCCGCTGATGTGATCCCAGGGCACCCATGGTTGGAGCAGCACAACCCCATCATCTCCTGGATGACTGGGATCCAGAGAGCTGCCACTTTGCTCTACCGCCATAGAAAGTCCAGTGGAGAATTGTTCGGTGGACATTCCTCTATGTTATGCCCACTTCAGTGACGTCTTCTGCCCCTAGCGAGCCTCCAAGCTGCCTCCACACCGGCCATGGGACCGTGCCATCGATCTGCTGCAGGATGAGTCAGTGCCCTGTGGTAAGATTTATCCCCTGTCACTTCCAGAGAAGGCCATGGTGGAATACATCAAGGAGGCTCTGGATCAAGGTTACATACGCCTGTCTACTTTGTGGCTAAGGACGGAGGCTTGCAGCCCTGTATCGACTACCGTGCACTCAACCGGATCACTGAAGTTCCACTACCCCCTTCTCATGCCCGCTGCACTAGAATATCTCCGTGGTGCCACTGTTCTCCAAGTTGGACCTCCGCAGTACCTACAACCTCATCCAGATACGTGAGGGGGACGAATGGAAGATGGCCTTTGTGACCCCTACTGGACACTGAGTACCTCGTCAGGCCATATGGATTGACCAATGCCCCCTCTGTATTACAGGACTTCATACATGAGGTACTCCGGGAGTTTCTCCACAAGTCAGTTCTGGTCTATATAGATGTCCTGATTTACACTCGGGGTATGGCCGAACATCGCCACCATATTGCGGAGGTCCGGAAATGCCTGAGGGGTTTCAAGTTGTTCCTGAAGGCAGAAAGGTGCCCTTTCCACCAACCTCAGTGCAGTTCCTTGACTATCACATTGATTGCCGTTGCATCCGGATGGATGGGGGGAAGGTGGATGCCATCCGCAACTGGCCCACAACCATCAAGGAACTTCAACGGTTTCTCGGATTCACCAATTTCTACCGCCACTTCATCCAGAACTACAGCACCATCGCCAGTCCACTACTTGCCTCCTTCGACACAAGCCCAAGTCTCTGTCCTGGACACCTGTTGCCACCCAAGCCTTCGAGTCCCTCAAGAGGTCTTTCACCACCGCTCCCTTCTGGTTCATCCTGATCCAGAGAAGCCCTTCAATGCCTATACCACAGGAGTGGGAGCGGTCCTTTCCCAGCAGCAGAGGAACCCAAGTAGACTCCATGTGCCTTCTCCCACAAACTCAACCCGGTGGAAGTCAACTATGACATCGGCAACAGGGAGCTGTTAGCCATCAAGATGGTTCTTGGAGTGGAGACCTTGATTGGAGGGTGCACAACATCCATTCCTGGTTTTGATGGATCACAAGAATCTAGAGTACCTCAGAGACGCCAAATGACTAAATCCACGACAGGCAAGATGGGCCTTATTGTTTACCCGCTTCCGCTTCACCATTTCCTACCTTGGCCTGGAGAACATTTTCATAAGCCCCATCACCTGGTTTGAGGAGACCCTGTCCTCCAATGTCTCCACTAACACTCCGCTGGGTTGCCCACCAGGTTTGCTCTACATCACCCGGACATGGTGTACTCCTCTCATCCACACTGGCCACACGTCGCTGGGCACTGGCCACCCAGGGGTCAATGAGACCCTCTCGCTGCAAAAATACCGCTTCTGGTGGCCAAACATGGTAGCGGACGTCAGAAGGTACGTGAGAGGTTGCAAGGAATGCAACGAAGAAGAGCCCTCATCTTCCCTCCGGTAAGCTCCATCCTCTGCCCATTTCCAACAGACCCTGGTCACACCTAGGAGTTGGTTTCATAACTGACTTGCCTGCATTCTACTGATCATTGACAGATTCTCTAATGCCGTCTAATTTCCCTGAAAGGACTTCCCACCGCCATGCAAACCGCCGAGCTGATGTTCAACCATATCTTCAGAGTTTATGGAATCCCTGAGGATATTGTCAGAGGGCCACAATTCATCTCCAAGGTATGGAGGGCTTTCTTTTCACTCCTAGGTGTGACCGTCAGCCTATCCTCTGGTTACCATCTGCAGTCGAATGGGCAGACAGAGCAGAAGATACAGGAGATCGGATGTTTTCCCCGTACCTTCTGTCACGGCCACCAGAACTCCTGGAACCAGTTCCTGGGTTGGGCTGAGTAAACCCAGAACTCCCTGCGGCAACCTACCACTGGACTCACTCCCTTCCAGTGTGTGCTCAGTTACCAACCTCCACTATTCCCCTGATCTGGGGAACCGTCTGTAGCGAATATCTAGCCCCAGGGGAAATGGTGCGGGATTTATGCATGCGTTTAATCGTGTTACGATCAAATATGCATAAATTGGCACAGAGGGGAATTTTGATATTAACAATTGATTAAAACGGATTAAAACAATTATTAATATCTAGGGCTTGATTCAACTTTTAGAAATTTCTTTGATTCTAGAATTGAGTTCAAAGGACGGATAATTGTCCACCAAATATCTCCCTTTTAATAACTCTTAAAACAACGTTTCTCTGGCCAGGAGAAAATATCTTTCTTTTAATTTGTAACAGGGTCGGTTCACCGTAAAAGTGACCTATGTATGAGCAAACTCAAGCACAATCACGTGTGAATATATATGTTTTAATAAAATCAACAAACAATAAACAAACATACACAAATTAACTGAAAGCAGGAAGGAGAGAGAGGGAGAAAGAGAGAGAGAGAGAGAGACAACGGTGATACGATCGACACAACTATTGAGCACAAGCAAGGAATCAGTCCAGCTTATTGGTATAAGCTCAAAACTTTATAACGACAGCTTAAGGGATACTTGCATATGTTTCCTTGGTTGTGAGCTCGTGCGTTTAGGGGAATTCCGCGATCCGGTCCGTGTTTCAATCTTGCCGGGTGGTTCCTTGGAGTCCGCGGGAAATTCAACTTTGGTTCCTTTGTGTGATGAGATCCGTTGGAGGATGGCGAAGAGGAAAGCCAACAGCGGTGGCAACAGGAAGCAAAACGAAGAGAGAAGAGGAGAGAAGAGAGACAAGAGGCCGAGAAGCGTTTGTGGCCCATTTTTAAAGGGCCTCGACGGGACACGCCTCTTTTGTCAGAACAGCCAATCAGAGCGAAGGAACTCAGAAGCGGGAAATCTCCCTTTGTCTTGGGCCTCGCCTCATTAACATGTTTTATGGCTCTCTCTTAGATAACCCCCAAGTCTGCCTTTGGTACGCAGACTTTGGGGTTTTGGCATGAAAGAAAGAGTCTGATGCATCATAGTACCCCACAACACACCTAGCTGGCCTACAAATTGCGAGACAAAGATTTCGAGACCAAGCATGGGGAGTCTAACTTAAGAGTTAAAGGAACGGCGAGGATTGACGTCATTCTTCCTTACGCATTCACTGGCTATAAGTTTCTAACCTATCAAAACACATCTAAAATGGTTATAACAAAAAGCATGCATACATACAGGGAACAGCACACCTAAAATGAAAAATAACTGAGTTAAAAGTCATATAATCTGTTCGGATGTCCTTTGGTGTGAGGTGGGGGCTGGTTTTATAATGGTCTCTCATGAGCTGCACAAGCATGGTTTGTGTCCTTTTAGCACCGTTAACCTGTCAGTCTGTAGACTTCACGGCGCCGGTCTTGCTTGAGTCATTATAAATAATCAAAGTATTGGTCCGTTGATCATTTATGAGCACCGTCCATACGCTACACGTCGGATGTTCCTGCTGTCGACTACTGGTTCTGAGAGAGCGAGAGGGTCTGGGACTCTGCTCCCCACTAGCTGCAATGGGCACTGTGCAGACGTAGAATGACCGCTGACCTTCGCCGATCCGACATTCCAATGTACCAGCCAGGTCAGAACGTCTGGCTGTCCACCAGGTACATCAGGCTATGCCTGCTTTGCCTTGCAGAGTCCCCTTCACCATCATGAAGCCGATCAACCCTGCCACTTACCAACTCCAGTTACCACCCCAATACAAGATTCATCCTACCTTCCACATCTCCTTCCACAGAGCCTAGCACAGTATGATTTTAATAAACATTCATTACCTGCATCCTTGTGTCTGTCCCTTCGATCCTGTAACACTAACGATATATAGTGCCAATAAATATTTTAACCATACATATTTTACCTGGTTCCTATTCCTAAACTTGAGCAACTTGTCTCCTCAATCCCCAGACGTTTGCAGACTGTTATAAAAAGAAGAGGGGGATGCCACACAGTGGGAAACATGGCCTTGTCCCAGCTTTTTTGAGATGTGTTGATGCCATGAAATTTAAAATCAACTTATTTCCCTTAAATTACATTTTCTCAGTTTAAACATTTGCTCAAAATCAAAAGTCACCTTTATTTATATAGCGCTTTTAACAAGTCCAATTGTTTCAAAGCAGCTTCACATTGTTAACAGGAAAATAATGCAACAGAATTTGTACAGCCGTTCTGGTGAAACGGTGATGTTATCCAGCTAATTTCAAGTATCATATAGTGTCAATGCGGGCAGATCGGTAATATAGATGAAATTTAGGTGTCCCCAACTGAGCAAGCCAAAAGCCAGAGGCAACGGTGGCAAGGAACCAAAACTCCTTCAGGGTCAGAATGGAGAAAAAAACCTTGGGAGAAACCAGGCTCAGTCGGGGTGCCAGTTCTCCTCTGGCCGACGAACAAACAGTGTATGATTATAATTCTGGCAACATTGCAGGTCTTAATTCATATTAGGCAAATAGATATTTGTAAGATTATTCGAAAGATTGGAGTTGTCACACCGAAGACGGGTTTAATGAGGATGTCGTGTCGATGCAGCATTTACGGGGGGAGTTTATTTGACATGTTCTCTGCAGACATTTCAGGGATACGTTGCTCATGTCCAGGCGCTGGTCCACCATCTGATCTGGATACGGCCCGGATCCGGCTGACTGCAGTAAACCTCGGGATAAACAGAGAGACTAACATTAGCGTAGATGCCATTCTTCTTATGATGTAACGAGTACATCAGGTGTTATGGGAAGTGTTCCCGGTTCCGGCTGACCTAGTTAATGCAGCCGAACAATCATTTACTGATTTGAATAATAGAAATTGATAATGTTTTATGTGTAAGCCATAGTAAAGAGATGCGTTTTTAGTCTAGATTTAAACTGACAGAGTGTGTCTGCTTCCCGAACAATGCTAGGAAGACTGTTCCAGAGTTTAGGTGCTAAATAGGAAAAGGATCGACCGCCTGCAGTTGATTTTGATATTCTATGGCAATAGACGTGATGGAGTATAATGCGTTAAGAGTTCGCTCAAGTACTGGGGAGCTAAACCATTTAGTGCTTTGTAAGTAATAAGCAAGATTTTAAAATTTATACGATGTTTAATAGGGAGCCAGTGCAATGTTGACAGAACCGGGCTAATATGGTCATACTTCCTTGTTCTAGTAAGAGCTCGAGCTGCTGCGTTTTGGACCAGCTGGAGTTTGTTTATTAAGCGAGCAGGGCAACCACCCAGTAAAGCATTACAGTAATCTAGCCTTGAGGTCATGAATGCATGAATTAACTGTTCAGCATTTTGCATCGAAAGGATGTGCCGTAATTTTGATATATTTTTAAGATGGTAGAATGCAGTTTTACAGATGTTAGAAACGTGGCTTTCAAATGAAAGATTGGTATCAAAGTGCACACCCAGGTTCCTAACTGACGACGAGGACTTGACAGAGCAGCCATCGAGTGTTAGACAGTATTCTAGGTTACTACTTGCAGAGTTTTTTTGTCCAGTAATTAAAAATTCATTTTTTTCTGAATTAAGTTGCAGGAAATTACTAGACATCCAATGTTTTATATCAGCTATGCATTCCGTTAATCTTGTGAATTGGTAAGTTTCGTCAGGGCGTGAAGAAATATAGAGCTGAGTATCGTCAGCATAACAGTGAAAACTAATGCCATGCTTCCTAATGATATCTCCCAGTGGTAGCATGTACAGGGTGAAGAGCAACGGTCCTAGTACCGAGCCCTGCGGTACTCCATACTGAACTTGTGATCGGTGTGACATCTCTTCATTTACTGCTACAAACTGATAACGGTCAGATAAGTATGATTTAAGCCATGCCAATGCAGTTCCACTAATGCCAACATAATTTTCGAGTCTATTCAAAAGAATGTTGTGGTCGATAGTATCGAATGCAGTGCTAAGATCGAGTAACACTAATAGAGAGATACAACCATGATCGGATGATAAGAGTAAATCATTTGTAACTCTGATGAGAGCAGAACTCAGTACTATGATATGGTCTAAATCCTGACTGGAAATCCTCACAGATACCATTTCTTTCTAAAAAGGAACATAATTGTGAAGACACTGCCTTTTCCAGTATTTTTGACAGGAAGGTTGATTTGAGATCGGCCTGTAATTGACTAATTCTGTAGGATCAAGTTGAGGTTTTTTAATAAGTGGTTTGATAATAGCCAACTTAAAGGTTTTCGGTACATATCCTAATAACAAAGATGAGTTAATGATATTAAGAAGAGGATCTATGACCTCTGGTAGCATCTCTTTTAATAGCCTAGTCTGTATAGGGTCGAGCATACATGTTGTTGATTTAGATGATTTAATGAGTTAAATTTGATATGTCATCTATGTTGTATTCTGAATAAAATATTGAAAGTTGAAACTTCCACATCATTGCATTCTGTTTTTATTCAGTTAATACAGTTAGTTTGACCTATGATCGCACTTTCATTTAGAAAATTCTGTGAAACTGATAAGTTTTTAGGTGCTTAAATAAAATGCAACATATCCTATTTGTAAACAAGTTAACTAGGCTATTATTTTTGCAGCTGTTATCAATGCATGTGTGGATGATACCACAAAAGATTAAGAACATGTTGCAAAAACAAGCAAATAAATAAATCTCATGAGGAAGCCCCGCTAAACGGTTCACACTTCACTTCACACTTCTATGTGTGCATAATCTGCACAGGAAAATATTGTCTATCATTGTGACACACACTTTAACAGTCTGTGTCAGTTCAACTTGCCACCCACCTATAAACCTCCATAATATTAACCACATGTTTCTTAACTGCCTACTTCTTTCGTCGGCCATAACAAATAACAGACACACTCCCTGATGGAAAAATGTTGTGCAATCAAACTACTACTTTGTAAAATCACTTTTGTTCCATCTGTTGAAAATTGTCAGTTTTATAAATTAACAACTATATAAATATACTTTATCACTTATAAGTTGCACAGCAGTTTTGAACTGGAGCTGAAATACCTGTTGTGTGTGTTTGACTTGTTTTATCTTTGTTATCTTCAGGTCTACGGTCTTCATATAGTTTCATGAACATGGTCTTTCTTTCTCAAGATATTTTATGTGTCTGCCACTCATCAGATGAGCATCTCAATACAGGAAGATGTTTGTCAATCATTTTCATAGGTTAGAGAATGGGACCGTCGCAATAATAACTAGATGTAGATCATTATCAAATAATCAGGATGTTGCCAGGTGAAAAGAATACAGAAAAGATTTGACAGGGTAAACAGAGCGATTGAAAGATTGTTTGTTGCAAAGAACTATTTATAAATGTGAACATACATAAATAGTTTTGTAGTATTCAAATTAATATTTTTCTAATGTGCAGGCTGTGATGTTCTTACTGCAGGAGAACACAAGGTGGTACCATAACAAACACTGAGCTGATGCAGAAATGCAGCATTACAAACAGGAAAGATGGATGGACTTTCTGAAAACTTCAGGTTCTTAGGCAAGACAGTTAAACAGGCATTAAAATAGGTATTTAACATATTTTCACCTTCCCTAATCCACATGAATATACACACTTGTGTTTGGATCTGCTTGTTTTGGATAAACAGTCTAAATAATTCAGACATTAGTTTGAATTTAATTTAAAAAATGAAGGCGGTACGTCAAGCTTAAGTTTTTTAGGTGTTAGGAAAATCCCTTATTGGACAGTCCACTCAGTAATAATAAAAAAAAAATGCTCCATCAATGGACATAGGGTCGCTATCCACACTTATGATGTTAGCCATTTGAAAGCATGTGTAGTGACAGGAAGTAACTGCACAAGACTGATCCTGGTCGAAAAATGTCAAAGATCAGTTCCCTTAACACACACTAAATCCTAAATACCACTGTATAGACAAGTAATCTTTAATGCCGGTTCAGAGCAATAATTATGTAAGGCTCTCATGATCCCTTCATTCAGCATGTCCAGGAACTAATGTCACCTGAAATAATGCAATGCAGAGGAAAACTTTAAAGTGTACAGTAAATTAATAATACGATATAACATATAATTTGGTACTAAAACGAAATAAGATTTTATTGGTGCAGAAATAAGTATGTGTAGTTTGTAAATTGTTTTCAACTGTTTTATCTCTTAATTAGAAGTGCCACAATACAGGAACTACTGAACAGATATTTAGAAGTTTAGTTTAAAGTGCAAGTATTAAAACTAAACATGTAAATAACTCTTTACAACACTCATTTTGTAGTGTGTCACATCAGGTAATCAAAAATGATATGCACACCTGCGGTCTTCACAGCCAACTGAACACTTGGGCTAATACAGAATATAGGTCAAGTGCAAAAACCACAAGAATGAAGAAAAAAAAAAAAAAAAAAGCATCATCAAGCTCCAAGCAATGAACAGACTGAAAGCCCTACTGGAACATTGTATTTGAGTGGAGATTTCCATATTGAAATCTTAGATGGCCAGACAGTGTGCAAATATAGTTATTTACAACAGTTGTAAACATTCATGATGAAATATGATACAATTATTTGAATCCTATATATAATATTCATATACTGCAGCAAGCATGTGATGTAGTCATGGCAGCCAGATACCATTCGTGCTGATTTCCTATGAGGGCTGTCCAAAAAGGTAGCTAGAAGAATATAAATATACACTCACCTAAAGGATTATTAGGAACACCATACTAATACTGTGTTTGACCCCCTTTTGCCTTCAGAACTGCCTTAATTCTACGTGGCATTGATTCAACAAAGTGCTGAAAGCAATATGGTGGCCCATATTGATAGGATAGCATCATGCAGTTGATGGAGATTTGTGGGATGCACATCCAGGGCACGAAGCTCCCGTTCCACCACATCCCAAAGATGCTCTATTGGGTTGAGATCTGGTGACTGTGGGGGCCATTTTAGTACAGTGAACTCATTGTCATGTTCAAGAAACCAATTTGAAATGATTCGAGCTTTGTGACATGGTGCATTATCCTGCTGGAAGTAGCCATCAGAGAATGGGTACATGGTGGTCATAAAGGGATGGACATGGTCAGAAACAATGCTCAGGTAGGCCGTGGCATTTAAACGATGCCCAATTGGCACTAAGGGGCCTAAAGTGTGCCAAGAAAAAAACATCCCCCACACCATTACATCACCACCACCAGCCTGCACAGTGGTAACAAGGCATGATGGATCCATGTTCTCATTCTGTTTACGCCACATTCTGACTCTACCATCTGAATGTCTTAACAGAAATCGAGACTCATCAGACCAGGCAACATTTTTCCTGTCTTCAACTGTCCAATTTTGGTGAGCTCGTGCAAATTGTAGCCTCTTTTTCCTATTTTTTCCTTTTCCTATACTTTTTCCTATCTTCTGCTGTTGTAGCCCATCCGCCTCAAGGTTGTGCATGTTGTGCCTTCACAAATGCTTTGTTGCATACCTTGGTTGTAACGAGTGTTTATTTCAGTCAAAATTGCTCTTCTATCAGCTTGAATCAGTCGGCCCATTCTCCTCTGACCTCTAGCATCAACAAGGCATTTTCGCCCACAGGACTGCCGCATACTGGATGTTTTTCCCTTTTCACACCATTCTTTGTAAACCTTAGAAATGGTTATGCATGAAAATCCCAGTAACTGAGCAGATTGTGAAATACTCAGACCTGCCCGTCTGGCACCAACAACCATGCCACGCTCAAAATTGCTTAAATCACCTTTCTTTCCCATTCTGACATTCAGTTTGGAGTTCAGGAGATTGTCTTGACCAGGACCACACCCCTAAATGCATTGAAGCAACTGCCATGTGATTGGTTGATTAGATAATTGCATTAATGAGAAATTGAACAGGTGTTCCTAATAATCCTTTAAGAGAGTGTACTGTATAAGCTTCATTTGTACTGATATTAGGTCACCTATGTTCTGTTTGGTGTTTGTTTTCATTGTATTCAGTTTCTATTTGCCTGGTTTCCTTTGACCCAGTTTTCCTGTGTGTTTTTTTTTTTTTTTGGTTTGTCTAATTCACCAACCCCTTGTTAATTTACTCATCAGCTCCTTTGTCTGGCCCTCAGTTTCAGGGTGTTGCCCTTTCCAAATACACACACTTGCGATCTTTGCTCTGTTGGCGTGAAGACTGCAAGTGTGTATATAACTTTTGATGGGACACACTTATAGAGTTGCAAAAAGTTAAAGTGTTTACAGAGCTTTTTTTATTTTCAATACTTTGCATTTTAAAATAAACTTGTTCTTTAGTCGCTAACTAACAGAAGACATTATTTTAATTATGGTGCTTTTAAGTGATAAAAAGCAGTTGCAAATACTGTACAAAATACACATAGCATACTCAGAGACAGCTCCGAAGTGGTATTCAAGACAGTGTGGGTTTAGCATGCATTACGGGCACTGCACTTTGGCAGTTTGGCACTTTGCACTTTTGACAGTCTTGCACACGAATACTTCCTGTTGCGTGCACGTGCTCTCAAGTGGCCAAGACCTCAAATGTGGGTATTTGTAATGGTGGCATACGAGAGTACGATCCAGATGAAGCAAACATTTATTCAGACAAACATAATAAAAGTAAATCCAAAACTGATAAATCCAGACACGGGCAAGGAAGGCAAACAAAACCGACTACAAGCACACACATAGCATCCACAGAAGGACAACACCAGACAAGGAACATGAGAAACACTGGGGTATATACACATGGGGTGATTGGCAAACAAGACACACCTGAGAAAAAGGACTACATAACATGGCACTCGGACAGGAAATACAACAAAAGTCCAGGGTATTCCAGAAAGCAGGTTATGGGACATACCCAGGTATGTTTAAGAGTAAGTAAGCAGATAACCTCAACTTTCGGGTCCAAAAACGGAGGTAACTTTCAGGGTATGTAAGTAACCATAGCAACTCATTCTCTGAATATAACCTGCTCCTGAGTTTAGGTTAGTTTGCTTAAGAGGTATTCAGATGTGTGTTGTTAATATAGTTATATTAATATAATAAAATAATATAACCACATTTGTTATATAGTTACAGTTATATAATATTATATATTAATACTAAAGCACTATTATAACAAGGTAATGTTTAAATGTTTATTAAATTCAAATATATTTATTATTTGTCATCTCACACATGGATCTGCATTAAATTAATTAGCATCAAACAAACAATATAATCCTTAATCTCAGTGAATAAAGATTACTTATTAAACTAAGACATTGAAAAAATGTGCACAAGTATGTTATGCAAATCACCATTAAACAAAAGAAGAAGAGGAAGTAGAATGGCGTGCTCTTTCTTAGTGGGGGGTTGCACACATAGTTAAAATGCTTATTGACAGGGATGTTTGATGGCTTGTTGGTTGGAGACAGGGTTGTGGCCCCAGCAGCAATTCAACATGGCCCACAGCAAAACCAGGGGCAGAACTGAGAATACCTTTGGCATTCTGAAGGCAATATAGCCACTATAAGAAAAGAGCAAGTGCCACCACCAAACCACCAACTCCCCCCTGATGAAACTGACCCCATTACATTGAACTATCCATCTGGCAGGCACTGAGAGACGCAATAACAGTATACACACTTGGGAGTCAAAGTGTTTTATTGATTTTCACGTTGCTTAAAAAAGTTAGTGAATTCTTAAAACAAACAGTCTTAAAAGTATTTTAATTCACAACTATTGCTTCACATACCATCTTCCAGTATTCCAACTCCTCAACCTGTAGTTTCAGCTTCTTTTTTCCCAGTAATTTTATGTCATATTCCAGCTCCAAATTTCTTTTATAGAGGGCTCTGATGGTGTCTGTTTCCTGCTAAAGTAGTAGGCATTGTGACTGGTTATGATTTTATTGTATACAGTTGTAACGTTTTATGGAAAGATGCATTACCCTTTTTCTCTGGCCTGGGAAGCTGTGTGAAGGAGAGGCCTCATGAAGAGGATGCAGTTGTGAGTAATCCTATAATATAATAGACATGAGAAACGTTTTCTAACAAAGCACATTTACCTCTGCAGCTGTCTCGGAGCACAGAGATAGTCTCCTCACAAGCTTCAACCTGTTAACCAAATAAGGCCGTGCAATAAATACATATTTAGCATGGCGATAGCATGTTCTCATGGTATGTTCTGTGCTGGGTACTACCTCTGTATGAGACCCTGTAGGTGGGTGTGCTGGCTCCAAAAAGGTAACTGAACTTCCCCCAGCTGAAAAACACATCAAGTAAGTCATTAGTGTTTGCATTTTAGAGCTAATTTTTTGAAAAAATGATCCAAATGTATCCCGTTTGGAAGAGCCAGCAGCTGGACCCTAGGATGCACTCCCATCAATGCCATCCATGATGGGTCAACCCTGGTTACTGGACAGGGCCAACTCCTCTGCAGCAGTGTATTTTTGAGGAGTTGGCCCTCCCCTCGTTTTCTTACTTTCATACTTTTTTTCTTGACTACATAGGATACACTTTATTATAATATGCACACAAGAACAATAAAAACCACATTGCAATTACTCACAACTTTGAACAATGTTTTTGTATTTCATTTTTATCTGCGGCCAAGACCTTTTGCAGTTCGGGTTGCATCCAAGTATAAAAGAATTAGTTAAATCACTATTAAATTTGTAAAATCTTTTAACATATCTTTTCTTCACAATTTTTTTTATATGAAGTATACTCATTTCATATTAAATTATGTAATATGTTAACGTTATGAGTTTTCAATTGGTTTTGTGAAGCTATAAAAAATAATGTGTAAAAACGTACGCATTTACGCTATCAGCTATTTTCTGCCAGCAATTCTCCCTTGCTTTGGCCACTGCAACTGTATTGCTTAAAGTCGTGATATGTCCTCATAATTTCTTGTTCTTCCACTGTGAAATAGGCACACCTGTTTTTTTCCATGTTGAATGCTATTGGCTGATAGCAGAAAAGCTTTTATGTGCACGCACATGATTAATCATTGATTCAGGGTTTAACCCAGGTTGGATTTGTTTGGTTTTGTTAACCCGAAACTTACTCTGTAACCCGGAGTTTGCCCAACAGGCCACAGGTTTGCTTCAGTAAACCCAGAGTCTCCTCTCCCTTTTCAAAGTGTCAGCAGTGTTTAAATACTTAATTTGTTCATTCACACTGCACAAATGCTTTTCTTACTGGAGTATTTGTCTTATTTCAAGTACAAATATCTAAAAAATTAATTAAATCTAAACCTAGAATTTAAAGCAAGCGTGTTTTACTAAAAACTTATATGGCAGTGGGGTAAGAAAAATAATCAAAAATTTCCTTTCAGGAAACAAGATTAAATACCTTCTGTTATTCTAATATAGAAAATCATCTTGATTTAAGAATCTTTAGATAGTTT
The DNA here is from genome assembly GCA_018749465.1 of Paracanthobrama guichenoti. Lineage (NCBI taxonomy): Eukaryota > Metazoa > Chordata > Actinopteri > Cypriniformes > Gobionidae > Paracanthobrama > Paracanthobrama guichenoti. The sequence continues at coordinate 261,840 of JAGHMJ010000034.1, read as the reverse complement.
GACAGGACACAGAAAGCATTCTTTGGAGTGCAGGTACATTCATTGCACATATTTTCATCATGAGGACACAATCAAAGTGACAAATGGCATGGCCTTTCATACATGTAGTGTAGCAAATATAAAAACTGACTACGCCACCTCCTTATTTAAAGCAGGAGGAGCCCTCCACAAATAATTTGATTATAAACAGCAAATGTAGTTTGTCAATAAATCACAAGTTTATTGTTACAACACAAGCCATATCAAAAGGTTAAAACCCAATTAAAATATGTGCCTATAATAAAATCCATAGAATCGGGAAATAGCTCTCCTCGAGAATGCAAGAAGGGTCAGGGCCCCACAGCATACACTGTAAATAAGTAACCTTTAAAAATCACAATTACAGTGCCAACCTTCTAATTCACACCACACAGCAGTGCCACACACCACTCAGATCAGCCACACCAAGGGAGGTTATGTGTCAATGCAGGCCTGGCCTGGTTCAAAGCCACTAGCACTGTAACACAGAAAGAGGAAAGCAATACCATGTAAACAAAAGCACATTATCAAATTAAACATCAATATTGAATCAAGATCAAATAAACTTAAATACACAAGAAACAGTGGCTGGTTTGAAAAAAATTTATACATTTAAAAAAATAATAATAATAATTCATTTGTTTTATTATATTATTATATTATGTCTGTCACAAGCACCTGATCTGCTTTTTCACCCTGGTCACTCAATAAACCGTCACCATTACCATCTCCTGTTCTCCGTGTCGCTCTGTACATAACAAATATCATTATGCATCAATACAAAACCTCAATAAATGAAAAACAAACAAAACATACTTTAGTGAAAGCCCGGTTATCCAAACTCAGGCTGCAACAAATGCTTCCTTAGTCATATGACTAGCCACTCATGAAACATACACCATGAACCTTTATCTGTTGAATTATTATTTTTAGCTGCTGCCACATTCTTTTTTGCCTGTGGGATACCATAGAAATTAAACTTAATTAAACAAATTTAAAATTAAACATATATTTCTATTAGGTCCACTATCGTCAAAGATAATTGACAGTTAGCATATAGTTTGGATTGGCGGTATGGTTCTGTTCTGGGCAAGAACTCCCTACGCATCCGTGCTGCCTAACATGAACGCGAGCAGGGAGAGCAGCAATAAACCCCCAAAACAAAACCAATGCCGATATCCCCCAATCACAAACTAATGCAAAATCAAAAAAACGTACCTGAATGAGCTATGATAACATACATACTGCCAATAATATCGGAAAACCTTAAGCAACAAGCCCATACCCAGATGACCTAAATGAGTATATTGCCACTACCCACATAAGCCATAGCAACAAGCATGTTGCCAATACCTGAAGCTTAAGCAACAACAGCATTTGTCCATGAATGATATGTCATCTGGAATAAAGAAAGTGAAGATTGAGTTATCAAAATGAATCAGGTGCTGCTTGCTTATGGTTGTATATCTAGGGTGACCAAACGTCCTGTTTTCCCAGGACATGTCCTGTTTTCAAGTCCTGTCCTGGCCGTCCTGGCTGTTTTATATAAAGTGATGAAAATGTCCTGGTTTTCATAATTTTTCATCGGTCCATTAAATTGACCGGCACTAGGGCAATCTACAAGTATCTTATTGTAGGGCCGAGTGTCCTGGTTTTCGGTAATCAAAATATGGTCACCCTATGTACGTATATCAGCAGTCCAAGTTCCAGTTCTTTGAGTGATGAAAGCTAACACCACCTGCTGGTGTGTACCATTATTCCTCTCATGCAGGTGCAGATGTGCATGCTTGTTGGCTGTAGTCTTGTAGTAAACCTTCATCCGTGCAAGCTGTCTTTAATAATCTTTACTCAAAATGTGAAGATGTCTTCCCTTCTGGAATGGTGTTCCTTCTCTGACACATCAGATGACCACTGGGCAAAACATCCTTAACTGCGCCCCTGCAACCACAACTGCTGTGAGCGAGAGATGAGAGATGAAGAGTTCCTCTTCGAATATCCTCTTCACTTGGAAATACATCATAATACTGAAGTAACGTTGGTGGCAACTTCCAGTCCGCACAGACTTAGGCAATATGTCACCAATAAAAGCTGAAAAGCTGGTTTAATGCAACAGTGTGATGCTGATACAGCATAGCTATACCTAGATATAGGCATGAGTATGTAAGAATTGCATGATTCAGAATCACTAGAACAAAGTATATATTGTTAAACGTGCACCCACATTATCCAAAATGTTTCCAACATGTTGCAGTCAAGAGAAATCCACCATTCCAATCAGTGAAGTAGTCCAAATACTCAAATGGCGCCGCTGTGTTTGGTCGCCGTTCAGGTCGCTCCGCGAAGACTGTGCTTTTATTTACTATTTTACTTTCTTTTACTCTCAGTTTTTACAAACTTATCATCTGCATTGATCTACTACGACAGCAAAACTCTTTTGGACATTGGTTACCTCTACACTGGACTGTTTCAGGACACTTTCGCCGATCCTCTGTGGCCATCTGAGATTCTTCGCAACGCCGAGTTGAACAATGGCCAGAGCCAGCGGCGTAGAACAAAGAAACACCGTGGGAAACGTGCTGGTATCCGTAACAGACTGAGGAAAAGGGCATTCAGACCTCCTCTCCCGAGCATTCTTCTAGCAAATGTTCAATCCTTGGATAATAAGATGGACGATCTTAGAGCCAGGATAAGTTTTCAACGGGACATGAGAGACTGTAATATCTTTTGTTTGTCTGAAACATGGCTCACGCCCGCGGTCCCGGACACAGCTGTGACGCCGTCGGAGAACTTCTCTGTTTTTCGGATGGACAGAACAGCCGAGGCCGGTAAATCCAAAGGCGGTGGAGTGTGTTTCATGATCAACAAGAAATGGTGCGATCCCAGGAACATCACCATTCTCTCGCGGTCCTGCTCACCTCATCTGGAACATTTAACAATCATCTGCCGCCCATTCTATCTGCCTAGGGAGTTTTCTGCGGTTTGTCGCGACCGCCGTTTACATTCCACCGCAGGCAGACACAGCGCTGGCTTTATCTGGCCTTCATGATGTTGCCAGCGGCGTCATAAACCAACATCCCGACCAGCGGCATTCATTGTCGCGGGCGATTTTAACAAAGCAAACCTAAAGAAAGTCCTGCCAAACTTTCATCAGCACGTCTCCTGCCCCACACGAGGAGCAAACACACTGGATCACTGCTACTCTCCGTTTAAGAACGCCTATAAAGCGCGGTCACTTCAGCGTTTAACAAATCGGATCATGCCGCCATTTTCCTCACTCCCGAATACAAACAAAAGCTCCTCCAGGAACCCCCGGTGAGGCGGGAAGTTAAGCGTTGGTCACCCCACTCAGAGACCGCGCTACAGGCAGCTCTGGGCGATGTGGATTGGGACATGTTCCGGCGAGTTCAGCTGACGTAAGCAAGTTCACAGACGTGGCGCTTTGCTTCATCAACACGCTTACAGAGCAAGCCACGCAAAACAATAACAATAACGTCCTTCTCAAATCAGAAACCGTGGGTGGACAATTCAATCCGCGCTGCAGTGAACACACGCACTGCCGCTTACAACGCCGGTCTCCATTCAGGAATATGAATGAATACAGATCGTCCTGCTATGCTCTCAGACGAGCAGTTAAAGCCGCAAAACTCCGTTATAAAGACCGAGTGGAGTCTCATTTCCAACTCAACGACTCGCGCGCATGTGGCAAGGTCTGAGGTCCATCTGCTCCTTTGGATCTAAATCCTCTGCAGAGGCAAGCGTTGATCCGTTGCTCGTGAGCGAGTTAAACTCTTTCTATGCTCGCTTTGACTGTAACGCGCGCAACGCGACTCCGCCAAGTGGCGCGTTAGAGAAATTACTCAGAGCAGCAACAATCACGTGATCTCTGTCTCGGAGGATGAAGTTCGGAGAGCACTCAAGCGTGTGGGCGTTAGGAAAGCTGCCGGGCCGGATGGTATTTCAGGTCGTGTTCTGCGGTCCTGTGCTGATCAGCTCACCGGGTTGTTTACATCTATCTTTAATGAGTCCTCGCTACATCTGTGGTCCCCACCTCCTTCAAAAAATCCACCATCATCCCTGTCCCTAAGAACAGTAAACCCTCTTGCCTAAATGACTATCGTCCAGTGGCTCTCACGTCTATAGTCATGAAGGTCTTTGAGAGACTCATTAAAAACACCATTTGCGCCTTCATTCCTGACACTTTGGACCCTCTTCAGTTTGCCTATCGTCCCAATAGATCGACTGAAGATGCCATCTCTCATGTCCTCCACTCCTCCCTCACTCACATCGACAGCAAAAGTGGGAACTACGTTAAGACTGCTATTTATTGACTATAGCTCAGCCTTTAACACCATAGTTCCCACCAAGCTAACCTCCAAACTCCTGGATCTCGGCCTGAATCCTTCTCTCTGCCACTGGATTGAGGACTTCCTCACTGGCAGGCCTCAGGTGGTGAGAATAGGCCAGTCCACCTCCACCTCCATCACCCTGAGTGTGGGAGCTCCACAGGGCTGTGTCCTGAGCCCCTGCTCTACTCTCTCTACACGCATGACTGTTTGTCCACACACAGCTCCACCTCTATCATCAAATTTGCTGATGATACTGTTGTCCTGGGCCTCATTTCCAACAACAATGAGACGGCATACTTGGACGAGGTGGAGCATCTAACATCATGGTGCCAGGACAACTGTCTCTCTCTGAATGTTGGCAAGACCAAAGAAATGATTGTGGACTTCAGGAAGAGACAGCAACGGACATACTCCCCCTCATGATCAGCGGGTCACCAGTAGAGAGAGTGAGCAGCTTCAAGTACCTGGGAGTAAACATCTCCGAGGACCTGACCTGGACTGCTCACATTCAGACACAGGTGAAAAAGCCAGGCAAAGACTGTACCACCTGCGCCAGCTGAGGAAATTCAGGGTTTCACCAGCTATCCTGAAAACTTTCTATTTAGGGGCGATAGAAAGTGTTTTAACTCAGTGCATCACAGCGTGGTATGGGAACAGCACCAGTCATGACCGCAAAGCCCTGCAAAGAGTAGTGCGCTTATCCGAGCGTATCTCAGGGTCAGCTCTCCCGTCTCTGCAGGACGTCTACACCAAACGCTGCAAAGGTAGAGCTACCAAGATCATCAAGGACTCTAATCACCCTGCAAACCCTCATTTCACGCTGCTACCATCTGGTAAGCGCTTCCAAGCCTGATGGCCAAAACTGAGAGACTCAGGAGGAGCTTCTTCCCCCAGGCCATCAGACTCCTGAACTTAACATCACGTGACTTCACGTCAGGATAAACATCGATACACTGACATTGCACTGCACTTTCTGTTCTCGTTGTTACTGTGTAACAACCTGTCATAAACCTGTTTGCACATTATACTCTTATACATTTGTTAACCACATATTTATAAGTCTACAGTTTACTCACTGCAAAGTCTACTTCAATTATTTTATTCCACTTTATCCTTATTTGTTACCTTTTTTTTCTCTTGACTTGATTATTTATAATTCTACAGATATAGACATATATATATATATATATATATATATATATATATATATATATATATATATATATATATATATATATATATATATATATAGTACTTTTTTATATCCTATTTCTATTATAATTTCTTCCTTGTGTTTTTAACTGTGAATTTGCACTGTCCATGGAGCGGACCTGTTTACATTTCACTGCCGGTTGTATATTCTGTATATAACTGTGTATGTGACAAATAAAACTCTTGAATCTTGAATCTTGAATCCACTGACTGTGTCTCTTGTCAATGATGTCATCCTTGTTAATCCATCCTGATGTTATCGGCAAATGTTAAGCACTATAGATCCAATCTTATGGCTCTATTGAGGGAAGCTTACACCCCTAGCGGCAGCAAAATTAATACAACAAGCATGTTGTACTCACAGAACTAGTATTAAAACTAGTCCGTTTGGGGACACATACACCCTGCAGCAACAGTTCTGACTAGTGACAACAAATCTGATACAAGCATGTTTGTGGCCTGCTCCGCCCAGTCGGAGCTCTAAGAATTTACTTGGAGAAGTCATGACACTCGGCCACATCGATTTCCAGCGAACACACGCTGCTCCATCCGCCTCTAGAGAGACCTATGGCTGGGTAGCGAATGCGTCCGCACCCACCGAAAATCTTTCTCGTCTGCCCCCTGCCGGTCAGCCGCTTCAGGGGGTCGTGAATGAGGCTCGGTTGACACCCGAGGCCAGCCTCGAGAGGCTGGTTCCCTTCGCAGATTATCTCGGCGTATGGTCATGCCTCCGAATATTTCTGCGTGGGCCTTGCGACTGTAGAAAAGGGATAGAGACTGCAATTCAGTTACTCTTCCCTGAAGTTTAATGTGGTCATGGAAGGCCGATTTGCGAGAGGTTTGTAGGAGCATCCTTCCTGGCATATAAATCACCTGGAAATGCTGGCAGTCCCGGACCTCCGCGGCCACCATGTCCTGATACGATCAGACAATATGTCTGTAATTTCATATCTGAATCATCAGGGGGTCTGAGGTCGTGCCCTCTATGCAGACTGGCACAACAGATCCTCCTGTGGTCCCAGGGGAAACTGTCGTCTCTCAGTGTGATGTATATCCCAGGGGATCAAAACCAGGGAGCAGACGTCCTGTCGAGGCAGGGGCTGAGGCCCGGGGAGTGGTTCACCCAGAGGTGGTGAAGGCCATATGCAAGAGGTGCGGCCCAGTGGAAGTGGATCTATTCTCGTCTCAAGAGACATCCCACTCTGCTGTGGTTTTCCCTCACGCATCCAGCCCCACTGGGGTTGGATGCCATGATGCAGACGTGGCCGAGACTGCGTCTGTACGCATTTCCCCCGATCGCTCTGCTCCCAGGAGTCTTGGAGGTGGTCCGCCAAGAAGGGATCAGTCTACTTCTAGTGGCACCCTGCTGGCCGACCAGAGTATGGTTCTCAGACATTGTAGCACTACTAGACAGCCTTCTGTGGCAGGTCTCTCTGATCAGGGATCTGCTGTCTCTGGCAGGGGGCACAAAATTCCACCCCAGCCGGAGCTGTGGAAGCTCTGGGTCTGGCCCTTGAGGGGGCCCGGTACCTAGAGGCTGGCCTGTCAGCAGGGGCTGTTGAGACCTTACTCAGCTCCAGGGCTCTTTCCACCAGGAGACTGTACAGCCTGAAGTGGAATGTCTTTTCCACTTGGTGTAGAGATTGTGAGGTGGACCCAGTTAACTGCCCAGTGGCTTTAGCGCTGGAGTTCCTCCAAGATCGTTTCTCTGCCGGTCTTACCTCATCCACGCTTAAGGTGTATGTGGCTGCCAATGGGGCTTTCCACTCGCTTATAGGTGATGGGCCATTGGGGAGGCACCATCTGATTGTACGTTTCCTCCGTGGGGCTCGTAGGATGAGGCCTGCGACTCGCTCCAGAGTCCCAATCTGGGACCTGGCGTTGGTACTTGAAGGGTTGGCGGAGGCCCCCTTTGAGCCACTGGAGTTGACCTTGAAGGTGGCCTTTCTCCTTGCTATCACCTCTCTGAGGAGAGTGGGGGACCTTCAGGCCTTGGCTGTTACACCAACTTGCCTGTAGTTTGCCCCCGGCAGAGTTAAGGCCATCTTACATCCCAGACCAGGTTATGTGCCCAAGGTGCCATCAGGCCTTTCATCCTCCACCTCACGTGACGGTGGAAGAGGGAAGACTTCACCTGCTCCGCCCAGTCGGAGCTCTAAGAATTTACTTGGAGAAGTCGTCCCAGTGGAGGAAGTCAGACCCATTGTTGGTGTGCTTTGGCTCACCCAAGAAGGGGCTGCCTGCATTGAAACAGACAATCAGCAATTGGATTGTCCAGACTATAGCCACGGCTTATCAGGTGCGCAATTTGCCTTCACTGATGGCCGTGAGGGCTCATTCCACCAGGGGCATGGCCTCCTCGGTGGCCCTCCTTTCTGGCGTCTCGCTTCAGGAGATTTGCGAGGCGGACGGGTGGGCCACCCCGCACACCTTCATAAGATTCTACAGTCTGCAACTCCCGGTGACGCCTGGTGCCAGTGTGCCTATCATGGGCAGAGCGATCTCTTCAATGCAAATAAGCTTATGTGTTTGTGTGCCAGCATCCCCTTTGTAGCTTCCACTTATGCCGTCATCTACTACGTCATGACGCAGCACCAATCAGGGTTGGATAGATTTCATTCATGCTTCAGACACGCTATGCTGAGGGCGTTCCCAGAGTGTCGTCACTCGACAACGCAGTGTCTTGTTCCCTTCTTGGGGAACAAGGGTTACAGTCGTAACCCGAGACGCTTTAAGAACAAGCGTGTTTCTGATAGCACTATAGCTTCAAGAACAAGCGTGTTTCCAATACAACTATAGTTTTAAGAACAATGCAATTTGCACAAGCTCACCAAAACTGGACAGTTGAAGACTGGAAAAATGTTGCCTGGTCTGATGAGTCTCAATTTCTGTTGAGACATTCAGATGGTAGAGTCAGAATTTGGCGTAAACAGAATGAGAACATGGATCCATCATGCCTTATTACCACTGTGCATCCTGGTGGTGGTGCTGTAATGGTGTGGGGGATGTTTTCTTGGCACACTTTAGGCCCCTTAGTGCCAATTGGGCATCGTTTAAATGCCACGGCCTACCTGAGCATTGTTTCTGACCATGTCCATCCCTTTATGTCCACCATGTACCCATTCTCTGATGGCTACTTCCAGCAGGATAATGCAACATGTCACAAAGATCAAATCATTTCAAATTGGTTTCTTGAACATGACAATGAGTTCACTGTACTAAAATGGCTCCCACAGTCACCAGATCTCAACCCAATAGAGCATCTTTGGGATGTGGTGGAACGGGAGCTTTGTGCCCTGGATATGCATCCCACAAATCTCCATCAACTGCAAGATGCTATCCTATCAATACGGGCCAACATTTCTAAAGAATGCTTTCAGCACCTTGTTGAATTAATGGCACGTAGACTTAAGGCAGTTCTGAAGGCAAAAGGTTAAAAAAATTAGTATGGTGTTCCTAATAATCCATTAGGTGAGTGTATTGCATGTTTGTGTATTACGTGTTCGCAGGGGTGTTTCTTGACAAAGTGATAGCAACACTGTTCCAGTGATTGAAATTCCAGAGTCTGTTCCAGTGAAAGAGATTCCCGAGTCAGTTCCAGTGAAAGAGTTTCCTGAGTCAGTTCCAGTGAGTGAAATGCCACAATCTGTTCCAGTAAATTAAATTCCAGTCCTGTCCTTCCTATCTGCCCTGGTGGGATTGAAGAGGTGGTCTTTTCTATTTATGTTGCTGATGTTCTGTGTGTTTGGGCCACACACGCATCCACTCCAGCCCCTGAGCACAGTCCAGTGTCGTCTCCAGCCCCTGACCATAGTACAGTGTCGGCTCCAGCCTCTGAGCACAGTCAAGTGTCAGTTCCAGCCTCTGCGCATAGTCCAGTGTCCTTTGACCCAGTTTTCCCATGTGTTTCATTGGTTCATATAATTCACCTGTCCCTCATTAATTTACTCATAAGCTCCTATGTTTGCCCTCATGTATTTAATCCTTTAGCTTTAGTCTGTTCCTTGTTCTATGTTGTTAATGCCTATGTGTAACATGGTTGCAAAAAAAAGATATTCACCTATGTTTGTGTTTATTATTAGATTAAAAGTCATTGAGTATCTCCTTCGTTGTGTGCTTCATTACAGCCACTAACTATGACAAGATCTCTTAAATGGACAAAAGCACCAAACGACTCAAACATGGCCAGGGCAAAGTTCGAAAATCAGTTTAATCTGTGAGATTAAAAATAACATTTTTGAGATAGTCAGAACTGAAAGTCATAATTACGAGAAAGTCTCAACTGTGAGAAATAAAAAGTAATTTGATGGCTTCCAGTTTCTTTTCACCCTTACTGGAGTGGACCATCCAAACACACTTGTAGTCATACAGGTGTACAATTACACCAGCCTGCATCCTCGACTTGGAGTCTTGTGCTGCCTTCACGTTCTATCAGAATTATTGTAAATACTGGTTAACCAGTTATGCCATGAGCTCACGACTTCAGAACACTGCAACATTGTTAGAACCCGATGCCTCAGAATCCCTGATGGTTCCCGTCCAGAGGCCAACATGCATGTTGAGTAGCCTTGTGTCGGGGTGCCAAAGTGCCCCTGAGCCTGTGAAAGCATGTCCTGCATGAGTGGAAGAATGGAAGAGTGGAAGATGCTCCTAAAGCATCAGAATCATTGGCTCATTGAGCCCAGATCCAAGCAAACATACCATTCTGCACAGTGTGAGACAGCTCTTGTTCTCTTTCAACATCAGGCCTAGTCTGAGAAGGTTCGACGACACAGCTTCTGTAACACTTCTCTCCAACTGTTTTTTGGGGCACATATCAGCCAATTGTCCAAATAGTTCATAATGTGAATTCCATGCAGATAGCGAGGTTGACAGGTTCAACATTCAAAATAGTTGTTTCAGATACTGGTTGAACTTCTTCATGTTCAAGATGGGTCAGATCCCCCCAATCTTTTTCAGAACGAGAAAGTAGATTGAATAAATCCCCTGCCCTACCGACATTGATGCCAGGAGTGTTATTGCTCCAAAAGTGTTGAGATAACTACAGAGAGGGATTTGCACTCCATTTTTCCTATCAAATTCCTTTTCCTTTTTGTTTGTTTAAACAATAAGCCGGTAACATGGGGACTTGGCTCTGAACTAGAGCCTGTATCCTGAATCTGACAATTGCATGTCTTCATGCTTTGTCGGCTGCTGTTGGTGGAAGGAGCAATGTCTCCCTTGTCTTAGATCTGGATCAAAGTATGCTATAAATCTTCACAGCCCTGGATAGATCAGGTTGAATGACCCCAGCCTCACGTTAGCTCCCTTGATTTGCATGGCTGTTCCAGGGCTCCTTTTATTGACGGGCAAAATACTTCCCCCAGCACAAATAAAGCAGCCACTGCACTACAATTCTGGTCAGAAACATTTGATTGAGACCAAAACTTGGTCCACTGAAGCCATGAACTGACCCAGTGCCTCTGTGTGTGTGTGTGTGTGTGTGTGTGTGTGTGTGTGTGTGTGTGTGTGTGTGTGTGTGTGTGTGTGTGTGTGTGTGTGTGTGTGTGTGTGTGTGTGTGTCAGTCCAGCATGTATTATGTACAGAGTCAGATTGGTCTCACCGGCAAGGATGACAAATCCGTGAGCAGTATCTGTATGTTGTCCATCTGTTTAAAGTCCTTCGGGACAAGCAATCCAACCCTCCAAGGAAACAGATATACTCCACAAAGGGACGGCAGCCAGCACTCCAAAAACAGCCGGCAAAAAAGGTAATCCACGATTGATCGCGTCAGTTTTGTGAATGGGAGAGCGCACTCCCGATCGCTGGTATTCCGGCCCTTTAAACTTCAAAACACACTCTCAGTTCCTGTTTGGGTGACGTGTCATCACGTGACATGCAGTCCCACTCGGAACGCATCTCGGCAAGAAAGAAAATATAGGTCAATAACAACATATTAGGGAGAAATACAGAACACAGGAAATAGCATTTAAAATAAGTAACAACTAATCAATCCTGTTAGTCAATAATAGTATAAATATGCTTCTCTTTATGTGGCCACACTACAACATAAGTTATAACCGTAATTAAACTAAACTATACCTATTCTATCTTCATGTATTCTCTGGCTCAGTAGGTATCTTGCAACAGTTCACACAGAAGCAATTTATAGATTATCATGACAGAATATGCTAATCAATGACTTGAAGATGAATGAAGATGGAGATAGTATCTCCACATCAGCTACATAAATTCATCAACTAACCATTCAGAAACGTCCTGTTGTATTCTACAAGTTGTCACTTCTTGAGTCTCTCCATCATTCTCGGACTCCAGTTTGAACATAAAAGGCTGAAAAGTTTCTGACCTTTTCAGTGCGTGTCTGTATGAGGTAATCAGTGCTGCTAATATGAGCTCTTGAAGCACCGCCCTCTTATTGAATGAGGGCCAGAGGCACCAGCTCATTTGCATTTAAAGGGACATACAAAAACGGCGTGTTTTTTAGGTAGGTAAAGACCCCTTTAGGTAGGTTTGGTCTTTACGAATGAAGAGGCCAATTTCTACTATAAGACAACTCTCAAGTGTGGTCATGTTTTTACTCGGGTTACTTTGATGGACTGAACAGAAGAAATTAACCAGAGAAGATTTACATGTCCAATAAGGCAGAGCCACAGAGCACATTTATTACACATATGCATACCACTTAATAATTGTGTATATTAAAAATGATGTTCATTCATTCATTATCTTCCACTTATCCAGGGCCAACCCAACAGCAGAGACGCCCAGACTTCCCTCTCCCTAGCCACTTCCTCCAGCTCTTCCGGGGGAACCCCGAGGCGTTCCCAGGCCACCCCGGAGACATAATCCCCTAGGTCTTCCCCGGGGCCTCCTCCCGGTAGGACATGCCCGGAACACCTCCCGGGAAGGCGTCCAGGAGGCATCTGAAATAGATGCCCGAGCCACCTCAACTGGCTCCTCTCGATGTGGAGGAGCAATGGCTCTACTCTGAGTTCCTCCCAAGTAATTGAGCTTCTCACCCTATCTCTAAGGGAGCACCCAGCCACCCTGCGGAGAAAGCTCATTTCGGCCGCCTGTATCCAGGATCTTGTCCTTTCGGTCATGACCCACAGCTCATGACCATAAGTGAGAGTAGGAATGTAGATTGACCGGTAAATCGAGAGCTTCGCCTTACAGCTCAGCTCCTTCTTTACCACGACAGACCGGTACATTGACCACATTACTGCAGAAGCTGCACCGATCCATCTGTCAATCTCCCGTTCCATCCTTCCCTCACTCGTGATACCTGAACTCCTCCATCTGAGGCAGAAACTCTCCACCAACCTGAAGTGGGCAAGCTTTTCCGACTGAGAACCATGGCCTCGGATTTGGAGGTGCTGATTCTCATCCTGGCCACTTCACACTTGGCTGCAAACCATCGCAGTGCACACTGAAGGTCCTGGTCTGAGGAGGCCAAAACGACAACGTCATCCGCAAAAAGCAGCGACGAAATCACGTGGTCCCCAAACCAGACACATCCTTTGATGTGCCTAGAAATTCTGTCCATAAAAATTATGAACAGAACCGGTGACAAAGGGCAGCCCTGCTGGAGTCCAACATGTCCAACAAGTCTGACTTGCTGTCGGCAATGCGGACCAAACTCCTGCTCCGGTCGTACAGGGACCAAACAGCCCTAAGCAAGGGGCCCCAGACCCCGTACTCCCAGAGCACCCTCCACAGGACACCACAAGGGACACAGTCGAATGCCTTCTCCAAATCCATAAAACACATGTGGATTGGTTGGGCAAACTCCCATGAACCCTCCAGCACCCTGGAAAGGGTATAGAGCTGATCCAGTGTTCCACGACCGGGACGAAAACCACATTGTTCCTCCTGAATCCGAGGTTACACTATCAGCTGAATTCTCCTCTCCAGTACTCTGGCATAGACTTTCCCGGGGAGGCTGAGAAGTGTGATCCCCCTGTAGTTGGAACATACTCTCCGGTCCCTCTTCTTGAAAAGAGGGACCACCACCCCGGTCTGCCAGTCCAAAGGCACTGTCCCCAACCGCCACGCGATGTTGCAGAGGCATGTCAGCCAAGACAGCCCCACAACATCCAGAGACTTGAGGTACTCAGGGCGGATCTCATCTACCCCCGGTGCCTTGCCACCAAGGAGCTTTTTAACTACCTCGATGACTTCAGCCCGGGTGATGGATGAATCCGCCTCTGAGCCCTCAGCCACTGCTTCCTCAATGGAAGATGTGTTGATGGGATTGAGGAGATCCTCAAAGTATTCCTTCCACCATCTGACGATATCCCCAGTTGAGGTCAACAGCTGCCCATCTCCACTGTAAACAGTGTTGGTAGGGCACTGCTTCCCCCTCCTGAGGTGGCGAACGGTTTGTCAGAATGTCTTCAAGGGCAACCGATAGTCTTTCTCCATGGCCTCACCGAACTCCTCCCAGGCCCGATTTTTTACACCTTATTCCGGTGTCCACCACTGGGTTCGAGGATGGGTCCGCCTCAACAGGCACCGGAGACCTTAGGGACACAGCTCCGAGCAGCTGTGTCGACAATGGAGGTGGAGAACATGGTCCATTCAGACTCAATATCTCTAGACTCCCTCGGGATTCGGTCAAAGCTCCGTCGGAGGTGGGAGTTGAAGATCTCTCTGATAGGGGGCTTGGCCAAACATTCCCAACAGACTCTCTCAGTACGTTTGGGTCTCCCGAGTCTGTCTAGCTTCCTCCCCCGCCATCGAATCCAACTCCTCACCAGGTGGTGATCAGTTGACAGCTCAGCCCCTCTCTTCACCCGAGTGTCCAAGACATACGGCCGGAGGTCAGATGAGATGACCACAAAGTCGATCATTGACCTCCGGTCTAGGGTGTCCTGGTGCCACTTGCACTGATGGACACCCTTATGCTTGAATATGGTGTTTGTTATGGACAAGCCGTGACAGAAATCCAATAACAGAACACCGCTCGGGTTCAGATCAGGGGGGCCATTCCTCCTAATCACGTCCCTCCAGGTGTCGCTGTCACTGCCCACATGTGCGTTGAAGTCCCCCAGTAGAACGATGGAGTCTCCAGTTGGAGCACTTTCCAGCACCCCTCCCAGAGACCTCATTAGGGCCGGGTACTCCGCACTGCTGTTCGGCCCGTAAGCATATACGACAGTGAGAGACCTATCCCCTACCCGAAGGCGCAGGGAAGCGACCCTCTCATTCACCGGGTTGAACTCCAACACATGGCAGCTGAGCTGGGGGGCTATAAGCAAACCCACTTTAGCCCGCCGCTTCTCACCATGGGCAACTCCAGAGAGGTAGAGAGCCCAGCCTCTCTCAAGAAGTGTGGTTCCAGAGCCCAAGCTGTGCGTGGAGGTGAGCCCAGCTATCTCAAGCCAGTATCTCAACCTCCCACACCAGCTCAGGCTCCAGTGAGGTGACATTCCACGTCCTTAAAGCCAGTTTCTGTGTCCAGAGATCGGGTCGTCGGGGGCCTAGCCTTCGACTGTCGCCCGATCCACTACGCACCGGCCCCATATGATCCCTCCTGCAGGTGCTGAGTCCACGGGAGGGTGGCCCCACGTCGCTCATTCGGGCTGAGCCCGGCCGGGCCCCATAGGGGTAACCTATGGGCCTGGGCCTGGAGCCCCAACCAGGCGCTCGCATACGAGACCCAACCCCGGGCCTGGCTCCAGGGTGGTGCCCCGGCTGCGCCATGCCTGGCGACATCTCGGCCCTGATTAAAATGATGTTTAAATAAAAATTTGGGTCCTGAATAGATTTAATATGCAGATAGTACTTGATAAATACAAAAAGGCATATATAATATGAATATAGTCACTCCATGTCACGGAGTGTTTGGGTTTTGTCCATGTTTCATGTCCTCATGTCTTATTTTCAAGTTTATTTCACAGTCATGTTTCCTGGTTTTGTCATGTGTTCCATTGTCATGTGATTCCCATGCCCTCATGTGTTGTGCCATGTTCTCATTGGTTAATTGGTTAATCTTTGTTCACAGGTGTCCCTTGTCTAGTCATCGTCTGCTTTGTGTTTGTTCACGCCGTAAATAAACTGCACTTGGGTTCATCACTTCAACTTGCCTCCACTGGACTGCTTCGTTACAGAATACTCGGCCTCAACCATGAATCCAGCAGCTGTTTCCCTGCTCAGCCTTCACCAAGGCAACTGTCCCATTGAGGACTACGTCTAGGACTTCTGTGGGGGGATGTCATCTTGTTGGTTTTAATGACATGGCGCTCAAGGACATTTTTAGATTTGGGCTTAATGAGCCCCTTTGTTCACAGTTGCCTGGGGGAAAAACTCCTCTAACTCTGGCCCAGTACATCGACCATGCCCTTCTTTTAAATGGGTCAGCATTTACTGTAGGAACGGCAGAGGAGGAGCCCTGCCATTCCACAGTACCCATCACACCAGAGTGCCTCCATGCCCCCACTGTCATGTCTGGATTCGTCCATGTCATGCCTGGCAAGCCTGATTTCATCCATTTCATTCATGCCAAGCTTGATTTCGCTCACGTCATGCCTGCCATGCCTGATTCCGTCCACGTCATGACTGCCACACCTGATTTCGTCCACGTCATGCCTGCCACGCCTGATATCATCCACGTCATGCCTGCCATGCCAGATTTCACTCACATCATGCCTGCCAAGCCTGATTTCACTCACGTCATGCCTGCGAAGCCTGATTTCACTCATGTCATGCCTGGCAAGCCTGATTTCGCTCACGTCATGCCTGCCAAGCCTGATTTCGCTCACGTAATGCCTGTCATACAAAATTTTGCTCACGTCATGCCTGCCAAGCCTGATTTAGTTCACTTCATGCCTGCCCGGCCACAGCGCCAAGCAACGTCTCATGTCCAGCGTCCAGAGAGGGCTCCAGCCCCAGACCAGCGTCCAGAGAGGGCTCCAGCCCCTGACCAGCGTCCAGGGATGGCTGCAGCCCCTGACCAGCATCCAGAGATGGCTCCAGCCACTGACCAACGTCCAGAGACTGTTCCAGGCTATGACCCCAGGTCCGCCCACGCTCCACAGCCCAGGTCAGCCCACGCTCCAAGGTTCATGCCCAGGACCACCCATGCTCCACGGCCCAGGTCCGCCCATGCTCCCAGGCCCATCTATGCCATGCCAGGGTCCATGTCCTGTCCCCCTGCACGGGCCTGACCTGCCATCCCGCCCTCCTAGACTTTTTGTTAATGTTGTTTGGGTTTTGTTGGGCGTCGAGAGCCGCCCCTTAGAGGAGGGGATCTGTCACGATGTGTTTGGGTTTTGTCCATGTTTCATGTCCTTATGTCTTATTTTCAAGTTTATTTCACAGTCATGTTTCCTGGTTTTGTCATGTTCCATTGTCATGTGATTCCCATGCCCTCATGTGTTGTGTCATGTTCTCATTGGTTCATTGGTTAATCGTTGTTCACAGGTGTCCCTTGTCTAGTCATTGTCTGCTTTGTGTTTGTTCACGCTGTAAATAAACTGCACTTAGGTTCATCACTTCAACTTGCCTCCAGTGGACTGCTTTGTAACACTCCACTGTCAGCCGTGACAATATTCACAAAATAGTTCATTTGGTGTGCAAAGTGTTTGGTGGATTTAGATGCCCTCATGTCAGCTAGAAAATGTAAAAACACTCTTCTCAGGATGTATGTGGGTACTCTCATGAACACCACACACTCTGGGCTAATTTCTGCAAGGGTTTTTTATTACAGCATACTTTTACCTACATCTTCTGCACATTCTGACTACAATGCAGATAACATTACAGATCAGATGTACAATACTTTTACAGGGGTATTCCAGAAAGCAATTTACCGTCACATATACCTTTAAACTTTCGGTTGATTAACCCAAACCTTGCTTACTTGAGGTATGCTGGTTCCAAAAAAATGAGTCCGGGAGTAACTTCAGACAACTCAGAGTATGTTCCCGGTTAACACACAAGACATTCTCAACAGAGCAACGAATCGATGATTTACCATGGAAACAGACGCTAAGAAAGAGCACGCCATTCTACTTCCTCTTCTTCTATTGTTTAATAGCGATGTCTTTGTTTAAAGGTGCCCTAGAATGAAACATTTCCGAATCATCGGAAGTTCTGCAGGTATTGTGAAGAAACAAGCCTCAAGCGAGGATACCAAAAATTGCAGATCATGGAAATAAATGTTATGTTCCAGGCCGTGCAGGGGATGTGAGGACTTCATACCCTTCCCACAGAACAAAACTATCAACAGGCATGGTTGATGTTTATCTATAACAAGATACCGCAACAATTTAATTCAAAGTTGTTAGTTTGCTCGGCCCATTTCACTTCGGACAGTTCTAACCTGGTTGGGACAATATCAAACAGGCTTCACTCAGTGTCTGATACTGGAGAATTCAAACTATATTCCCGCAAGCAGTAAGTAGTGATTTTATCCACTTATTGACTGTCTAAACAATTTCTGATTAAACTGAAAGTTTCTTAGTGAGACAGCATTAATGATAGTATCCCCTGTGTTGTCTAGATCCAATGCAAGATGCTAGTACAATAACAATAGGAAACTCCAAGTAGCATATATAACAGCATGACAAATGTCCAATGACAAAGGTTAATATTATTTCCTGCCAGTGTTGTCATATACAAAATAACCATAGATACATATGGCAATCCCTTTTGTCGGATAGAATTATAATTTAGCCTATATTTAATCAACAACACATAACTCAGGAGCTAACTACAGGATATACACTCACCTAAAGGATTATTAAGGACACCTGTTCAATTTCTCATTAATGGAATTATCTAATCAACCAATCACATGGCAATTGCTTCAGTGCATTTAGGGGTGTGGTCCTGGTCAAGACAATCTCCTGAACTCCAAACTGAATGTCAGAATGGGAAAGAAAGGTGATTTAAGCAATTTGTTGCCTGGTCTGATGAGTCTCGATTTCTGTTAAGACATTCAGATGGTAGAGTCAGAATTTGGCGTAAACAGAATGAGAACATGGATCCATCATGCCTTGTGGTGTAATGGTGTGGGGGATGTTTTCTTGGCACACTTTAGGCCCCTTAGTGCCAATTGGGCATCGTTTAAATGCCACGGCCTACCTGAGCATTGTTTCTGACCATGTCCATCCCTTTATGACCACCATGTACCCATTCTCTGATGGCTACTTCCAGCAGTATAATGCACCATGTCACCATAAAATGGCCCCCACAGTCACCAGATCTCAACCCAATAGAGCATCTTTGGGATGTGGTGGAATGGGAGCTTCGTGCCCTGGATGTGCATCCCACAAATCTCCATCAACTGCAAGATGCTATCCTATCAATATGGGCCAACATTTCTAAAGAATGCTTTCAGCACCTTGTTGAATCAATGCCACGTAGAATTAAGGCAGTTCTGAAGGCTAAAGTGGGTCAAACACAGTATTAGTATGGTGTTCCTAATAATCCTTTAGGTGAGTGTAGGTCACCATAATCCATCACTCAGATCAAAAGTTATTCCCAGATAGATTTATAACACCTAACCTGACAGGAGCACATAAGCTAAATAAACTATTGTAGCGCTAAAGTGGCATTTAGGCTTGTAACTTCATTAAACATGATCCGATCGTTGAAAATGGCACATCCTTATTTTCAGCAGACTCTCGCAATCAACATAATCCTTTGTATTCCCAGTGTATGATTATAATTCTGGCAACATAGCAGGTCTTACTTCATATTAGGCAAATAGATATTTGTTCGATTATTCGAGAGATTGGAGTCGTCACGCCGAAGACGGGTTTAATGAGGATGTCGTGTCGATGCAGCATTTACGGGGGGAGTTTATTTGACATGTTCTCTGCAGACACTTCAGGGATGCGTTGGTCATGTCCAGGCGCTGGTCCACCATCTGATCTGGATACGGCCTGGATCTGGCTGACTGCAGTAAACCTCGGTATAAACAGAGAGACTAACATTAGCGTAGATGCCGGTACACTCCGGTTTAGATTAATAACTCAGCGCTCGTTAAGAGTTGATCAAAATGGATAGATGCATTGGAATATATGATACATATTATGTGTTATTATATAATATAATAAAATATAATTAATATTGTAATAATAAATCTGTGCTTTTATCAGCAGTTTCTCAAAAAGAATTTTCATGCTACCTCACTTCCTTCCTGAGTTATTGCATATCAAATAATTAATATTTGTAAAATTATTTAAAAAAATATTTATAAAAAGTTATGTTTTTTCATTGTCTTATAAAATGTATACTTTCTAAAAATATAAAAGTTTGCTAACAAATGATATCTACCATTTGACTCTCCTTACTATAGTTTTGGAGTTATGAGTATTTAAAGTTGTGTATGTCACTCAGACAAAAAAAAAAAAAAAAAAAAAATACCCTCAGGGCTTAAGCCTTAAATAAGTTGCATGTCAAAAATGTATATGTTTAAATATTCCCTCTAAAAAAACACGAATATTCGAACTATTCGAACATCTGGTTGCACATTACGTCAATAACAGGACAAATTAATACAAAGAGACGTAACTACTTGTATAAGTAGTCTATTTAAGTTTAAACATATTTGACAACGTATTACCTACACAAAAACAAGTAAATCAACTAATGGCCAAGACCGCAGACCTCACGCTCTCTCGCCCTCAACCTCACTCTCTCTGTGCATAACGGTTTAAATGAACAAACACATTTTGAGTGCTGATCAAGAGTTGTGTGCGAGCAATTTAAGGTCACGACTCTTGTCCCAAATATAGCAGGCTTCATTCAGTGACTGAAACAAATATTATTAATATTAATTGAAGTTTTACAGCATATTGAACGCTCCGAGCGAGCTGTCCCTTGGTAAACATGGAACTTTAATTATTTACCTTGACATGAAATGGTAAATAATCAAACCAGTGGAAGCAGTGCATTTATCCTTTATTCATGCAATATCTGTTCAGTCAGTACAGTAGCCTACACTTTAGCAATGTTTCTGTTTAACGTTAAATAAAATGAGGCACACAATTCCAAGAAATGTGACAACAAATAACTTTTACCCTGAGGTTCATAAAAAATAAAGTGCTATTAAACACGAAAAAGGCTACTTACGTTATGGCCACTTGTCGTGTTGCAGACAAAGAGCTTGTGGCAGGCGATGCAAAGTAAGTGTCATGACGTGACTGTTTAGCTGGAGTTCCACACATTATGCCACGCTCATTTGGGTGCACATTTTCGAGATGTGACCTCATGTTGCTAGTGGTCGAATGGTATGCTAACTGTATCTTATTGTATACAACTTTATCTCGCGGCTCAACAATTTTACCTCCTACCGACCAAAATCCAAAGTACTTCCAGACATTGCTTTTTAGCTTTTGGGGGGTTAAAATCGCTTTCTCTGCTGTGGTCGAGTTGGGCTCTGCATTTGCTGCCATCTTCCATGCAAGACGCGTCAACTTTCAACAGTGACGCTTTGCGCGCCCACTCGCAAAGCAGACAGCCATGCCTCTACTACTGCGGGCGTTTTTTTCCACATTTTTATTTTTTATTCGAATATTAATTTGTTTTTAAAAAACTATTCGAATATATATTCGAATTTAGAATATTCGTTGACAGCCCTAGTTCACACAGCCCACATTACCGGTAATTTACTGGTAATGTTACAACTTACCTTACTGGTTAATTGCCGGAACTGATTTACTGGTATTTTTGAAAAGGTCACATAATCTGTTACCGGTAATTTACCAGTAAATACTGTATGTGTGAAAGGGACTATTGTTGCAATAGTGTAACCATTTATTTTATTTTTTTACAGTATAATTTAATATTATAAACTTTTATATTATTTACTATACTATTCATGATGTTCTTTTTCTAAGTCTTTTAACCTGAAAGGGCACTAAAGGTTGCAAAGGCACATGACACTTCTGCTTGTGGTTGAGGTGTAAAATAGTTTCCAGTGAAGTTCTCAGAATAGGATAGAACAAATGTAGTACACTGCTGTCATTCTTTTTATGCATTCCATTTTATACTTTTTGTTCACAAGCAATCATCCAGTGAATGGATTATTTTGTTTTATCAATTGGTCACAATGTGATCACACAAACATATAAACCAGTAATTTAGCAGTGTTAGTATGTGTGTATTCAGTGTTCGAAACACAAATTTTAATATTAGTTTCAACTCCATTAAACCCCTCAGCCTAGTTTTACATGTAACCACCAGACCATTGACTAAACAGCAACTCCACATTGCAGCTTATTCAGGCCAACATTGGCTCACTTAGACAGGAAGAGAGAGACTGACATGCAAGACAATCAAACGCTGTTCACTATATACTATGGCTAGTATGAATGCAATCTACTGTCAGGTGCATTGTTGTTCCCAACTACGTTGTTCCATTTACAAATAGGATCAGATGTGCACTTCACTTACAGTCAGCCAGAATAGTTTAGATTGAGAAATGTCTTTTCAATGTTGTGTGCAACATGCATCAGATCATCAGTGAAAGGACTGTGGGTGAGCAGATGCTCATGCTTCTCTAGTATGTTTAAAGATCATCTTTGTCTTTTGCACTTTGCATTTTTACTGTATTTTACCTGGCTTTGCAGAGCACTGTTATAATGATGAATGTACTATTATTAGTTCAGTTAGCTGTTTCGGTGGAATATTTCTGATAATATGAAACAGTCATCCTTTCATCAGTATATAATCTCTCAGTGTTATTATAGGTCTAATAAAGACACTTCTTGTTTCTCTCTGTGGTTTTATGTCAGAAGCGTTGATCCCAGGGTGATATGTATCAGCAAATGCCAACTTTTTTTTTTTTTGACAGCCCTCCCACTCTTCAAGAGTAGAGTCTTCTTAGTGTAGTTTCAGTCTTATACAACAGACCACCCACAAGTCTGTTCAGTGACTGCCCCAAAAATGCCAAATACTGTCTGAAGATTTCAAGTTGCAGTCTGTTTGTCTGGTTTGGGTGCACCTGGAAACAAAGATGTTTTTCAATAAATAGCTTTCGAGGAAGAACTAATCACTGGATAGGCTTAGGTTTGCCAGGTTTAGTGGCATTAAATATTTGAAAGACATTCAGAGTTTTGTTAGAGGCACTTAGCAACTAAACTAATTATTGAGAACCTGTGTATTTTGCTTTTCTTTAGAGAATTATACAGCGTTTATTAATTTCCTGGTTTCTGTGCAACTGATTGTGAAACAACACTGCTTGTTTCTCCATGTAATTCTAATAATGTGATATTAACTACTTGTGATAAACCCGCCCCTAAATGGTACATAAAACAAAACAAACTCTGATTGGTCGTTTTATATATCAGTCCTCTTCCTGTGTAAGTGGGTGGTTCTTCACTAGAATAAGCCACAATGTGGATCAAAATGTATGCTGTTAGTCAAAGATCTGGCCACTTCACCCGAGTTATATAGAATTTTCAATTTAAAATATCATATTGTACAACATATATTACCAAACCATTTTAACTGTAATGTACAGAATTGATTGAATGTATGTATGTACTTCAGTTAAAAACAAACAAACAAACAAAAAACATAATATGCTGACTTGAATGTGTTGTGTTGACTTGAAAATGTAATTGTCTAGAAAATGGTATTCATATAGTTATTTAAAGGAAATGTAATTTTGAATTGGCTTGTTGAAAATGTTTAATTATGACCTTAGTGCAGCTCAGTTTTTTTATTAAATTGAAACAGCAATCAAGATTAAATCCACCATCACAAAAAGTTACACTTTATTAACACCAAAGTGTTTAAGCAGGTCATTCATAAAACAAATATTGAAATGAAACTGTTAGACCAGACCAGCAAATTCATTGGAACATTTAAAATGATTCATTACTCAAAGATCTATTGAAGCATATTTTACTGCACTGGTGATGACATTTAATAATTATGATGACACATTGTGTCAATAATAGACAGGAGACTAAATAAACAAGGCTATTTTAGTAGCTTAACAACCTATCACATGCAAGCCCAGTTTTACACCTCATGTTGTAGTGGTTTTTGGTCTATTTGCTTCATATCTACTTCTTCTATGATGCTAACCAAGGTGGAAAAAAGATACAACGGTCTGTGCACGTATTCCTTTAAACTGCTTTGACCATGGAATTTATTCACCACAAGCATAATTTACCTACAAGCCTGATCGTACAGATCTTTCCATTCTCACACAAAAGATTATTTAATAAGATACCACAGGTCATGCAGTATTGTCAGTACAGTCACGGGTGTTAAGCAAGCTAATTTTTTCATTTTTATTGTAACATTATATATCGTGACATTCTTCCACTGTACAATATAGCCCTTGACACAATGTTGCTTTGCAGAAAAAATACATATATGGGAGCCGCACAGTGATATGGTTTAGAGATGTTTTGCATCAGAACATCAACATCCAGAACTGGAACCATCCGTTTTATAATTAGTTTTAAAATGAGGTTATGTTTGAATTACATCCGTTTTTCATTTTCACCCACATTGAAGAAGTGTAGTCAAAATGGTGTAGGGGATCATTATAAGTGCTTGTGAAAGAAGCACTAAAATAGACAGTTGCACGTTTTAGCATCGATCCGCAAATGTTTTCTAAGGTACAGAGGGTCCTAGAATACAGGAAGTGTGTGGGTTATGAGGCTTGTCTCACAACTCATCAAAAAGACTGTTTTAATGCACTCAACTGAGTTTTATGTCTGAATTTAAAGAAAATATTAGTCCTGCCACTACATTAGTTACTTTATTCAAATTAACTGTGCATATGAATTCTGGGTGCTTTTACACCATACAGGCCAAGCACGAATACTTAGTTTTTGCCTTAGTTTATATCTTAGTAGACCTCAGGCACAAACCATTTTTTACATCCCTGAGACGTAATCAAAAATATAGCAATAAATCATTAGAATAAGAGCAGTTTTTATTGAAACACAACATTATGCTGGTGTGACATGTTAAACTTTTTTTTTTATTGTAATACATTAATGATCTAATCTTTGAGAAACCACATGGGATGTTATGTAATGAACCATTTTAAATGAACCAATGAAGGCAAAACACATTTTAAATACTTTTAAATACAAATTATTTTTTTAAATTTTTTGACAAAATTTTAACAAAATTTTGATGTTGGTAAAAACAAAAACAAATATGCATCTTAAGTCATCTATCCATGCAATACATTTCAAATATAATGCAAGAAATATACAATTCTGAATATTCTTATGGATAATAGTAAAAACGTTATCAAAATGATTCCTGTTCAGGCTGTATGCCAGAGAATTGTTTTTGGCGGTCATTTTGTAAAGTAAAACTACGCGCCTGTACGCATACATATTCAAACGCGCTTATAGACTAAACACGTAATGCTTACGTGCATGCCGTCACCATTCTCAGATTCATGTTTTTTGAAGTTACACAAAGATGATAATGGCATTGTTTCAAAACTGTCAAAACCTATTTCAAAGTTTGTGTTGTCAAGCCACCAAACACTGTTGCCATGCAAATGAGCGGCCAGAATGCATTAAAAGTTGCTATTCTGGTTAAAAATGGTGTCGTGTAAGTGGCCCCAAAGTAAATAACTAACATCAAAAACTTACTTTAGCTGGACAATAACTTTTCTAGAGCTGTTGTGCAGCCAAAACTCTTCCATTAATATCTTCCATTAAATTCCTATTATCACTGTGAAGCTGCTTTGAAACAATCTTTATTGTAAAAAAACATTATATAAATGAAGGTGACTTGACTTGACTAATCCTTAGGTTGTCACAGAGCAGTTGCAATAATCAGTATCTTAAACTCCGATCATCATGTTGCTCTCTTGAGCTCAGTGGTTCTCAGGGGTGTCCCACTCTCATGTAACCACTTCCCCTTGTTCCTGTCTGCAGACTCTCTCTCAGTTGATCAGAAATGCTTGAAATGTTAAAGGGAGAGTGACAGGTTCATTTCTACCTTCTGTGATCATGGAGGTTTTACAAACCAGGACTCTGCATCTAAATATATATGTCTTCATCATTACTTTACTGACTTATGCAGGTATGTTGTAACATTGTTTTTGTGATTGTTTGTTTAGTTTTGTGTTGCGATGTCCTTGTGCCTGACTAAGGACATGAGCAACATGGTGTGTCTCATGAGCTTTTGCATGCATGTATTCACAAGCGTGTTTTACCGCCTGCCGTTACTGTAAAACTGCAGTGATTGTGATTTTCTGTCTTTTCATCAGATTATTCCAAATCAAATCAAGAGCAAAGGATTCGGCAGCACATCAACAAAACAGTGTTTGTGGGGGAAACAGTTACACTTCACTGCAACAAAACCGCATTTGATGAGGATTTCATATGGAAAATGAACAACTCTGTTATTTTTAATCAAGCCTTCTTCAGTAACAAAACTATGAGTAACTTCAGCTCAAACAGGATTCACATCAACCCAGCAGCTCCGAGAGAATTAAAAATACATCAAATACAAGTGTCTGATGCCGGAAACTACACCTGTTATCCAGCAGCAATAAAATGGACATTAACAATAACAGGTTATTACATGATTTTATTTATTTGACTTGTTTTCTTTAAAAACAAGTAAAGTGCATTTATTATACAAACATGATTGCAAAAAAAGTTGGGAGACTGTACAAATTGTGAATAAAAACAGAATGCAATGATGTGGAAGTTTCAAATTTCAATATTTTAAATTCCTCTTTAGTCCGGATGACATGTTATCCCAGTTTTCCCAAAAAGAACTTCAAATTTTGATTCGTCTGACCACAGAACAGTTTTCCACTTTGCCACAGTCCATTTTAAATGAGCCTTGGCCCAGAGAAAACGCCTGCGCTTCTGGATCATGTTTAGATATGGCTTCTTTTTTGACCTATAGAGTTTTAGCCGGCAACGGCGAATGGCACGGTGGATTGTGTTCACCGACAATGTTTTCTGGAAGTATTCCTGAGCCCATGTTGTGATTTCCATTACAGTAGCATTCCTGTATGTGATGCAGTGCCGTCTAAGGCCCCGAAGATCACAGGCATCCAGTATGGTTTTCCGGCCTTGACCCTTACGCACAGAGATTGTTCCAGATTCTCTGAATCTCTGGATGATATTATGCACTGTAGATGATGATAACTTCAAACTCTTTGCAGTTTTTCTCTGAGAAACTCCTTTCTGATATCGCTCCACTATTTTTGGCCACAGCATTGGGGGAATTGGTGATCCTCTGCCCATTTTGACTTCTGAGAGACTGCCACTCTGAGAGGCTCTTTTTATACCCAATCATGTTGCCGATTGACCTAATAAGTTGCAAATTGCTCCTCCAGCTGTTCCTTATATGTACATTTAACTTTTCCGGCCTCTTATTGCTACCTGTCCCAACTTTTTTGGAATGTGTAGCTCTCATGAAATCCAAAATTAGCCAATATTTGTCATGACATTTCAAAATGTCTCACTTTCAACATTTGATATGTTATCTATATTCTATTGTGAATAAAATATAAGTTTATGAGATTTGCAAATTATTGCATTCCTTTTTTATTCACAATTTGTACAGTGTCCCAACTTTTTTGGAATCGGGTTTGTAGAAGAAAAGAAATATAAGTTTGTCTTTAACCAGTGACTAGTATCTTAGTAGAGAGCTGGTTGACTGATGTCATGTGTGTTTGACTCTTCTGTGTCCATCAGAAAACAGTCCAGAGTCACCCAGAGAAATCATCATCATCATCATCATCGGCTCATGTTCTGGAGTCATTATATTTTTTCTGATAATCAGCATCTGCATTCACAGGTGAGAGACATTAACACATGATGAAATGATGAGATCGTTTATTGATCCTAGAGTTCATGTATGTAGAAGTGACACTGACTCTTGTCTTTTCATAAATATTAGTAAATATCTGACACATCAGAATGCATATATTTTAGTATTTGTTGTGGTATCATTTAACATCTGTCAAGTGAGAACAACACGTGATACTATCATGTTTACAGGAGATGTAAAAACAGCAAAGATTCAAGTCACAGAGAAACAGGACAGGACTCTGTGAGTTTTTTGTTGTTATTGTTGTTGCAAATTGTCCCTTTCATAAAAATTAGTAATGATTTAATTTCTCATTTCACTTTAGTCACAGGCACCGACTGGAGGAAGGATACAGACTAAAAACAGTCAGTACTTTGAGAGATACAACTCGGTGTATGGACAAATATGATGTTTTTTTTTTGGTTTATTTTTCAGAAAAGTTAAACATTTACATATTTTAGATATTTTGTAAATATTTACAGCTATTTTTGATATCTTTGGTAGTAATTACCTGTGTAATCCAATTAAGTCAATTAAACAAAAGTACACAAAAGCAGGGCTGTATGTGAACTTTTTTTTTTTGCACATAGCACTGATGCTACAGAGGCTGAAAGTTTTGTAGCACAGGCCACACAATTGTAGCAAAAGTATAAAATGTTTGTTACCACCTCTGAAAACAACCACTAGTAGTGCAGTTCATCACTTAAACTGGGATGTGACTGACAAAGGACATTAATGTTCCATACAGGGCACACAAGATGCAAACCTTAAGAAATGTTTTCAGACTGCAGGCAGACTGGCAGACTACAGGAAAATGGCAGACTGCACCTCCTGCTTCATTCAAATTTAGTTTATATAGCCCAATATCAATAATTAAATTCCAAACAACAGCCATCGTTTTGGTTGAGAAATTGAAACAGCTTTATTTTATTATAAATCATTAGAAAGGTCTAAAGTTTTATTATAAAATATTAAATTATTGTGATAAAAATCTGTGCCAGTAATTTCTTCATTTTTATCTGAAAATCATATGCATCCACTGAGAGGAAAAAAACTGCACACTTGCAACTGGAGAAAATTTTTTTTTTTTTTTTTTTTTTCACATTTTTACCCAAAATAACTAGAGCTGTGAACATTTTTGAGTACACACGTAGAATTAAACAATTTTAGCAGGCGGATCCCATCCCAAGGATCTTTTAAAAACTGCTTTAAAATGGCATTTTTGGTCACTTAGACATTTCTTTACAGAAAATGACACATATACAACAAGACAATATACATTTAATTTTACTCACCTAGCCTATCACCTGAAGCAAAACTCCACCCTTCTGTCTGTATTAAAAGAGCACATTCAGCCGTTTAGTGAAGCTGATTGCTGTAGACTATCTTAGCTTAGCATATAGGCGTGGGGTCTTCCTTCATTTTTAATTAGCTGTTGTTTGAATAGTAGTTTGATAAATGTGTTTGCGATTAAATATTCAACATCTCTACTCTTCATATATAGTTGGTACATCAATGATAGCAGTTCAAACTAATACCATGTCATTTACGTCTCTTCGATGATTGGTTGATATACCAAGGTAGCTAGCCTCCTCTGCCATATTTCTTTTCTCAACACTTCTAAGCTGCATCCGAAAACTGGAAGATGCTGCCTTTTGGAGGACTCATTCCAAGATAGGAAGCCATCAAGGCACATCTGAATCAGCTTCACTTCCTGTCTCCTGAGATACCTTCATCTGATCGATTTTTGAAGGCAGCATAATGTAGAGGGGAGAGCATTTATTATCAGAGTATTTATTTTTTCCTACATTAATTTCCCACATTTCTAGTATAATTATGTGGTTTTGTTTCATTAATACAGTGTATACTTTTTTTCTTGATTTACCCCAGGGTTGCCTTGTATCTTGATTTTGTATCAATTCATATGTATATAGCCTACTGTATAAGGACAAATAAGTCATCTAGTTGGTGATGGCATTACAAATGAACAAAAAAACATCTTGCCTCTTTACATTGGAAATCTCTATTTTAACCTTAATTACTACACTAATTGTAATATAAATAATACAAAATATTAGAGGAAAAATATTTTAAGTGGTCATTAATGGATCATAATTATTGCACAAATAGTATTTAGTACCAAAAGATCTCCTCAAAATATTTAATAAATATTATTGAACTAAAACATAAAACATTTATTTATTGAAAAATAGTTAAGGTGTATGGTCAATGTATATGAGTATGAGTGTGACCAATTAGTAAAGAATACCTGAGGGCTAAATAAAAATAAAAAATAAAAATAAAAAACTATAGAGGGTATGCATCGACGTCATTTTTCCACGTGACCACACTGCCCCTTGAGTGGCAAAACATTTAGCAAAATGGCTGGTTGTTCCAGCGGTGGCTTCGAAAATGTCAGTATAACTGACAATTATCAGCTAAAATAAAATTTTCAGTGGATGTTGGTATGTGGCCAGACATAGCTTTTCTTGATATATACCTTATCTCGACGACGGGGAAGTACACCAAGGAAAGCTTAAAGGCCTACAAAAGCCTCGACACCTGGTCGTACTTCAAGGCAGGATTTGTAGAAGGGATTAAAGTGACACAAACGCGAAGAAATATTCTGGTTGTAAGTGGACTGGTATGTACAAATAATTTTAATTTTGTTAAATAATTTTATCTGGTAAACCGTAAGCTAGCTAGTACTAGTTTGTTTATAGCGAACACTGCTTAAACATACAAATCTTATACACTCACCTAAAGGATTATTAGGAACACCATACTAATGCTGTGTTTGACCCCCTTTCGCCTTCAGAACTGCCTTAATTCTACGTGGCATTGATTCAACAAGGTGCTGAAAGCATTCTTTAGAAATGTTGGCCCATATTGATAGGATAGCATCTTGCAGTTGATGGAGATTTGTGGGATGCACATCCAGGGCATGAAGCTCCAATTCCACCACATCCCAAAGATGTTCTATTGGGTTGAGATCTGGTGACTGTGGGGGCCATTTTAGTACAGTAAACTCATTGTCATGTTCAAGAAACCAATTTGAAATGATTCGAGCTTTGTGACATGGTGCATTATCCTGCTGGAAGTAGCCATCAGAGAATGGGTGGTCATAAAGGGATGGACATGGTCAGAAACAATGCTCAGATAGGCCGTGGCATTTAAACGATGCCCAATTGGCACTAAGGGGCCAAGAAAACATCCCCCACACCATTACACCACCACCACCAGCCTGCACAGTGGTAACAAGGCATGATGGATCCATGTTCTCATTCTGTTTACGCCAAATTCTGACTCTACCATCTGAATGTCTCAACAGAAATCGAGACTCATCAGACCAGGCAACATTTTTCCAGTCTTTAACTGTCCAATTTTGGTGAGCTTGAGCAAATTGTAGCCTCTTTTTCCTATTTGTAGTGGAGATGAGTGGTACCCGGTGGGGTCTTCTACTGTTGTAGCCCATCCGCCGCAAGGTTGTGCGTGTTGTGGCTTCACAAATGCTTTGCTGCATACCTCGGTTGTAACGAGTGGTTATTTCAGTCAAAGTTGCTCTTCTATCAGCTTGAATCAGTCGGCCCATTCTTTCCGCATTTTCGCCCACAGGACTGCCGCATACTGGGTGTTTTTCCCTTTTCACACCATTCTTTGTAAACCCTAGAAATGGTTGTGCGTGAAAATCCCAGTAACTGAGCAGATTGTGAAATATTCAGACCGGCCCGTCTGGCACCAACAACCATGCCACGCTCAGAATTGCTTAAATCACCTTTCTTTCCCATTCTGACATTTGGAGTTCAGGAGATTGTCTTGACCAGGACCACACCCATAAATGCATTGAAACAACTGCCATGTGATTGGTTGATTAGATAATTGCATTAATGAGAAATTGAACAGGTGTTCCTAATAATCCTTTAGGTGTATATTTGAAGTTAAAACACAGTCAGCAAATGCATGAACCACCGCTAAATCCGTGGATAGCTGCAGAGAAGACAGGGACAGTGTTGACAGGCCATTGTAACTGTATGGCAGGGCTTGGGGAAACTTGTTCCCATGTAGCAGCACTGATGTTTGCTGTAATGTCAGGAGTGAGGATGCGTAATGAAATGCCATGCACCTCACTGCAATGTCAGTGGCTTCAGCTAGCGCAAACCAAAAAAAATCTGCTGCTCTAAACTATCTTCTATTGATTTGTCCAGCCCCATAACACAGAGAAGGATGGTACTGGAACTTTACAGGCAACACCACTATTACTTTCAAGTACAGTGCCAGATTCACGTTACAAAATCACTATTTTGTGACTTTTGTGTGTGGACACCTTCAGAAATACATATTGAAAGAATAACCCCAGATTTCAATTTTGGAACATGTAATGGCCTCAAATAATTAGTTAATTTGTTTAATGCCTTTGTTTATTATATATAATTGACACTAATATAATGCAAGTGGGAGAATATAAGGAGAAATAAAACAACTAAGGAAATATGTTTACTGTTGGGGGCACTGTGGAAAAAAAAGGGTTGCTGTTAAAAAAAATGTGTGTGTGTTGAAGTTCCGCCCTGAATCGGTTACAAAAAAAAAAAAAAAAATCAAGAGAAAAAAACAACCGGGGCAAATAAATCTACAGAAAAGGAACATTTGTTGTCGTTATTGTCCAAGGGGGCAACATAAAACTGGTGTTTCTGCTCGGTTTGTGACGGACTAAGGAGGAAGAGAGCACGAAGTGCGAGCAGCTGATCAGCGAGCTGGAGAGAAGGGCGATCCGCGATGCACGGAGAGAGAGAGGACTGTGGAAAAACCCGGAACAAAAGTACTGCAAACGTGAGTTGAATTAGTCTTTGCAGAGATTGGTAATAATGTTGCCTGTGTGGGAAGCTACGCTGGATGAAATAGAAAGTAAATTACTCGACTTGTCCATTTCGCAACTGAGAAGTTTGTGTGAAATGCTGAAAGTAAATGTGGGGGAGAGTGAAACACACACGCCTCGCACGCTGAGAAGACGCATTCTGCAGCATTTAGAGGGAGATGAGGTTGTTTCACTTGAAGATGAAGGACTATCTATATTGTTATATACAAGAGAGAAAATCGACAGCTTGAGAAACTGTGACGCAGAGGATACTGATAGTTCATCCAGTGGAGAGCGTGAAGCAACTAACGAGGGGCAAGGAAAAGTTGACTTGGAATGCCCCCCTGTGGGAGTCATGGGAATTGCATCAGAAAAACCTGTGATAATCACTGCAGCAGAATCGCAAAGTGTCAAAACCAATGCGAATCCAAAATTCATCTGTTTCCGGAGAAAATGTCACGCTAATGCATCCAGTATACAAAAAAGAACTCAAAATAATTGGGCAAATTGGTGAACCTGGCCAGAGAGACAAACTAAATTTTTCCAGCCTGGATAGACAGATCCAAAGGGCTTGCAAAAGGGGTTATGATGAAGGAGAAATCGTTGAGGCAGTTATCCAAGCCATCATCCCAGGTGTCAGTTTGAGAAGTTACCTGGAGAGTAGAGCAGATTTAACACTGCCCGCCCTTAAACAAATTCTCAGAGCACATTTTATTGAAAAGGATGCAACAGAATTGTATCACTCACTCACACGGGCAGTTCAAGAACCCAAAGAAACGCCTATCCAGTTCTTAGTTCGGGCCATGGATCTCAGGCAAAGGATTTTGTCAGCATCTGAAAATGTAAAGACAGGATTAAAATACAATCATGAACTAATACAGAATCAGTTTTTGCAGACAGTCCTGACTGGTCTTCATGATGACAGCATACGCACCGATCTAAAACCCTATCTAGAAAACCCACTGATGGAAGATGAAGTGCTTCTGGAGAAGATGAACATCTCATATAGTCTAGAGCTAGAAAGAAAATCCAAGTTCTCCACCACTCGACCCAAAATCGCCAAGGTGGCCATAGTCAGTGAAGGGGAACAGACACATACTGAACAAAAGGAAGGTGTTAGTGTGAAGAAAGAGAAACCTCCAAAGCCTAACAGCCTCATGGAAAAACTGGATGCGAGGGACAAAGTGATCTGTGAATCAATTGAGACTCTTACTTCTCAAGTGGCGAGCCTCACTCAAACATCACAACCTCAGAGAGCCAGAAACAGTAATTGGAGATTCACTCGTAATCAGTTTTCACCTGCCCAGACAAATACAAGACGTTGTACCCAGTGTGAGCGGTCCAACCCAGAGGGAAGATGTGAACACTGTTACAAGTGTGGCAGTAGTGAGCACTGGGCAGCGGGCTGCCGGAAACAAACTGTGACCAATGCAACATCAAGCAAGATTGAGATTACCTCAGACATAATGGACAACATACCAAGAGCTTGCTTACCTGAAAGGCCATGGTCAAACAAACAAGAGAAAACAGCCAGTTTGGTGGGAAGCAAATGCCTGGTTCAATGTTCTTTAGGAGGTGTTAATACATCAGTGCTCTGGGACACAGGGTCACAGGTTTCAATTGTAGGCTCAGAGTGGAAGAAGAGACATCTTCCTGATGCAGAGGTGAGACCAGTGAAAGAGCTACTGGAGGAGGGAGAACTCAACCTGACAGCGGCGAATGGGACGAGTATCCCGTATGAAGGCTGGATGGAAGTGGAGTTTTGTCTGTCTGGAAACACTGAGACTGAAAGAGAGAGCAGACACCTGCTGGCACCAATTCTCATTGCGTCCAGTGAATTGGAGAAACCAATTATTGGCTTTAATGTGATTGAGGAGTTGGTACAAGCTAACACAGCCCAACAAATTCCATTGAGTTTCCTTGTGAGTACACTGAGTTCATCCCTTGAAGTTAGCCCTAGGAAAGCAAAAGCCATTCTATCACTCCTGAAGAAGCGCAAAAACAGCAGCGACTGTCATATTGCGAGAGTGGGACGAAAATCGATCATTCTTCCAAGGTGCGCAAAAGTGAGCGTCAGTTGTGGCAAACTGAATAAGATGGTTCCCCTGGGAACACACGTGATGCTGGAGCCCAATCCAGAAGAACCCTGGCCTGCAGGGATAAGAGTAAACAAACAGCTTATCCAGATGCCTCTGGAGGCTAATGGTAATGTCACCCTGAGGGTGGAAAATACCACAGATGAAGACGTGACGCTTAGTGCACGAACAGTCCTGGGGTGGCTTTATGCAGTGGATGCCATTCATCAGCTGGAAGTGAAACCACTGCCTCTGACTGAATGCCAACCTCAGGCATCACAACGCGACAATGACTTAACTCCAGAGACTCAGCCCACGGTTCAGAAGAGTGAAGGCTGGGACCCTCCGTGGACGTCAGTCATTTACCTGGGGAACAACAGGAACGTGTGAGACAGCTATTGAGAGAGAATAGTGGGGTGTTTGCTAAGGATGACTGGGACACAGGATGTATCCAGGACCTTAGAATGGACATTCGGTTGAAAGACAGTGTCCCGGTTCAAAAGACATATAATGCAATTCCACGACCCCTTTATCAGGAGGTGAAGACTCACATACAGAACTTGCTGAGTCAGGGGTGGATCCAAAAGTCAACATCTTCCTACTCCTCGCCAGTTGTTTGTGTGAGAAAGAAGGATGGGAGCTTGCGTCTATGTGTGGACTACCGGCAACTCAACGAAAAGACTCACCCTGACCGGCATCCTCCCGCGAATTCAAGAGATTCTAGAGAATCTAGGCGGAAATTCCTGGTTCACAGTACTGGACCAGGGTAAAGCCTATCATCAGGGCTTCATGAGTGAGGACAGTAGGGCATACACAGCATTCATAACCCCTGGGGGCTCTACGAGTGGGTACGGATACCTTTTGGCCTCACAAATGCACCCGCCGCCTTTCAGAGGTACATGGAAGAGTGTCTAGGAGAGCTGAGGATGATATCTGTGTTCCTTACCTTGACGACATATTGGTCTTCAGCAAGGACTTTGACCAGCACCTAGAGGACTTGAGGAAAGTGCTACAGCGACAAGAGCAGTGTGGTATCAAGCTAAGGCCAAGGAAGTGTGACCTCTTCAAGCGGGAAGTTTGCTATGTGGGCCGTATCGTCTCTGAACACGGGTACAGCATGAACCCCAAAGAAATAGAGGCTGTCCAGGCACTCAAGTGGGAGACCCCTAGCACTGTACGTGAGGTGAGGAAACTTATGGGATTTCTTGGCTACTACAGATCATATATTGCTGATTTTGCCAGAATAGCCAAACCTCTATATGAACTGTTGACAAAACCTGGTATGTACAAGACAAAAGGCTCAGGAAAGAGAGGGAACTCTTCCTTGCAAGCACCTCCATCACAGCCAGTGGAATGGACTGGGAGACATCAGGAAGCACTAGAAAAGCTGATTGCGGAGTTGTCAAACCCACCCATTATGGCATACCCAGACTTCGAGAAGCCATTTGTCCTTCATGTTGATGCGTCAGAAGAAGGGCTAGGAGCCGTATTGTACCAACGACAGAGTGGTAAACTCAGAGTAGTGGGTTATGGGTCTCGGACGCTGACCTCTACCGAAAGGAACTACAGGCTGCACTCTGGGAAGTTGGAGTTCCTGGGTCTAAAATGGGCGATAACAGAACGTTTCCGGGACTATTTGTTTTATGCGCCACATTTTATTGTCTACAGTGATAATAACCCACTGACATATGTCATGAAGACGGCGAAGCTCAATGCGGCAGGACAACGCTGGGTTTCTGAGCTGGCAGTTTCACTTTGAAGTATAGACCGGGAACAGCAAATCGAGATGCGGACTTCTTGTCACGTAGACCAGTGCCCATGGAAGTCACAATCAGAGAGTGTGCTCAAGAATGTGATCCAGAAGTCCTGGGATCAATCGGGGAAACCCTGAAAGCACAACAGCGTGGAGAAGTGGACTGGATATCTGCAATCACCTGCAACATAGACGTTTTACCTGAGGAGCTGACAGGTGGATTAGAGGTCAGTCGACAGTTAACACCACAGGATATCAGGAACGCTCAGCTGAGTGATCCAGTCATCAGCCGAGTAATTGAATTGAAACAAAAACGACCCTACCTGAAACACAAAGACAAACTGAAGGAACCGGAAGCTGTGAGACGACTGCTACGACAATGGCATTACCTGCAAATCGATGAGGAAGGTATCCTGCAAAGGAAAATAAAGGCCAGAACTCAGTTAGTTGTCCCAGAAAACTTAAAAAGTAAGATCTACAAGTATTTACATGAAGACATGGCTCACCTCGGGGCAGATCGTATGGTGGCAGCAGCTCGTGCACGGTTCTTCTGGCCGAGAATGAGAGAAGAAATGGAACATTATGTCACAAAAGTGTGTCGATGCCTAAGGCAGAAGAAACCAAATCGGATCACCAGGGCCCCAATACAGAGCATTGTGACAACAGCTCCGTTTGAGATGATCTCAATTGATTACCTGCACTTGGAAAAAAGTAGAGGGGGAGCAGAGTATATCCTTGTGGTCATAGACCATTTTTCAAAGTTTGCTCAGGCATACGCCACCAGAAACAAGTCTGGAAAAACAGCAGCCCGGAAGATCTTTGAAGACTTCATCCTCCGCTTTGGGTTTCCTGCAAAGATCCACCATGACCAGGGGAGGGAGTTCGAAAACAGCCTGTTCCAGAAGCTACAAAGTTACTGTGGGATTAAGCATTCACGCACCACTCCCTACCACCCCCAAGCTAATCCAGCAGAGAGATTCAATAGGACACTGTTAGGGATGCTGAGGACCCTAGAAGAGACAGAGAAGTCAAGTTGGGCAGACCACCTTAACAAAGTTGTCCATGCCTACAATTGTACCATCCATGAGTCAACAGGATTTTCTCCATTCTTTCTCCTTTTTGGTCGAGAGCCAGTTCTTCCCATTGATCTGGTGATCCCCACAAAGCAAGTCAAGAACACTCAGTCTCATACTGATTACGCTGAGAAATGGAAAAAATCGATGCAGGAAGCGTACAAGATTGCAACAAAGAACATGAAGAAGGCTGCTGTAAGGGGACAGAGAAATTACAACCAGAAAACATGGAGTTCTATCTTGGAGCCAGGTGATCATGTGCTGGTGAGGAACCTGACAGAAAGGGGTGGCCCAGGAAAACTGCGCTCATACTGGGAAAAACAAACATATGTGGTGAAAGAAAGGAGAGGAGGAGATGGCCCAGTGTATGTAGTAGAACCATTCGATGGGACTGGAAAGGAGAGAGTATTACACCGGAATCTTCTATTGCCTTGTCCTTACCTGATTGATAAGCAAAGGAAAATCGATGTTTGTCTGGAAAGAAAAGAATGTCAGAGAAACAGGTCAAAACAGGAACCACAACAGAATAGTCACGATGACAGCACTGACAGTTCCAGCGACGAGCAGTTTAACTTGTGGGTCTCAATGCAGAGGACAAGAACAAATCTGGATCCATGTGCAGCAGAATTCCACCCTAAAGAAGAGGAGAGAAATGGAAAACCTGAAAAGGAACCGGACTTTGGGAAAATCGTTGATGAATCTGTAAACTTACCTGACTCGGAGGAGCCCGATGAAGAAGTGCTGGGAGAACATCAAGGGGAGCTGGAAGAAGAATCCGTAGGCGAAGCTGAGCATGAAGATGGTGACTTGCCATTAGAGCCTGTCAGGAGAACATCTACCAGAACCAGGCAACCTAGGAATCTGTACACGTATGACACCCTGGGCGAGCCCACACTTCGACCTGTGAACTGGAATGCTTGTGGTGGAAACACTGATGTTGTAACCTGCTGTATACGACCGCAACTGAGCATCGATCACCTGAATCTGTATCCTTCATATTAAGTAAAACTAGTA
The DNA here is from genome assembly GCA_018749465.1 of Paracanthobrama guichenoti. Lineage (NCBI taxonomy): Eukaryota > Metazoa > Chordata > Actinopteri > Cypriniformes > Gobionidae > Paracanthobrama > Paracanthobrama guichenoti. The sequence goes on along the minus strand of JAGHMJ010000034.1, from coordinate 223,722 downwards.
AGAGTTGAAATAGTTCAAATTCAAAGTATTCTTTTTCCTAAGTGAGTTATAAGCAGTTATGGGTATGTAAGATAACAGTCATAATAACTATAATTTTGCCAGCTTAACATAAATTTGAAAGGCTGAATGAAACTAAGAGTTGAGTATATTACTGATTTGACATTTAAGATGTATCAGTACATTGTGGAGGTGTATGTGGTTGTGTCCACTTGTCATTGCAGGATGTTCTGGGGGGCCCACCAGCGAGCCTAAAGACAAGACACCTCTCAACACACATCAAGTCTAAAAACTTTAGATGATTGTAGTAATGTCACAGTTGTATGGAAGTAGAAGATAGTGATTGTATGGTTAAGCTGAGAGAAAAAAAAAAATGTATAGTATGCTGTTATTGGAATTTACGTGCTAGATATTTACCCAGAGATTGTAAAGAAAAAAAAAAATTAGTTAATTTGTTTAATGCCTTTGTTTATTATATATAATTGACACTAATATAATGCAAGTGGGAGAATATAAGGAGAAATAAAACAACTAAGGAAATATGTTTACTGTTGGGGGCACTGTGGAAAAAAAAAGGGCTGTTGTTAAAAAAATGTGTGTGTGTTGAAGTTCCGCCCTGAATCGGTTACAAAAAAAAAAAAAAAAATCAAGAGAAAAAAACAACCGGGGCAAATAAATCTACAGAAAAGGAACATTTGTTGTCGTTATTGTCCAAGGGGGCAACAAACACATTATAAAGGCAACAACCTTTTTCAAGAATGCAGTGTTGCCAGAATTACTGGGAAAATGGTTCACACAAAATGCAATGCTGCATAATGACCACAACTATGCTAATTTCGCTACTGTTTAAAAACTAAAATAGTCCAAACTGTTGGAAAGACTTTTACTGTTGTAGACTTTATCGCATTGAGCATCACTTTTATTTGTCAAGTGTACTTTACAAATGTAACTCACAATTTTCATCCGAGTACTACAGGGAAGTTTGTCACTTTTAATTTTTATTTATAAATACTTGTCAGCCAAAATTTTAATATTACTGTGAAATATTATATTTATAATCATATCATTACAAAATAAATATTCACTAAATGTAGTTTATTCTATTGTGTATTATTAATGACAATCAAGATGAAACTTTTAGACCTATCATGTTTTTATCATAGCCAAGTTATGATGGGTGGTTTGAATAACACTTTACATGAACTAACACTCACTTCATCAATCTGAAGGCACTATGGTTTCACAAAGATTACATAGAGCACAACATGTTAACACAATCTTATCTATAGGCTTTCCTGTAGTTCAAACTATAAGAGTGTGGCACTAGCAAGGCCAAGGTCATGGGTTCGATTCCCAGGGAAAGCAAGAACTGACAAAATGTAAAAATGTGTACCTTGAATGCAATGTAAGTCACTTTGGATAAAAGCTTCTGCCAAATACATAAATGTAAATGTAATGTAAATGTGTAAGGCTGTCCTTCACTCTGCCATTTTGTTCAACTCTAATTAGGCTTACAGGCAGAGTTGAGCCTAGAATTGTGTATTTCTGCCTCAACATTCCAATCACCCTTTCAACATGTATTTCTCGAGCTGATTCAATCTCTTTGTGGCTAAGCTGTTTCTTCCCTCGTGTGAATGGTGGTGTTACCAATTCTGCACAAAACAAGCCAACAGTCTTCTATGGTGAAACCCCAGTCAGCCAGTATCAAGTCCCCTGGCAAGAGCTTGTCAAGTAACCCACTGTGCTCAGTAAAGTGTTTGTCTGTGACACATTCACCCCAGGCCTTTGAAACAAAAGAGATGCTTCCTTGTGGGGTGATTGAAATAAGAAACTTTATAGTGTTGTGTTGTTTGTAGTTGCTCCATGTTTGAGCTCGAGATTTTAAATCTGAAGGACGCTCAATAAACACCTCAAAGCAGTCAATTATGCTTACACAGTTCTTAAAAAATGTCTGAAAACACATTGGTAAGCTGTGGGTTAAGTCTCCTCTTTCTGGCCACAATATTAAAGGATGAAGCCTGCTTGCCATGACATTTATCCCACATCGAAAAATTCTTGATACAGTTGACTGATGAATCAAGAAGAGGTGGCCCAAAAATTCCTCAGACATATTGAGGCAGAGCTTCATGAGTGTAAGAAGTAGTTCCTGAGTAGCCATTATAGAATGTTTTGCAGTTTTAGGAAAAACTGATGAGACAAAAGTGAACACTAGCATGAATGTCTGTAAATTGGGTAGTCCGGTGAAATATAAAAAAATGTTGTCATCAAACTGGGATGGGTCAAGTGTACGATGTTTTATCTCACATTCTAATTTGTGAACTTTATCCCTCAGTGATTGACATTCAGTGTTTAAAGATTTAATCTGTTCATGTAAAGAGGTTACATCACTGTGTGTCATCTCTGTCTGGACCTCAGTTCCTTGGACTTCAACAGTCTGGACCTCAGTGCATTGGACCTCAACAGTCTGTATCTGGGTCAAAGACAAAAAGGCTTTTAATGTTTGTTTTTCAGTACATTAGAATGTGTGCTGATTAATAATTATTTTCCTAAGCAAAAAAATAAATATACATTTTACCATGATTCACATAAGACACACACTAATTTGTTATTCAATGTCATCCTGTCAAACATATTTAGAAGAATCATTTTATGACATTAAAAGACTAATTACTTTTAACCCAAATACTAATTACTTGTATTTTTATATTTTTAAACTTTGTCACATCCTAGGTTTAACCCATTTATCAGCAATATGTGTAATCATTTAATCTACAGTCAAATTTAGTAAGATCACTTATTTATAATTTTAATACAGCTCAGAATAAGTGTTGTTTCATGTTTACGTAAATATAAGTGTTACACTGAATGACAGCGGAACATTGATTTAACCCACATATTATTTTCCCAAAACTTATTTGAAATATTAAAGTAGACACTTTATTTGCATTTTATGTGCTTTCTATGTAGTTTATTAATATAAATTACCTTTGATAAGGAAACCTAAATGTCTTTGACCCACCTCTGCCACTGATGTAAAACTCTGTTGCAGGTCCAGATGGGGATGGGGAGGGAGGGAGGAGGATGAGGAGGGAGAGGAGAGGAGGGTGAGGAGTAAAAGAGAGGAGGGAGAACAAAGAGAGGAAAAGAGAGGAGGAGAATTCCAAATTCTTGTTGAATCTGTTAGACCAGTCTATCGCACACCAGCCTTTTCCCATTTTGACGCGTTTCCCCCGTGTTTCACATTCACATTCACATTCACATTATACACAAATGTTGCCACATGGTCTTTTTGCCACTCAGTGGACGTAACCACAGTCACTTCCGCCGCCTGTGACGTCACGTGCATACCCTCTATTGAGAGCGCCATGATTCACGTGACCGCGCGCTGCCATGAGATGAACGCATGTCACGGCTCTGGCTTTAACTGTTATGCCACATTAAGTGCGCCAAAACTTTATTGTAAGAATTTCGTATTAAAAACGTAAAAAAAATTGAAAAGCTTAGACTTTGTTTCATATCAAAAGCAGGTTTGGTAATTTGGTAATTGGCGTGAGATTTGGCCAGCATGAGAGCGTGAGACAGAACCTGAAAGCGTGAGAGTTGGCAACCCTGTTTACCCCGAAAGAATGGAAGTACTCAGCAAACCGGCCCCGGATTAGCTGAGTACAGATGCGTCTAATACAGCAATTGGGGCTGTCCTGTCTCAAATTCAAGACGGCAAAGATGTTGTTCCATACACTAGTCACGTACTTACCTCAAATTAAGGGAAATGGTCCACTTATGACAACGAACTGTGGGCAATAGTTTGGTCTTTCAGGCATTTTCGACACTACTTGAGTAACTGCTCTTTTACACTTGTCACCGATCACAAACCTCTTGTTCGCCTGAGGAAATTTTACTTTGACATTGATCCCACAGAACATAGAGGACGGTGGGCTATGGAGCTTGATCTGTATGAATGGGTGATCATTCACAAAGAGAGCAAGAGCCATACTAATGTGGATGCCATGTCTCAAATTCCTGTAGATTCATCTCTGCCTCCAAAACTCCCTCACACAGACAGTATGCATTCAAACAGATGACTTAGGTGTCAGCCTAAGGTGGAGTTACAAATTTGTCTGACCAAATGTGAAATTGATGACCGTTTTTCCGAGTCTACTGTAAATATGTTGTGTACCTCTTTGGGTGATGATGGAAAAGACATTGCATATTATCAGAAAACAGATCCTTTGCTCTCACAGATCTATAGTTGGGTTGAAAATCGAAAGAGACCTAATCTTAGGTAGGTCTCTAAAGCCTGTAGTGCTCCAGGTAAACCTCAAACTTATCAGGTGGTCATCCCTGATGGTCTTATTCAGGACACTTTATATTATTTGCATGGCAATCCCTGTGCTGGACACTACAGTGCTGAACGCACACTTAAAAGAGCTCAGAGTTTGTGTTTCTGGCCTGGAATGAGAAGTGTCATAGAACAGCATTGTGAGTCGTGTGAAGCTTGTGAGTCTTGGAAACAGCCTGTTCCGCAGAGAAGGGCACCACTACAGTCGATCAGTGCTGTTTTCAGTTTGTGTGTACTGATATTACGGAACTGCCTGTCACATCCAGTGGTAATAGGTATGTGTTGGTAGTGCACGATCCTTTCACAAAATATGTCAACGCGTATCCTATGGTGGACCAAAAAGCTAGTACAGTGGCATGGTTGTTGTGCGAACCCCTGAACACAGGGTTCCAGAGGAATTAGTCTCTGATCAGGAACGGTTCAATAGAACTTTGAAGGATCAGTTCTTGTCTGCAGTTGTACTGTCATTTAATGCTATGCCTCATTCTAGCACTGGGTACTCACCGTTCTTCTTGGCTCAATGTCATGAACCTCGGTTACTGGCACATGTACAGCTTAATTCCCCTTCAGGTGAAGCCGTTGACACTCTGCAGACTTATGGTTCAGCTCTAGTCAATTGTATGGAAACAGTGTTCCAAGAAGTGCTTAACACTAGTGCTGATCAGAGACTCAAACGTGAGTACTACTTTAATAGGTATGAGAAATGCAGGCCTTTTAATGTTGGTAACCTGGTGTAGGTGAATGATCCGACCATACAAAGAAAGAAACTTGAGCCAAAATGGACAGGACCATGGTATTATTTACACCGTGTTGGATTTGAGAAACGCAAATGCAGTACCTAAGGTTGTTAACTATCAACGCTTAAAACCTTACAGGTCCAGGTGGAAGGAACCAGCTCTCACTTTTCAAGATTCAAGAGTTTTATTTGTCACATACACAGTTATATACAGAATATACAACAGGCAGTGAAATGTAAACAGGTCCGCTCCATGGACAGTGCAAATTCACAGTTAAAAACACAAGGAGGAAATTATAGTAGAAATAGAATAGAAATATATATATCTGTAGAATTATAAATAAATCAAGTAGAAAAAATAAATAAATAAAGAAGTGGAATAAAATAAGTGAAATAAACTGTGCAGTGAGTAAACTGTAGACTTATAAATATGCGGTTAACAGAAATGTACAGAGTATAATGTGCAAACAGGTTTATAACAGGTTGTTACACAGTAACAACGAGAACAGAAAGTCAGTATGTCGATGTTTATCCTGAAGTGAAGTCACGTGGTGTTAATTGACTGAGTTCAGGAGTCGGATGGCCTGGGGGAAGACATCCTGCAGAGACGGGAGAGCTGACCCTGAGATACGCTCGGATAAGCGCACAAATCTTTGCAGGGCTTTGCAGTCATGACTGGTGCTGTTCCCATACCACGCTGTGATGCACTCAGTTAATACACTTTCTATCGCCAACTAAATAGAACGTTTTCAGGATCGCTTGTGAAACCCTGAATTTCCTCAGCTGGTGCAGGTGGTACAGTCTTTGGCTGGCTTTTTTCACCTGTGCCTGAATGTGAGCAGTCCAGGTCAGGTCCTCGGAGATGTTTACACCCAGGTACTTGAAGCTGCTCACTCTCTCTACTGGTGACCCGCTGATCATGAGGGGGGAGTATGTCCGTTGCTGTCTCTTCCTGAAGTCCACAATCAGTTCTTTGGTCTTGCCAACATTCAGAGAGAGACAGTTGTCCTGGCACCATGATGTTAGTTGCTCCACCTCATCCAAGTATGCCATCTCATTGTTGTTGGAAATGAGGCCCAGGACAACAGTATCATCAGCAAATTTGATGATAGAGGTGGAGCTGTGTGTGGACAAACAGTCATGCGTGTAGAGAGAGTAGAGCAGGGGACTCAGGACACAGCCCTGTGGAGCTCCCACACTTAGGGTGATGGAGGTGGAGGTGGACTGGCCTATTCTCACCACCTGAGGCCTGCCAGTGAGGAAGTCTTCAATCCAGTGGCAGAGAGAAGAATTCAGGCAGAGATCCAGGAGTTTGGCGGTTGGCTTAATGGGAATTATGGTGTTAAAGGCTGAGCTATAGTCAATAAATAGCCTTACGTAGTTCCCACTTTTGCTGTCAATGTGGGAGGAGTGGAGGACATGAGAGATGGCATCTTCAGTCGATCTATTGGGACGATAGGCAAACTGAAGAGGGTCCAAAGTGTCAGGAATGAAGGAGCAAATGGTGTTTTTAATGAGTCTCTCAAAGACCTTCATGACTATAGACGTGAGAGCCACTGGGCGATAGTCATTCAGGCAAGAGGGTTTACTGTTCTTAGGGACAGGGAAGATGGTGGATTTTTTGAAGGAGGTGGGGACCACAGATATAGCGAGGGACTCATTAAAGATGGATGTAAACAACCCGGCGAGCTGATCAGCACAGGACCGCAGAACACGACCTGAAATACCATCCGGCCTGGCAGCTTTCCTGACGTCCACACGCTTGAGTGCCCTCCGAACTTCATCCTCCGAGACAGAGATCACGTGGTTGTTGCTGCTCTGAGTGATTCCCTCTGCGCGTCACTTGGCGGAGTCGCGCTGCCGCGATTACAGTCAAAGCGAGCGTAGAAAGAGTTTAACTCGTTAATAAGCAACGGATCAGCTCTGACCTCTGCATTTAGATTTAGATCCAAAAGAGCAGATGGACCTCAGACCCTGCCACATGCGTCAGGAGTCGTTGAGTTGGAAATAAGACTCCACTCGATCCTTATAACGGAGCTTTGCAGCTTTAACTGCACGTCGGAGAGCATAGCAGGATGATTTGTAGTCAGTCATATTCCCCGATAGGAGACCGGCATTGTATGCGGCAGTGCGTGTGTTCACTGCAGCGTGGATTGAATTGTCCACCCACGGTTTCTGATTTGAGAAGGTTATTGTTATTGTTATTGTTTGTGTGGCTTGCTCTGTAAGCGTGTTGATGAAGCAAAGCTCCACATCCGTGAACTCGCTGACGTCAGATGAACTCACCCGGAACATGTCCCAGTTGACGTCATCAAGAGCTGCCTGTAGCGCGGTCTCTGAATGGGGTGACCAGCGTTTAACTTCCCGCCTTACCGGGGGTTCCTGAACGAGCCTTTGTCTGTATTCAGGTGTGAGGAAAATGGTGGCATGATCCGATTTGCCAAAGGCTGGTAGTGACCGAGCTTTACAGGTGTTCTTAAACGGAGAGTAGCAATGATCCAGTGTGTTTGCTCCTCGTGTAGGACAGGAGACGTGCTGGTGAAGGTTTGGCAAGACTTTCTTTAGGTTTGCTTTGTTAAAATCGCCCGCGACGATGAAAGCAGCATCGGGGTGTTTGTTTATGAAGCCGCTGGTAACATCATGAAGGCCAGATAAAGCCAGCCCTTTTACATATGCTGGTTGAGATGCGGACCCCAGGGTTCAGGCGTTGAGACCATTATACACAGCTTTGTCTGGTTCTCTCCCTTTGTCATCACGAGTGCCTCTGGTTAATGAAAATGGGGCTCTGTTCCTCATGTACGTAGGCCTTCAGGTCACATGGCACGAGTTCCTCATTCTGTACGGCAGCCATTTCAATTGGTTGAACATGCCTCTTCAGTAGTTGGGGATCAGGCATCTGAAGCTGTGGTCACTCGTTCAGGGCGTGTTGTTAAGAGGCCTACGACGTTTTCTTGTTAAAAAAAAAAAAAAGTGTATATATTGTACTTTTTGTTATTGGGTTTAATGTTTTACAATGTAAGAACACTTGCATTTTCACAATTACATTTGTGCATTTTTATTCCCCTATTTTGCACAAAACCTGTGACATTTCAAAAGAAAAAAAAAGAGATTTATTTGTTCTTTGTATATATGAAATGAGGACATTTCTTTTTTTAAGGGGGGACAAATGTGAGATTTATTTTGTAAATTGAGTAATTTGGTTTGCTGTTCATGTGTGATAGAATGGTGACGTTATTAATACGTATGGGGAATTGGGGCGCTGACATATGCAGTTATTGTTATATGTGAAAAAAGGGACATGCACGAAGAAAGTGAGAGAGAGCACGCACAGGTGAAGTGAGTTGGACTGCAGTGTGTGTGTGTGTGTCTCACGATATGAGCTCTGACAAATAAATTAAGTCCCTAAAGTTGCCTATAATTACGTGCATTACTACGTTGGACCCATTTACAAGAGACTGGCGCTTACTCAGGGGCTGTGGAACACCTCTTACACTATGTACACTATCAGTGGACTAGCCTATTTCAAAATTAATTATGAATTATTTAGAATTATCTGTTTTATATCAATATTCTAATCAATATTTTCAAACAATTTAAATTTCATAAGGCATTCAGGCTACTCAATCAAAAGGTTAAACAATTACAAGCCAAGTATACTTTGAATACTTAATTATACTTTTAAGTATTATAGATAGGAAATAGAAATGTACAGTTATAATTTCTCTATGATGCTTCTTCTGTGAAGTTTGACATTCCATTGTTTAGCCCTGACCCATCAAGTCATGGACTCCACTAGACCCCTGAAGGTGTGCTGTGGTATCTGGCACCAAGATGTTAGCAGAAGATCCTTTAAGTCCTGTAAGTTGTGTGGTGAAGCCTCCGTGGATCAGACTTGTTTGTTCAGCACATCCTACAGATGCTCGATTGGATTAAGATCTGGGGAATTTGGAGGCCAAGTCAACACCTCAAATTTGTTGTTGTGCTCCTAAAACCATTCCTGAACCATTTTTGCTTTGTGGCAGGGCACATTATCCTGCTGAAAGAGGCCACAGCCACCAGGGAATACCATTTCCATGAAAGGGTGTACATGGTCTGTAACAATGCTTAGGTAGGTGGTAGGTGTCAAAGTAACAGCCACATGGATGGCAAGACCCAAGGTTTCCAAGCAGAACATTGCCCAAAGCATCACACTGCTTCCGCCGGATTGCTTTCTTCCCATAGTGCATCCTGGTGCCATGTATTCCCCAGGTAAGCGCTGCACACGCACCCGGCCAGCCACGTGATGTAAAAAAAAAATGTGATTCATCAGACCAGGCCACCTTTTTCCTATTGCTCCGTGGTCCAGTTCTGGTGTTTGGTGGTGGACAAGGGTCAGCATGGGCACCCTGACTGGTCTGTGGCTATGCAGCCCCATATGCAACATACTGTGATGCACTGTGTATTCTGACTCCTTTCTATCATAACCAGCATTAACTTCTTGAGAAATTTGAGCTAAAGTAGCTTTTCTGTTTGATCGGACCTGTAAGACAAGTAAATTATTAATAGGGAATTAGGAAAGAGTCACTTTTACGGCCGAGCAAATGACTCGTTCAGCGTTCCTTTGAATGGGCTGTAACTATCAACTCTGCAGCAGATATAGATCCAAACAAATACTGAAAACACTTTATAACAGCCAGGTAACAGATCAGCAGTTTAAGAAATTAAATTCATAAGCACATAACACTTGTCTTTAAACAAACGTGAATTTGATTATTCTAACACATAAAACTAATATCTAACACAAACACACAAGTTGCAAAAAGAAAGAAAATGAGGAAATTATGAGTTAAGAGCGAGAGATGAAATCCCAAGTTTCTAGCAATATGTCAGGATGGTAAAAGAGGAACCAGTTGCAGGAATAACAGTGTTTATTAAAATGACAAGAGCAAAAAAAAAAAAAAACAGGAACAAAGAGAGGAAAAATTAGTCCACGGTCAGAAGGGGAAACAGGGATGATGCCAGTCAGGTACGAGGGAGTACTACATCAGCCCAACAGGGGGCATTGGAGAGATTCTCAGAGCAAAAAGGCAGAGCAGGTCCAAACTGCAACACTGAAGAGTGGAGGTAGAAATTAGTACAGTCCAAAGACAATGAGGTAGGAGAGTTCACAGACAAACACCTGGTGACGTAACCCCACTCTGAGATGGCCCTTACCTTAGCAGGATCTACCTTAACCCCTTCCGCTGAGATAATTTGTCCCAGGAGCAAAACTGAGTCAGCGTGGAATGTGCACTTCTCCACCTTGACAAAGTTGGTTCTCAAGTAACCTCTGCAGCACCTGACGGACACACGGACACAGATTGATCATGTCTCTAAGCACATCATTAATCTGGGCCTGGACTGCCGGGGCATTAGTAAGGGGTGTTGAAGGCAGTCTTCCACTCATCACCTTCCCTTATCCGAATCAAGTGGTAGGCATTGTGGAGGTCACGCTTAGTGAAGATCTGTGCTCCCTGCAGCAGTAGTTCGGTAGCAGAAGACAGGGGGTACCGATTCTTTATGGTGATGTCATTAAGCCCACGATAATTGATGCAGGGGCGCAAATAACCATCTCTATTCTCCACAAAGAAGAACCCCACACCTTCAGGAGAACAGGAAAAGCGGATGAGGCCAGCCACCAAAGACTCTTGGATGTACTTATCCATAGCCTCTCTCTCTGGCGCCAAGAGAGAGAGTAAAGGCAACCACAAGGTGGAGAAGTGCCTGGGAGGTCGATGGAACAGTCATAGGGTCTGTGGGGAGGAAGTGAGGCTGCTCTGGACTTGCTGAAGACCCCCCGAAGGACGAGGTACTCGGCAAGGACACCGGTCAGATCCATAGTCTCTTCCGCCTGAAACACAGAAGAGCCAGCAGACAAAGCAACACCCAGACAAAACTTGTGACAATAAGAGCTTCACGCCAACACAGAATTATTGGCCTAACCCACGTGAGGTTCATGCTTCACCAACCATGGGTGCCCCAGCACAATAGGTGTGCCAGGAGACTCAAGGAGGAAAAACACGATCTCCTCACTTTGGTTGCCCAAGATAACTAAACTTACAGGGGAAGTAACATTGGTAACTTGAGTGAGCATGGTGCCGTTGAAAGCCCTGGCAATGAGCTTCTTCTTGAGAGGGATGATAGGGACACCCCACAAGACAATGAAATTTCCTTTGGCCCCGGAATCCACCAGAGCCGAACAAGGCCTTGAGAAAGACCCCCACCTGATAATGGTGGGTAGCTGGGTACAGAGCACAGGGGAATCATAAAAAAGGGTGACGCTCACCAGTACTCCCCTGTCTACTGGCAAGCTCTGGCTTTTAAAAGGAAAGGCCACTGCAAAATGCCCTGATTTGCCACAACAGAAGCAGAGTCGTTGATTAAGCCTTCGCTGCTTTTCCACCGCTAGTCGAGTCCTCCCCACCTGCATAGGTTTCGCCTCAGGGAGATGCTCTGGATTCACAGTCACTGCCTCAGAAACAGGATGAGGTGGATTCAGCCAAGAAGTGTGGGCCATAATGGGTTGACAGTGTAGGCTGATGCAGGTCTCTACACGATGCGTCAGCTCCACCAAGTCATCAAAAGAAGCCAGCAGGTCATGGATCTCATCTTGAATCTCAGGATTGAGCCCTTCCCTGAAAACGTCACATAAAGCTGCTTCATTCCAGCTGCAGAGGGCTGCCAGTGTCCAGAACTGAATGGAAAAGTCAGTGACTAATGACACCCCCTGCCTTAGTCTCACAAGCTGGCTGGCCGCCTCCTTCCCAGCGACTGAGCAGTCAAACACCTTGATCATCTTCTGATGAAACAGCTCAAATCTGGCACAGTATGGCGCTTTTTTGTCCCAAACAGTAGTTCCCCACACTCGGGCCCTCCCAGTGAGTAGGGTAGTGATGAATGCCACCTTAACAGCGTCTGTGGCAAAAGTGGTGGGTTGCAGAGCGAACATGATGGCACACTGGGAGAGGAATGGGCGACATGACTTAGGATCCCCATCATACGTAGGTGGTGTTGGCACTCTGGGTTCAGGAGCCACTCGGCAAGAACTGGAGCAGAGGCAGCTGCAGCGGAGCGAATGCTGTCCTGGTCTCGCATCAATTCCCTAACCTGGGTGGTGAGTTCAACAACTTGAGAGGTCAGGGGGCGTCGGAGAAAGGATTCTCAGAGTGAATGGCAGAGCAGGTCCAAACTGCAACACTAGAGAGTGGAGGTAGAAATGAGTACATTCCAAAGACAATGAGGTAGGAGAGTTCACAAATGAGACACCTGGTGATGTAACGTCACAATGGCAGGGGAGAAAGAGAGAAAGAGTAAACCTGGAGAGTGGAGGTAGGGACCTGGCAGTGGAGGCTGAAATCCTTTGTGGCAGGCAGGGAAGATCCAAAATGGAATAACAGGAAGGCCTGGATATGGCAGCCAAAACAGGAGTTGGGAGCAAAAAGAAAAGGAGTGGGTAAAAAACTAAAACTAAACTAGCCAGACGGGAGCTCAAAAAAAACAGGAAGGTTTAGGAAAATGGAAAAAATAAACAAAATAAAGAAATAACCAAAACTGCACAAAGGCAGGAAAACAAGACTAGACTATAACTGTAACAAAAGCAAGATCAAAGTTTCAGTAACCACAGACAAGACTGCATTTATCTAGCACTTTTAACAGACCCACGGCCACCAAAGCGCTTTACATATTGCCTCACATTCACCCATTCATACACATTCACCCATTTGTCACTGACACCATGCAAGGCACCATCCAGCTTGTCAGGAGCAACTGGGGTTATGGGTCTAACAAGAGGGACGGATTAACAATAGACAACAGAGCACATGGCAACACAAATCACCATGTGTCAGCCATGTGGTCCAGACAAACAAGGGGCACAACACAAACAAGCCCAAAGCTGATCAGACCGGCACCCTGACAATATATGCATTTATAACACATGACCTGAATGAACCATCAATTATTAATTTAACCCTCCTATCGTTTCTTCATCTCTCACCAGTTCAGTTAGAATCTGGAGGTATTATTTGCGTTTGTAGTTTGTGGCTGGAGAGGGGATTTTCCAGGTTCTTTGATTCGCTGATGGTCTTTTTGTGTCTTTGATCGATGTCTTTGGAAGCCAATCACATGGCATGTTTGCGGATGGATGGAAGTCTCGTGGATGAAGTTTGAAGTTTGGAGGCGGTTGAAGGCTGGAGAATCGTTGACGAAACTTTGCAGCAAAACTTAACTTGGGACATGAGACTCAACGGAAAGAAAATAACTTAAGTAAAAGAAAGAAAAGTGAGTTATAGATGGCTTGAATGAACTGTTAACCTTTCTCTGATCTTTATTGCCTCGATCATCTGATCGTCTTCGTCTATCTCATCATCTTATATCATTCATCATCTGGGTTACTTGTCATCTTCTAATTCTTTGTTCGTGTTCTGAGATTTTAAACTCAAATATCTGCCCATCCTCCTGGATGAGTTCTGACCAATTAGGTATCATCTTTGGTTCAGAGGTGACTTTCCTCCTCCTCTCTCCATAAATTTCATGTTATTTGTGGTCGTTTAACTTCCTGCTCTAAGCAGAGAGTCAAAGAGAGTACAGTTTAGACATGATTTCTATTAAAAGAATATGATATATTTTACACAGATTTCAAATCAAGCCATCTTCTGAATTATGAACAGAGATTTCTTGGTTGTAGACATGATATAGAATTATGCAGTAGAAGGATGTTTGATTATATGTCCGGCTATTATTCCTTTTGAATTATTTGATGCAGTTTATGTGTAAAAACAGTCTCTGTGGGTTTTCTTGTGGATTTCACCTCTGTGTCACTCAAGTTCAGTTCATTCAAAGGTCATTGAGAAGAAGAAGATCTGTTTTGGATCTTTTGTCTTAGGGATCAAACAACCTCTGCCATTATATTGTGTGTTGCTCAAGCTGTGCCCTTTCCAAACAAATCTGTCTTTTACAATCTGCCTGCATTGACAACGCTCTAAGGCCATAAAGTACTTGGTTGGGGGTTTCATTAGTGGATGGAGCCCCCTTCATTTATGGTCATAGATTGCTGATTTGGGGTCTGTAGTGTTGAGTTGGATTTTTGTGTGCAGAATTATGTTGGAACGAATCATGTTATATGGAAGAATAATTTGTGTCTGGTGGGCCCTCAAATCCTACAGACCACACAGGCCAGCCTCATGCATCAATGAGCCTTGGAACCTTGAACCTGTCGCCGGTTCACCACTGTTCTTTCCTTTCAACCACTTTTGATAGATACTGACCACTGCAGACCAGGAACACCCCACAAGAGCTGCCGTTTTGGAGATGCTCTGACCCAGTCGTCTAGCCATCACAATTTGGCCCTTGTCAAACTCACTCAAATCCTTATGCTTGCATTTTTCCTGCTTCTAACACATTAGCTTTAAGAACAAAATGTTCACTTGCTGCCTAATGTATCCCACCCACTAACAGGTGCCATGATGAAGAGATAATCAGTGTTATTCACTTCACCTGTCAGTGGTCATAATGTTATGCCGGATCGGTGTATACTGTAAGCATAACAAATCAGTAACAGTTATTTTACAGTAACTGTTTATGATTGACATACACTAGCTTGCACAACAAAAATGCTTGTCAAGGTCTAAAACAGTGTTTCTCAAGGAGAGGGGCGGTAACGCTGGTTACTGATATAACCATGGTTCTATGAATGGTGGAAAACTGCCAGAGAAATGGTCAATACATGGTGGAAAAAGGGTTGCATCTCGCGCATCACATCGAGAATATCGTATCAGTCAGTCACACTTGACTACAACCGATGACATGTCAGAAGCTATATCAGCTTCCGACTACATCACAGTTGGTCTCTTAGTCATTCTCAATCCGAGTGACCAGAGACTTACATCAGTAACCAGCGTTCTATTTCACTTGTTCCAGACAGCCAGAGAAGGTTAATACATGGTGGAAGACGAATGTAACCAAGTCACAAGGATATGAAGCTCAAAGGTTCCCTGGCAACACAGCAGAACTAAAGGTAGCATAAGGAAGTAACTTTCTTGTGCAGACACAAGAAAGTTATTCCCCTGGTCTTGGTTCTGCATTGGGAGAGTGAGTGCAGTACAAGTGCACACTGTTGTAGCAACCCGGAATGTGAGTTGTGCTTGTTTGCCACAACAGAAGACTTTTTGCCAACCGGAGACAGGATAGGGACCTGGAGCCCTCTTGGTGATTGATTAAAAATACCACTGTGGTATTGTCTGTCTTCACCAGATGTGTCTTCACGTCTCCTTGATAGTTCCTGCTTGAAATATCTCAGGGTGAAAAATACTGCCCACAGCTTCAGAAGATTGATATGAACAGTCCTCAACTGGGGGTCCTACCTGCCCCGTAGATCTCATGGGGTAGGGTAGAGAGAGGCCGACTGGAAGAACTCTGAACTGATACATCCTGCTCTGAAAAGTATACTGAAGAAACCTTCTGCAATGGGCACATGAAAATACGCGTCCTTCAGGTCCACCAAGGTGAACCACATTCTGGATTCGATTGCATGACAGACATCTACAGTCTGTAATGTGGACGCTTGAGACTCTTGAGACTCTTGTTTAAGCATCTGAGGTCCAGGATGGGCCTGAAGCTTCCATCTTTCTTCAGAATGAGAACATATTTTGAATGGAATCCCTTGGATTGGATGTGTGGGTCTACTAATTCTATTGTACTCTTGTCCAACAAGTTTTGGATCTCTTTTGAAAGAGCCAGGACCTGATGAGGATCCCGGACCAGTGTTGAATGAACCTGGGTGCTCACTGTGGGTCTGTGACAAATATCCCTTCTTGAGTGTGTCACTTGTTGTTTGTAATGCCTCTCCAATGATGTAACTGAGAGGTTGAAAACAGTCCAGTCACAGACCCTGAACCCCTAACAACGGTGGGGGGCATTTCCTTTATCCCTGGGGTGGCGCCAGTGAGTAGAGTTGGTGGCCTGAACTGAAGTTGGGGTGGTTCCCTTTTTATGACAGCCCAGGCCGATAATCCTGTTGTGACAGCTTGTAAGATTGCCCTTGTCTATGCTGCTGTGGATTGGAATGACGAACAGGCATCCGATGTGCAGCCAGTGCAGGGTAACTCACATTGTGCCCAATATGCTGGGATCGGGATTCTGCAGCCCGTGCCCTGCGCTCAAGAGCCTCCTGAGCAGCTGGGCCAAAGACCTGACCAGGTACTAGAGGTAGTTGACAAATGTTGTTGCGACATACCTCTGGAAACTTGGACTGAGCTAGCCACACTTGCCATCTAGCCTGCGTAATAAGCCCAAGAGCCTTTCCACTGGATAAGGCAAATGATCCCAATTCCTGCAGAGAAGTGTCAAGCAGTTCCAATGCTTGTATTATATGGTGCTGCTGTGGATAAGGTCGAATGAAATGCCAGCAGAAGATGAGTCACTGAATTTCCCACGCGAGTCAATCCTGACACCGCGTTATACACACTAACCAATAAATCATCAGTACGCCTGCATTCCAGGTTGAGGCAGCGTAACTGCTGCTTAAGGGCCTTATCCGGAGATACCACCAAAGAAGAGATACACGGCTCTAAAGGAGGCATGTTACCAAGCCCCTTCTCCTGGGCTTCAGCCATTGCCACTAAAGTGCATGCTACATGATCTGGTCTGGAAGTAGGGGCAGAGCGAAATGCTGAGAAAACAACCTCAGTAAAGTCAGTACAGCTAGGTATCAGAAAATCCTCCAGTCGAACAACTGAACGACGCAAGAGGTTCGAAGACCCCAGTGGTAGGTAGGTCCAAATTCAACTTAGCAAGGACCATCTTGATTGTGTCTTGCAATGAAAATGCCACTGAACCAGCACCTTGAATGCTTGAGCTCCCATCACTATAAGAGTGCTAAGACTGAGCATGCACAGCAGAAGCCTCTTCCAAGGGTGTATAACGGTCCTGTTCATCAGCGACTAAAGAATCTGAGGCTGCTAAAGACAATGTATCCAATTCCTCCCTAAAACACTCAGCTGCTGGTTCAAACCTGGTCAACAAGGAATTAGGTGAGAATGCTCTCACTTCCTCACTTGTTCCTCACTTGAGTATCAGAAGCAAATAACCTCACCAACAAAGCCTGAATGCCCTGCACAGCATTAGGTAGCTCAGCTACCTGGTGCTATAGTGTTGTATCTGGGGTCTGCTTCTTATTTGGAGGCCCCTCAGTTTTGCTAGCTGAGCACTTGCTACCAGTCTGAACTTTGGTTTTGACTAGTGCCAAAAAATCTTGAATGACAGGTTTTGCCATCCTCTGTCACCTAACCTCCAAAGGCATCAAAATACATTCTGGACAAGGGTCAATTAAAGCCTCTCTGAGATTTTGATGCCTAGACAGGCAGGACATTGAATACGGGTCTCCATAAGGTCCATAGGACCTGAACATGTAGAACATGAGGCAGCCATAACGTCTATTCCTTTAAGGAAAACAACCCTGGTCAACCAATGGGTTAAACAGCGCTAAATATAGAACTCCAATAATACGCGTTAAGTAGTTGCCACACGTGGTGAAACCAAGAACCCAGGTTAACCATTAAGTTCTTGACAACCAATGGGTCTGAAACAGTCCAATCCAATCCATTATCCAATATCCAAAATTGCATATCTTTTTTTTTTTCTTGAGACACAGCTACAGCGTGGAGCAAATGCCAACCCAAAAAGCTGTGCACTCCTGAGTGAGATCTCTCCGTGAGAATGACAAAGAGACCGACCGTGAATTAGTGAAGTACTGATATAGCGTCTGACATGTCAACGGTTGAAATCACATGTGACATAATTGATACAAGATTCTTAATGTGATGCGCGCAAGATGCAACCATTTTTCCACCATTTATTGACTGTCTCTGGCAATCTGGAACAAGTGAAATAGAACCACTAGGGGGCCTCTGCAAAGTTCTGAGAGGGACCTAATAAGTCTTAAAATGATTTAAATTACTAAAAGTTTAAATAGTTTAAATGACTCCAAGTTTCTCCCCTTTTGTTTGAGACATTGTTTAAAGGCTCTTCTATCTAGGCAGATTCATACCTTTACACTTAATACAAATAAGTAAATGTAAGTTTACTGTTACAGTATATCTTTATTTTTGTGAAAAAAAAAAAAAAGTTATTTTAATTAAGATTGGCCCCCTGCTTGAGAAACACTGCTTTAGAACTGAAACTTGAACCTTTCACATAACTGATCATAAATGTAGAACTCTGAGCAATCTTGATCATTACATTTTGGACTTTAATTCTAAGTGTAGGGAAAAAGTATATGTTGAGGTTTCCATAAATATCTGTGGTTGTTCTGTAATAATCTTTTCTGTGGACAGCTACTATGGTTAAAAGTAAAATAAAATGAATGGCAATGCTCCCAAGATTTTTTGGACCACTTGAGATGGACTGATCCAGTGCTAATATGCCAATGTAATAAAAATGTAAATGGGGAAATTAATGTAAATAATCATATTTTGTATATATTAAAAATTATTTCTAAATTTTAATTATTTTGTTGTAAAAGTATTTTGGATGATTGTACATAACGTAAAACCATGATTAAAAATAAAATAAAATGTGCTTTTTCTGTCAGACAATGCATTCATGAAATAAATTCACTCTATAGGGAAAAGGATTACAACCAAATTATTATTAACTATTAAAAAATATTTTTTATGTGCCCATGGGTCAGAAAAGACATGAATAAACAGAAAGAAGGTACTCTTTAATTAATTCTTATAATGGCCAGGTGATGGCGCTAAACGCACATGATCATTGGAGAATTGTCTTTAAAAAGTGCTTTGACAGGAGAGTTAAAGATGCTTAAAATGAATACAATCAGGGTTCTAAATTAACTTCCAATGTGGCTGGTAACTTTAGAAAGTTATTTTTTTTTTTGTGAAAATAAGAGAAATTATGAGTTCCAGTGAATGCATTTGATCATTTTATTAATATCGTTGGCATGAAAAACACATATAAAGTACACAGAGACAGACAGTAGTGGAGTATTTTTACTTTCTTCTCAAGTATTTTTTTTTATGTATATACTTTATCAGTGTTTTTCTTTTGAAAACGTTTATTTCACTACATTCCAAATCATAATATATAATGTCATACTTTTTACTGCACTACATTTCATAAATAAAAGTTGTTTTCTTACCGTTAATACTTACATTATAAAAATGTAGTACTTTCTTACTTGTACTCATGTGAAACTTTGACTTGAGTAAAAGTATACAGTACTATATTTTTATGCAATTAAGTATTAAATGATATTCAATAGGAAATGTATTGCAATAAAAAGTACAATATTATGTTTTGGAATGTTGTGACGTAACGTTAGTTTTCCAAAGAAGAACACTGATAAAGTACATATACTAAATTAAATAAAAATAAAATGACTTGGAAAGTAAAAATACTTCAATACTGTCCCCCTCTGAAAGTACAATGAATACAACAAAATATACAGAGGAAGTGCAAACATTTAATTTAAAGTTTGGGATCTATCTATCATTTGGGTCACATGTCTTCAGAGCTCTTCTTCAGAGCCACCCTCTGTTCCCTTTGTTCCATGTTTGCACACAAAGTCACAAAATTGTTCATTTAGTTTTTTTCTTTTGTATACAAGCGGCAATCCTGACAAAACATCACGACATTTTCGTGATCAAACACGACACGTCAGCCATTTGGCATTACTTTTACTTGTCTTCGTTTCTCTGTCGATATCCTCATACCCTGCTTCGTTCCTCTTCTTGCCCCCAGAGATCTGTCCCAACCACCGCCGCATTTAGTTTAATCTTAACTTTTTACTTTACTAGCTAACTCCTTCCTCTTTCAGTCTATGCTACCTGCTCTGGCTCCTCCGTTCGTTCTTCTTCTTCCTTGTGTTTTCTGGTGGACGCTCCGTTAATTTCCATGGTTTCTAGCGCTGGTTTCTCTGCAAACTGCGCGCAGCCAATGGGTGTATGAAACGTCATCGCGTAGCATTTAAGCACATATGGGAAATGTAGGAAGTGCTGCCAGGGGGATAAATGACGAAAACAGAGCCTTATGTATCATGCATGTAATGCCTCATGCATCACCGGCCAAACTGGATAGTAAGTTTTTATTAACACCCGCCAAAATGAATTTTAACCCGCATTTTGTGGGTTGTTAATTTAGAACCCTGAATACAATGAATACAAAAATACGTACAATGATATTTACATATTGATTTATTATTCTTGATGTAAGTTTACGATTCACTGTGCGTTCACACCACCGGCGGCGAGAGCGTCAAAGTGGCCGGAAGTCATTCATTTCAATGAGACCCGGTGACTGTGTCTCTTTTCATTTAATTTCGAAGGCTGTGTCATCCGGAGTTCTTCAAAGTTCTTTCAGCCAATAGAATCGCTCTGGAGTCCCAAGTGGACACTATTTCACAGGGTTGAAATCATGTCAACTTTATGGTAATGAGTTATGATGTCTTATATAGCGGCTTACCTACTAAATCAATACACCGTCTCCAATTGGTGCAAAACTCTGCTGCTCGAGCCCTAACATTTAATAAAAAATCAGCACACATCACTCCCATCCTCAACCAACTTCACTGGCTTGTATCCAGTGTAAACTGGCTCGTATCCAGTTTAAACTCTTGGTTTTAGTCTATAAAGCCAGTCATGGCCCTGCAACAAAATACCTAACTGAATTAGTCCAGCCATATATTCCTGCCCGGACCCTCAGATCTAGCAGCGAAAACCTGCTTGTCATCCCCAAGGTTAAATGCTCTACTGTGGGTGGAAGGGCTTTTAGTGTTACTGGCCCCAAACTATGGAATAAGCTGCCCCTGAATATCCGTAACGCACCTACTCTCCAGACTTTTAAGTCCCAACTTAAAACTCATCTTTTGCTCAGTAAGTAATCTGCTTTCTCTCACCTTCTCTTCCTTCATGTTATCTCACACTTCCTATGTTTTGCTTTATGACCACTTATTGTATTAATGTTCTTTTTGATTTTATGACATTGTTGTTGTCTATCTGTAGTTATTTGTTGTACACCCACTGATTGTACTTTTGTACTCCATTGTGAAGCGACCTTGGGTTCTTGAAAGGCACTATATAAAATAAACATATTATTATTATTATTATTATTATTATTATTATTATGATGACGTGGTTCGACGGCAACCAATTGGAACGTAGAAGTGCTCCACTTGAGAGAAATCCAGAAAACGCAGTCCTGTAAACTTTGGTTCCGACCACATTAGTTCCTAAGCAAAATGGAGGAGAAGTTGATCATTGCTGTGCGGGATTCCCTATAATTTACGACGTGATCATTCATAGTGATGTGTAATTTGATAAGAAGGCGCACAACACTATTTTATAGGCGCTAGAACGCTTGTTTTTCAGCGGGAATGCCATTCTTACTTTCACATTTAAACGATTTCATGAGGTTAACTTATACCCTACTTGTGGTCAGTCTGCCAATCAACATGCTTGTTTGCTTTGTGGCCCCTTTAAATACATATTACAAACCCGATTCCAAAAAAGTTGGGACACTGTACAAATTGTGAATAAAAAGGGAATGCAATAATTTACAAATCTCATAAACTTATATTTTATTCACAATAGAATATAGATAACATATCAAATGTTGAAAGTGAGACATTTTGAAATGTCATGCCAAATATTGGCTCATTTTGATTTCATGAGAGCTACACATTCCAAAAAAAGTTGGAACAGGTAGCAATAAGAGGCCGGAAAAGTTAAATGTACATATAAGGAACAACTGGAGGACCAATTTGCAACTTATTAGGTCAATTGGCAACATGATTGGGTATAAAAAGAGCCTCTCAGAGTGGCAGTGTCTCTCAGAAGTCAAGATGGGCAGAGGATCACCAATTCCCCCAATGCTGCGGCCAAAAATAGTGGAGCAATATCAGAAAGGAGTTTCTCAGAGAAAAATTGCAGAGTTTGAAGTTATCATCATCTACAGTGCATAATATCATCCAGAGATTCAGAAAATCTGGAACAATCTCTGTGCGTAAGGGTCAAGGCCGGAAAACCATACTGGAGGCCCGTGATCTTCGGGCCCTTAGATGGCACTGCACCATATACAGGAATGCTACTGTAATGGAAATCACAACATGGGCTCAGGAATACTTCCAGAAAACATTGTCGGTGAACACAATCCACCGTGCCATTCGCCGTTGCCGGCTAAAACTCTATAGGTCAAAAAAGAAGCCATATCTAAACATGATCCAGAAGCGCAGGCGTTTTCTCTGGGCCAAGGCTCATTTAAAATGGACTGTGTCAAAGTGGAAAACTGTTCTGTGGTCAGACGAATCAAAATTTGAAGTTCTTTTTGGAAAAACAGAAATGTACAAAGAAGTATAATGTGCAAACGGGTTTATAACAGGTTGTTACACAGTAACAACGAGAACAGAAAGTGCAGTGCAATGTCAGTATATCGATGGTCACGTGATGTTAAGTGACTGAGTTTAGGAGTCTGATGGCCTGGGGGAAGAAGCTCCTCCTGAGTTTCTCAGTTTTGGCCATCAGGCTTCGGAAGCGCTTACCAGGTGGCAGCAGCGTGAAATGAGGGTTTGCAGGGTGATTGCAGGAACTATGGTGTTAAAGGCTGAGCTATAGTCAATAAATAGCAGCCTTTACGTAGTTCCCACTTTTGCTGTCGATGTGAGTGAGGGAGGAGTGGAGCACATGCGAGATGGCATCTTCAGTCGATCTATTGGGACGATAGGCAAACTGAAGAGGGTCCAAAGTGTCAGGAATGAAGGAGCAAATGGTGTTTTTAATGAGTCTCTCAAAGACCTTCATGACTATAGACGTGAGAGCCACTGGATGATAGTCATTTAGGCAAGAGGGTTTACTGTTCTTAGGGACAGGGATGATAGTGGATTTTTTGAAGGAGGTGGGGACCACAGATGTAGCGAGGGACTGATTAAAGATAGATGTAAACAACCCGGCGAGCTGATCAGCACAGGACCGCAGAACACGGCCTGAAATAGCATCCGGCCCGCAGGCTTTCCTGATGTCCACACGCTTGAGTGCCCTCCGAACGTCATCCTCCGAGACAGAGATCACGTGGTTGTTGCTGCTCTGAGTGATTCCCTCTGACGCGTCACTTGGCGGAGTAGCGCTACCACGATTACAATCAAAGCGAGCGTAGAAAGAGTTTAACTCGTTCACAAGCAACGGATCAGCTCTGACCTCTGCAGAGGATTTAGATCCAAAAGAGCAGATGGACCTCAGACCCTGCCACATGCGCCGGGAGTCGTTGAGTTGGAAATGAGACTCCACTCGATCCTTATAACGGAGCTTTGCGGCTTTAACTGCGCATCGGAGAGCATAGCAGGATGATTTGTATTCATTCATATTCCCTGATAGGAGACCGGCGTTGTATGCGGCAGTGCATGTGTTCACTGCAGCGCGGATTGAATTGTTCACCCACGGTTTCTGATTTGAGAAGGACGTTATTGTTATTGTTTGTGTGGCTTGCTCTGTAAGCGTGTTGATGAAGCAAAGCGCCACATCCGTGAACCCAGAACATGTCCCAGTCGACGTCATCAAGAGCTGCCTGTAGCGCGGTCTCTGAATGGGGTGACCAGCGTTTAACTTCCCGCCTCACCGGGGGTTCCTGAATGAGCCTTTGTCTGTATTCAGGTGTGAGGAAAATGGCGGCATTTGCCGAAAGCTTTATAGGTGTTCTTAAACGGAGAGCTCCTTGTGTAGGACAGGAGACGTGCTGGTGAAAGTTTGGCAAGACTTTCTTTAGGTTTGCTTTGTTAAAATCGCCCACGACGATGAAAGCAGCATCGGGGTGTTTGTTTATGAAGCCGCTGGTAACATCATGAAGGCCAGATAAAGCCAGCCCTGTGTCTGCCTGTGGTGGAATGTAAACGGCAGTGGCGATGACAGAGGAAAACTCCCTCGGCAGATAGAATGGGCGGCAAATTATTGTTAAATGTTCCAGGAATGCGAAAGAATGGTGATGTTCCTGGGGTCGCACCATTTCTTGTTGATCATGAAACATACTCCACCGCCTTTGGATTTACCGGCCTCTGCTGTTCTGTCCATCCGAAAAACAGAGAAGTTCTCCGATGGTGACAGCTGTGTCCGGGACCGCGGGTGTGAGTCATGTTTCGGACAAACAATAGATGTTACAGTCTCTCATGTCCCGTTGAAAACTTATCCTGGCTCTGAGATCGTCCATCTTATTTTCCAAGGATTGGACATTTGCGAGCAGAATGCTCGGGAGAGGTGGGCTGAATGCCCTATTTCTCAGTCTGTTGCGGATCCCTGCGCGTTTCCCGCGGTGTTTCTTGATTCTTCGCCGTCGACTCTGGCCATTGTTCAACTCGGTGTTCCGAAGAATCTCAGCTGGCCACAGAGGATCGGTGAAAGTGTCCTGAAACAGTCCAGTGTAGAGGTAACCAATGTCCAAAAGAGTTTTGCTGTCATAGCAGATCAATGCAGATGATAAATTTGTAAAAACTGAGAGCAAAAGAAAGTAAAATAATAAATAAAAGCACAGTCTTCGCGGAGCGACCTGAACGGCGACCGAACACGGCGGCGCCATCTTGGTTTGACCTATTTATAAGTCTACAGTTTACTCACTGCACAGTTTATTTCACTTATTTTATTCCACTTCTTTATTTTTTTTTCTACTTGATTTATTTATTTCTACAGATATATAATTCTACAGATATAGATATATATATATATATATATATATATATATATATATATATATATATATATATATATATATATATATACACTCACCTAAAGGATTATTAGGAACACCTGTTCAGTTTCTCATTAATGCAATTATCTAATCAACCTATCACATGGCAGTTGCTTCAATGCATTTAGGGGTGTGGTCCTGATCAAGACAATCTCCTGAACTCCAAACTGAATGTCAGAATGGGAAAGAAAGGTGATTTAAGCAATTTTGAGCGTGGCATGGTTGTTGGTGCCAGACGGGCCGGTCTGAGTATTTCACAATCTGCTCAGTTACTGGGATTTTCACGACCAACCATTTCTAGGGTTTACAAAGAATGGTGTGAAAAGGGAAAAACATCCAGTATGCGGCAGTCCTGTGGGCGAAAATGCCTTGTTGATGATAGAAAAATGGAGCGCAGCTGGAAGAAAACAAAATTAGAGGTTTTTCGTAATTCATGGAAAGAGAGCATGATCGCATACCGAAAGGCCGTAAAAACTGCTAGATCTGCTTATTTCTCGACTCTCTTAGAAGAAAACAAACACAACCCTAGGTATTTATTTGATACAGTGGCTAAGTTAACCAAAAATAAAGCTTCTACTTCTGATGGTTGTAAACAGCACAGCAGTAATGACTTTATGAACTTCTTTACGTGTAAGATCGATAATATTAGGAAGAAAATTATAACCATGCAGCCCTCTACTACAGTGTCACATGAGACAGAGCATTGCTGTGTCACTGAGAAAAAATTACATTCATTCACTGCTATAGGAGAGGAAGAATTGGCTAAACTCGTTAAATCATCTAAATCAACAACATGTATGCTCGACCCTATACCGACTAGGCTATTAAAAGAGATGCTACCAGAGGTCATAGATCCTCTTCTTAATATCATTAACTCATCTTTGTTATTAGGATATGTACCGAAAACTTTTAAGTTGGCTATTATCAAACCACTTATTAAAAAACCTCAACTTGATCCTACAGAATTACTCAATTATAGGCTGATCTCAAATCTACCCTTCCTGTCAAAAACACAATTATGTTCCTTTTTAGAAAGAAATGGTACCTGTGAGGATTTCCAGTCAGGATTTAGACCGTATCATAGTACTGAGACTGCTCTCATCAGAGTTACAAATGATTTATGTAGCCACTCCTGATGTATTACACTTCTAAGAATTAACAATTGAATAGATTGCTTACTGTGCAATACATTTGAAATTTGGGCTCATCAGAAGATCTAAGGATCGCTAAGGAGGTAGCGGGTTGGGATGAGAAAAACCAGACAGACACAAGATTAAATTAGGAATAGAAATATAATTGGTTCACTTGAAACAAAAAAAAAAAATAGAAAGCCGATAAAATAAAATAAAAGTAAATTACAATATCACACAAACAAACTATGAGAATTTCCCTTGAGTGCACTCGTTTTTTCTTGTATATACAAATATATACAGACCGGTCAATTCAATACCCAAAAAGGGAAAAGAAATAGAATGAAAAGGAGGATAGATAATGTCTCTCTCAAAAGACCTCAAGTGTACTCATGAGGTTACAATGCCTCTTGATCTGGAGTTGGGATGACCCTACACCTTTAAGAGTTCCTCAGATTGAAATTTGTCTCTCTATGAAAAAACTGGAAAACTCATAGAAGGATATCGTCGTCCTCTCCACAACGTACTGTCTTCTCTTCTGCTAGAGGTTTGGTTGGCTCGCCATCAAATGTGAAGTTCCCAGGGTGTCACAGAAGGTCATTCGGGTGTCACGGTTCCAAGAATCAAACAAGAGGAAAAGGAAAGGAAAGAAAATAGAGCAGAGAAACAAGAAAAAAAAAAACCTGGCCTGATCACAGACCAGAACATTCATTTAGTGAATTTCAAAATAATTCCACATCAAAGATCCAGAATAACATAATACAATTACATTTACCATTTCTTCATGAACTGATATAAATCATATCAATTTACCTCAATCAATAGCTTTCACTCTTATTTGAACACATGGCCAACAATGGCGACGGTGAAACTCTGAAATGAACAAATAACCACGCGGTTCACTATAACCGCTCACACTGAAGTAAATCCCATAACCCGTAACAATCATTTTCACAAAATTTATGAAATAGTTATTTACCTTTGATTGATTTTGCTCTCACACAGGCTCGCCTCAATTACAGGCGCACGCGACCATAAAATGGCGCCGTGAACTGCAAGGTACAAATGACCACGCAGTTTGAGTTAGACATTTACGACTGTTCTAATCAAAAATCACAATTCCAAGAGAAAATAACACGCTTACAGCAACTAAATTACCGTTTAATGGCAGTAATTATATCTTATTATAAAGTAATAGAGCCTATTTATCATTAATTATATGATACTGACTCACCTACTGGAGTGTATTACTCTACGCAGCTAGCTTCTTGTTCAGCATGCATCAATTTAACAAAATCGCAACTTTTCGAAGTTTTTTTCTAAATGGTTTCAATTTGGATCACCACGATCAATTACGTCTGCTCTTCTCCCTCAAACTCATCTCTTCTGTCATCGCGCATGCTTGTTAACGTGGACGGCGCGAAATGACAGAGAGCTCTCATTGGTCGATCACTGCGCATTAACCTAGACTAAATTCGCATATACATTTTTTCTTTAATAATTTTTTAATCTCTTACTGACCTTTATTAAGAGAATATGATAAAACTAAATTGTGCACAAATTAAATAAATCCCTTTATTTAACCCATGTTACATTTACTCTTATCATCCGATCATGGTTGTATCTCTCTATTAGTGTTACTCGATCTTAGCGCTGCATTCGATACTATCGACCACAACATTCTTTTGAATAGACTCGAAAATTATGTTGGCATTAGTGGAACTGCATTGGCATGGCTTAAATCATACTTATCTGACTGTTATCAGTTTGTAGCAGTAAATGAAGAGATGTCACACCGATCATAAGTTCAGTATGGAGTACTGCAGGGCTCAGTGCTAGGACCGTTGCTCTTCACCCTGTACATGCTACCACTGGGAGATATCATTAGGAAGCATGGCATTAGTTTTCACTGTTATGCTGACGATACTCAGCTCTATATTTCTTCACGCCCTGACGAAACTTACCAATTCACAAGATTAACGGAATGCATAGCTGATATAAAACATTGGATGTCTAGTAATTTCCTGCAACTTAATTCAGAAAAAATAATTTTTAATTATTGGACAAAAAAACTCTGCAAGTAGTAACCTAGAATACTGTCTAACACTTGATGGCTGCTCTGTCAAGTCCTCATCGTCAGTTAGGAACCTGGGTGTGCTCTTTGATACCAATCTTTCATTTGAAAGCCACGTTTCTAACATCTGTAAAACTGCATTCTACCATCTTAAAAATATATCTAAATTACGGCACATCCTTTCGATGCAAAATGCTGAACAGTTAATTAATGCGTTCATGACCTCAATGCTAGATTACTGTAATGCTTTACTGGGTGGTTGCCCTGCTCGCTTAATAAACAAACTCCAGCTGGTCCAAAACTCAGCAGCTCGAGCTCTTACTAGAACAGGGAAGTATGACCATATTAGCCCGGTTCTGTCAACACTGCAATGGCTCCCTATTAAACATCGTATAAATTTTAAAATCTTGCTTCTTACTTACAAAGCACCAAATGGTTTAGCTCCCCAGTACTTGAGTGAACTCTTAACGCATTATACTCCATCACGTCTATTGCAGTCTCAAAACTCTGGCCAGTTGATAATACCTAGAATATCAAAATCAACTGCAGGCGGGTCGATCCTTTTCCTATTTAGCGCCTAAACTCTGGAACAGTCTTCCTAGCATTGTTCGGGAAGCAGACACACTCTGTCAGTTTAAATCTAGACTAAAAACACATCTCTTTACTATGGCTTACACATAAAACATTATCAATTTCTATTATTCAAATCAGTAAATGATTGTTAGGCTGCATTAACTAGGTCAGCCGGAACCGGGAACACTTCCCATAACACCTGATGTACTCGTTACATCATAAGAAAAATGGCATCTACGCTAATGTTAGTCTCTCTGTTTATCCCGAGGTTTACTGCAGTCAGCCGGATCCGGGCCGTATCCAGATCAGATGGTGGACCAGCGCCTGGACATGACCAATGCATCCCTGAAATGTCTGCAGAGAACATGTCAAATAAACTCCCCCCGTAAATGCTGCATCGACACAACATCCTCATTAAACCCGTCTTCGGCGTGATGACTCCAATCTTTCGAATAATCTTACAAATATCTATTTGCCTAATATGAATTAAGACCTGCTATGTTGCCAGAATTATAATCATACACTGTTTGTTCGTTGGCCAGAGGAGAACTGGCACCCCGACTGAGCCTGGTTTCTCCCAAGGTTTTTTTCTCCATTCTGACCCTGAAGGAGTTTTGGTTCCTTGCCACCGTTGCCTCTGGCTTTTGGCTTGCTCAGTTGGGGACACCTAAATTTCATCTATATTACCGATCTGCCCGCATTGACACTTTATGATATGTTATGATAGTTATGATACTTTAAATTAGCTGGATAACATCACCGTTTCACCAGAACAGCTGTACAAATTCTGTTGCATTATTTTCCTGTTAACAATGTGAAGCTGCTTTGAAACAATTGGACTTGTTAAAAGCACTATATAAATAAAGGTGATTTGATTTGATTTGATATAAGAGCAACTTTGACTGAAATAACCACTCGTTACAACCGAGGTATGCAGCAAAGCATTTGTGAAGCCACAACACACTCAACCTTGAGGCGGATGGGCTACAACAGCAGAAGACTCCACCGGGTATCACTCATCTCCACTACAAATAGGAAAAAGAGGCTACAATTTGCACAAGCTCACCAAAATTGGACAGTTGAAGACTGGAAAAATGTTGCCTGGTCTGATGAGTCTCGATTTCTGTTAAGACATTCAGATGGTAGAGTCAGAATTTGGCGTAAACAGAATGAGAACATGGATCCATCATGCCTTGTTACCACTGTGCAGGCTGGTGGTGGTGGTGTAATGGTTTGGGGGATGTTTTCTTAGCACACTTTAGGCCCCTTAGTGCCAATTGGGCATCGTTTAAATGCCACGGCCTACCTGAGCATTGTTTCTGACCATGTCCATCCCTTTATGACCACCATGTACCCATTCTCTGATGGCTACTTCCAGCAGGATAATGCACCATGTCACAAAGCTCGAATCATATCAAATTGGTTTCTTGAACATGACAATGAGTTCTCTGTACTAAAATGGGCCCCACAGTCACCAGATCTCAACCCAATAGAGCTTCATGTCCTGGATGTGCATCCCACAAATCTCCATCAACTGCAAGGTGCTATCCTATCAATATGGGCCAACATTTCTAAAGAATGCTTTCAGCACCTTGTTGAATCAATGCCACGTAGAATTAAGGCAGTTCTTAAGGCGAAAAGGGGTCAAACACAGTATTAGTATGGTGTTCCTAATAATCCTTTTTAGTGAGTGTGTGTGTATATATATATATATATATATATATATATATATATATATATATATATATATATATATATATATATATATATAAAGTAGATTGTATATCTATTATCTGATCCACACTCCAGAGCAGAAGGTGGCGGTAATGCACCAATAAAATGGATTCCAACGCCGTAGAACAAGAAGAAGAAGAAGAAGAAACTTCATCTTGTGTTCGGGGTGTGGCGGCACAACAAAGTATGCTCATGATGGCCTATTTATAAACCTATAATACCGTATATACCCGAATATAAGATGACCCCGAATACCCCACCATAAGTTTAAAGTTTGTGTTATAACTGTTTCAACGTGTTGGTTTATTTGACCAACTTTTGAAGCTCTTTTCTCAAGATGATCTCTTGACTTCTCCATAGTGGCACTTTACTGTTTATTTAATTCATAACACTGTCACTAATTACGTAGCCTATCTTGTTGGCGCCCTCTACTATTTCCCCCTGCTTTCTCCCTTTCCCCCCGTGATTTTGTCTATATCGCGAATATAAGACGACCCTCCATTTTTCAGCCTATTTTTAGGACACAAACCTAGTCTTATATTCGGGTATATACGGTAGAATTTAATTTGCTCATTGTGTGGAAAGAGAAAAAAAGCAATAAAAAGGCATATTGATGAAGGATAGTTTTATGTCGAATGAGACCGATTGAGATAAGTGGCTTACTAGCTAACTTAGGTTGCTACCATCATTTACTGAACACTGGTTTCATGTACAGTTTGTAAGCTATTTTAACCGGTTGTAAGTTCGCGGTTTATAATTTTTGATATGTGAAACGCGTGCATCCTATATTAAATGAACATTCCTTCTAGAACGTTATATGCTCATGTGTCTTTCACATGGAAATCACATGCATTCACATTATGCATGAATTAAGAGTTTAATTAACAAGCAATTATTAACCTATTTTGTGTATGTGGTGGAAAGATGGCCAGCCCTCTTCAGAAATAGTCAGGTGAGTAAATATTCTTGTCTTTATTTTCTTCATATGTTTTTTGGTCAACAAGCAAAATTCCATTTGCAATCATTTTACACAGGAAAGCATGAGACATACAGGTACATACATACGATTGGGTATATGCATGCACATACATAACCATAAAAAAAAACAATCAAGATGTTTACATTCTTATTGACCAAAGGTGTAGGCTGAAGCTAAAGCTTATTATGCCTACCCTTAACTCCACACAAGCCGCACTAATTGACACTAATTTAATATGACAAATATAGGATATTCTCAATGTGTATTTGAAATGAACATGCACTATTATTATTATTATTATTATTATTATTATTATTATTATCATCACCAGTGTCATTATTACCATTACCACTACCATCACTGTCATCATTACCATCATCACTACTACTACTATTATTATCATCACTATTCAGTATATCTTTTCATTACCAATCCTTTATGAAGTATTTTAAACTGTGTTAATGAATTAGCCTTTTTAATTCATCAGGAAAGCTATTCCAAAGCTGAACACCTTTTATTTGATGGGCAGTTTCTTCTTAAATTAGTTCTACAATATGGTATATTAAAAATGTTTAATATATATATATATATATATATATATATATATATATATATATATATATATATACTCACTCATCACTCCATATTTAACATATGGAATAGAAACCTGGGGAAATAAATCTAGAACTACTCCAGTTTTTCTACTACAAAAAAGGCCATCAGAACATCACACATTCTCCATATAATACCCCAACAAATTCTTTGTTTACCCAGTTGAAAACATTAAAATTGTACAACTTGGTAGATTTGTATACTACTAAACTTGTACATAGTATGTATGTATGTATATGTGTGTCCCTCTAAGGTCGTAATTACTGTCTCTCAAGCTGAACATGGCTTGCAAGGACTGAGGGAAGGAGTGTTGTCTTGCCTTATACACAAGTTTAGTAGTATAATGAATTGATCCATCACACATTCTAAGACATCATCAATTGTTGCTGACATATTATTCACTAGATTGCATTGTAAATTAGAATCCACATAAATGGCAACTCCACCTCCTTTTTGTCTTCCCTGTTCATTACAAACAGTTCATATCCATCTAGCTCTACATCTAATACCTTATCCTTATCTAGCCATGTTTCTTTAATTTAAGCAACATTTTTCCATAGACTTCTACTATTGAAGTGCATTACAAATAAAGATTGTTTCATATTGACTTTACTATTAAATTGTTCTTCTGTATAATTACTGACAATTTGGTTCATTATAAAGATAGGTTTCTGGGTCAGTTTCTCTCTCAATGTCATACTTTTTGGGTCTGATGAATTTAAAATGATTCAAATTATGCAAGTCAAATAATTTGTCGGATGTGTCAGATAAGTCTGTTATCCGCTTCATGAATGCCCTAATTTAGGTTAATTATATTATATTATATTATAATTATATTTATATCATTTTCAGGGTCTGTATAACTCATTACTGATATTCAAACTTAATCCTTCCCCATCCCCACAATCAAAAAAATAAAAATTAAATAAAAAAATATATATATATTCAAGATGTTTCATCTATCTTCAGGGCTAAAGGTAGAGACATTGTCTACAAACTTAAAGGAACATGCCACTGTTTTTGAAAATAGGCTCATTTCTAAACTCCCTAGAGTTAAACAGTTGAGTTTTACCATTTTCAAATCCATTCAGCCGACTTCAGGGTCTGGCGGTAGCATGTTTAGCATAGCTTAGCATAGATAATTGAATCTGAGTAGACCGTTAGCATCTCGCTCAAAAAAATGACCAAAGAGTTTAGCTATTTTTCCTATTCTTTAAAACATGATTTTTCTGTACTAAGTATGTACTAAGACTGATGGAAAATGAAAAGTTGTGATTTTCTAGACCAATATGGCTAGGAACTACACTCTCATTCCTGCGTAATAATCAAGGAACTTTGTGCCGTACCATGGGTGCAGCGGTGCAATGATATTACACAGCTTCCATCAACATAACCAACATGACAACCTGCTTGCACTTTCTATCGGTCTAGAAAATCACAACTTTCCATTTTCTGTCGGTCTTAGTACACGATGTAACTACAGAAAAAACGTTTTAAAAAGGTAAAATATCATCTCTTTGGTCATTTGAGCGAGATGCTAACGGTCTAATCAGATTCAATGAATTATGCTAAGCTATGCTAAAAATGCTACCGCCAGATCTGGAGATCGGCTGAATGGATTTGAAAATGGTAAAACTCAACTGTTTAAGTCTTGGGGAGCTGGAAAATGAGCTTATTCTCAAAAATAGTGGCGTGTTCCTTTAAGAAGATTCTGCACCAGACTGACAATCATGTAAGCTCCTCAGACTCATCACAGTTCTTTTTTGATAGTAAAACAATTGTTGCTTTTGCTGTTGTTTTTTGCTGTGTTGTGTTTGTGTCATAATAAATATTAATTTTCATAACTTTGCAGAAATCAATGAGACTAACAGCTGTTCTTCGTGGCCTACCACTCCTCCTCGGAGAGGACCCCACCGAGACATGTTTTGTAAGTAATTTTTTCTGTGATGTGATTTTTATTTAACAGGCAAACTGTTCTTCAAATTGTTTTGAGACCTGGCAAGAAGAGTTATCAAGGGAAAAACAGTCAGGACACAAAGAAAGAAAGGGATAGAGAAAAGGGTAAAGATAAATTAAGAACAAAGAAAAGAAAGAGAAACAATTGTAAGACAGACAATAGACAGGAGAGTGAATTTGTCCCTTGGCCGCAAGTCACTGAAACCTAAAATCCAATCACTAAAAATATCGCCTAATACAGTAATGTATTTTCATGGTTAAATGATTAGTTGGCTTCAAAATGAAAATTTCCTGATATTTTACTCATTCCATATCATCCAAGGTGTTCGTGTCTTTCTTCAGTTGAAAAGAAATTAAGTTTTTTTTTTTTTTTTTTTTTTTTTTTAGGAAAACATTCCAGGATTAATAGGGACACATAATAGACTTCAATTGCAACCAATGGTTGAAGGGCCAAATCAATGCAGTTGAAGGCCCAAATCAATGCAGTTTCAAAGGAAGGGCTTCAAAGGCTCTGCACGATCACATATGAGGAATAGGGTCTTATCTAGCAAAAAATCGCCCATTAAAAAAAATAATTAAATTGGGTCTAGACGTTTGTATTAGTCTTCGCACAAGCGCTTTGTAAACACGGGGGCGGTACTTCTGCCTACATCTAGCGTGAACTTTCAGATGTGATTACGCAATCACTGGCACATCGCAGAACAGGGCAAGATGAGCAATTTAGGTTAAAAAGTATGTATTCTTACAAACCCCAACTTGTATCTCTAAGTTGGCTGAACTTTTGAAATTGAGTTACTTGTACTCAAGTTTTATAGCCTGGTTAAAACAAGACCATTCTCCGTAGTAACTGAGTTATGGTCTGGCAAAGCTTCATAGACCAATAATTTCCAAAGGGGTGTCACCAACGGACGTCGCTCAAATGCCTCTGGGTGCAATTGGATAGACGTAAAACCATTCAGAACGATGAAGGAGATGACGTATGCAGATGACGTATGCACCAAAGTCGCAAACTGGTATATCAGACTTTTGCCAAATCCAGTCGTTAAGACAGCGATAACATCTTTTTTAGATATGAAGGCTTCGAGTGTTGTTCTTTGCTCGGATTTTAACGCTTAAAACAGACGCGATAGCTGATTCGAATGAGTGATGTTCCACGGCGGCATCCATCTTTGTAATGTACAAAATCTGCTTCACCGTCGCTGCGCTGTCGTCATCGTGTAAAGCCCGCCCCAACGTTTCTGATTGGTGCCGTGATTTCAAGGGATTAGAAATGGGCTTTAATGGGCTCTTTGCCAGACTAACTTGCAGAGCAAATCTAAATTTGCCGGAAGTTGTCTGGGTTTTCCCAGGCTACAAGTTTTATGGTAACCTCTACAAATAACTTTTAGTTAACTCTACAAAGTAGTAGCAAGTAGTGTTAAGTAAAAAATTATGACCTAATTTGCTTAAATTCTGAGGCAATCAGTTTCCACAGCTTTTCTTAGTCAACTTATTACTTTTTAGTGTATGAAAGTGGTCATGGTTATTGTGTACTTTGATATAGAGAAATCCTACGACTCAATGTGGAAAGAAGGACTACTGATCAAATTAAATAATATGGGAATTGGTGGCAGGATGTATAACTGAATTTTAGTTGTTGGCGAGGCTGTTTCAAATGATTTTAATATATTAAATAGTATTCCGCATAGGTAGTGCTATTAGCCCAACATGTTTAACATCATGATACATTTGAGATCTTTGATCTTTGAGAATGTTGATACAGGTATTGGGTATTCATTGTATGCATATGATGGGACTATATGGAAAAGGGAAAATATTAGACCTATGATAATATTTAGAGTGCTATAATAAAGGTTTAAAGATTGACATATGACTGGGGATTTAAGATGTAAATTACTAAATCATGTTATATGCTCTTTACAAGAAAGAGAAAATTAGAAAATATACAGCTTAAATTTTATGGTCAAAGTATGGAAAGGGTTAAAAAGTTCAAATATTTAGGATTATGGTTTGATGAGAGATGCGTATAGAAGACACATGTTAAACAGACTGAAACTTTGCAATAAAGTATTAAATCTTATGAGATCAGTTATGGGTAATGATTGGGGCGCATAGCACCTTAATACCATCACGTATTGACTGCTTGTATGGTATATGAAGCAGCATCTAAAAGTGTCCTGGAAAAACTAGACAGAATGCAGTTAGACTTAGACTTAGTATTGGTGCTATTAAAACAACTCCTACTAATGCTTTATTTGTAGAAACTAAAGAACTACCTTTTATATTTGGGATGATTAAAGCTGTCACTGACATATTGGGTTAAGCTAAAAGGATCTGGGAACGAACAACCTGCTACAGAGGTCTTGGGTGATTGCTGGGAGTATTTGAAACTACAAAAAGGTAAAGGTAAAGGTTGGAATATTAATATGCGGAAGAATATAGGTTTAAAGAGACTTGAGTATGGCCCAAACATAGTACTGGGTAATGTTTCTCCATGGGTATTTGGAGTACCTAATGTAGACTTGAAACTTTTAGAACTAAAGAAAGAATGGACTGAAAGGAATGCTGATAATATTGGATATTTGGTTCATGAATATTTTAAGCGGAACTACTACCATTGTATACCAATCTTCACTAATGGATCTAAAGATTTATGGAATGATCATTTAGGAGTGTGCATACCAGAGTTTGACGTAACCATATGAAAAATAATTAATGATAAATTATCTGTATTTACAGCTGAAGTAGTAGCCATAATTTTAGGGTTGCAATGGTTATAAGACCTCAAAGAATAATTATCTGTTCTGACTCTGTTGCAACTTGCAGCACTCCATAGTTTGAATTCAACTGAAACAATAAGAGATGATTTATTTAACGAAACATCCATGGCAATGCTAAGAATAGAGAGAATGGGAATTAATATACAGTTTTGTTGGGTTCCAGCTTATATTGGGGTGGTAGGTAATATGAAGGCAGATTTGACTGCAAAGAATGTACTGAACTTAAAGGACGAGGAAATAATGACAGTTCCCTTTGGTAAAGGTAAGGCCAAATCATTAATTAAAACAGCAGTGAGAGAATCATGGCAAAAGTGGGTCATGTATAACAAAGAGAGACACTATTGCAATATTATACCTACAATATCCCAGAAAATGTGGAGCATGTCATAGTGAGGTGTAAAAAATGTATAATTTAGAATAGAGTATCTTGCAAGATAAGATGTACGAGTTGGAACAAGTTTGGAGTTTGAAGGGGATTTTGGGGCTTGAGTGAGGAAATGTGGGAATGTAGTAAGGTTCTCCTTACTTTTCTTAAAGACAGGGTTGAGAGAGAGTGAGAGAGGGACCGAAAGACCCTGTCCCAAATGGTGCTTACAATGGCCGCTGCGGAAGGCAACTTTCCCATAACTTTCATAACTGGAATTGAGATGCCTGTTTCGTGTGCTGCTTGGGGGTGTACAGATCGGCGCACAATTGGAAACAGGTCTCGGGGAATTACCTTTCACAAGTAAGTAACATTTCTTTCTGGTTGTATTTGGTCATTATCTAATTAGTAATAGTGCTGTTAGTTGGCCATTCAGAGTCTGTCATACTAAAATAGTTAGTGATGGCACTAGTTAACTTAGCTGTGAAAGTTGTGACATGAGTTGACATGATTTATATTATAGTTTTAGCTTATATTATATTGTATATTATAAAGTACATTTCCTGAAATCTAAATATTAATCTATATTTTCTTAAAATCAACTTTTATGACGAGTACTCGCATCGGGTAGGCGACTGACATTGTGACTCTTAACGTTAGTTAACTAGCTGGCTAGCTAACTTTTCTCTTACATTGAAGGTTTCCCAAAGACAAAGAGTTGAGGAGACCGTGGGAAGTTGATGATTCATGAACAGCTACGATTTCAGCGGTACATCTGCACACCGATTTAGCCAGGATCACTTGGAGCTCCTCTTCAGTTCAATTTGAGCATTAGGTAAGGGATTTCAGAAATGATTAAAAAATATAAAATCAAATAACCTTTATTTATATAGCGCTTTTTACAAATCCAATTGTTTCAAAGCAGCTTCACAGTGTTAACAGGAAAATAATGCAGCAGAATTTGATTCGGCTGAACAGCCGCTCTGGTGAAACGGTGATGTCATCCAGCTAATTTCAATTATCATATAGTGTTAATACGGCAGATCGGCAATATAGTTGAAATTTAAGTGTCCCCAACTGAGCAAGCCAAAAGCCAAAGGCGACGGTGCCAAGGAACCAAAACTCCTTCAGGGTCAGAATGGAGAAAAAACCTTGGGAGAAACCAGGCTCAGTCGGGGTGCCAGTTCTCCTCTGGCCGACGAACAAACAGTGTATGATTATAATTATGATTTATATGATTTATGAACATTTCTGGTCTTAAGTCATATTAGGTAAATGTATATTCATAAGATTGTTCGAAAGATTGGAGTCATCACGCCGAAGACGGGTTTAATGAGGATGTTGTGTCGATGCAGCATTTACGGGGGGAGTTTATTTGACACGCTCTCTGCAGACATTTCAGGGATGCGTTGCTCATGTCCAGGCACTGGTCCACCATCTGATCTGGATACGGCCCGGATCCGGCTGACTGCAGTAAACCTCGGGATAAACAGAGAGACTAACATTAGCGTAGATGCCATTCTTCTTATGATGTAACGGGTACATCAGGTGTTATGGGAAGTGTTCCCGGTTCCGGCTGACCTAGTTAATGCCTAACAATCATTTACTGATTTGAATAATAGAATAGAATAGAATATATATAATCTGCAATATCTGCATTAAAGAGCTGCATGATTAATCATAAAAAGAATATTAATTCAAACATCTACGCTATCTTATTCTTAAATGACAATTATGTCTATTAAACCTTTGACAAGTAGGATTACATCAAAAAAATTGTGATTCATCCAGAATCACAAATTTATCCATTATTGTGCTGCTCTAGTTTATCCAAATATGAAACTTTCAGTCACCATCAGGCCAAGATGTGTATATGACATATACATCTTGGATGGCCTTAGGGTGAATACATTATCAGTAAATTTTAATTTTTGGGTGAACTATTCCTTAAGTGTGTGTGTGTTTGGATTTTAGGGGGATGGAATAACAATCATACTGCAGGCCAGTTCCAGGGTTTTTCCCGGCGTCTCATGGTCCGGTGCAGTGTCTCTCCAAGCACTTCAGGAAATGTGGAACCACAGGATGAGACCGTGTCGCTATCAGGGGTCCGTTCTTTGTACGTCGCTAACTCTGTTAGCTGGATTTGATTGTTGATGATTTGGCATGGTCTTGGATTGTTTGGTTCTTCGAAGGTCATCCTGGAGTTGCTGTCATAGCAACAGGTCCGTAAAATCAAACCTGCTCGGGAGCAGCTTATTTCATTATTTCACTTACACACATGCTGTACGGTTAATCTGAGCCGTGCATTTAATTTGAGTGGTGACCGATATTATGGGATGGCTTGACGGCACAGGAGATGAGTAATCTCAACAACTTAATCCAGATATTTTAGTCCAATCCGCAAATTCGTTTGAAGAACCAAATTAGCCAGAGATCAGTTATCATGATTAAAAGATCTGGGATCTGTCAAATCATCTCAGATGTATTAAGTGAGATATGAAGAATAGACCCAGCTTTTGAAATGTCATCTCTAGCAGTAGAGGAAAACGTTTTGCCTCGGTTTGCCAACCCACTTTGGTAGCCTTGTGGACAATGCCCTTGTGTATAGCTTGGTGGCAGATGCTGTACCTGCGTCTTTTGATCAGAACTACCACTTGCTTTCACTGAAAAACAATGGAGGGCTGATGATTCCTTCTGAAGGTACAGTGAAGGTGGTTCAGAAGATGGGTTTTTTTCTCAAGGAGCACATTCAAGAAAAACAGTTTGGAATTGACAATCATCATTTGTTCTCTCTTGTCATTAGTTGTGTCGGTCTTTCACAAACTGAGGATGCACCACATTGCCAAACATAACACTCAGACATTACAGAGTGGCAACACAAGAAACAAAGCTCTGCAGAACAGTTCTTTTCAAAGGGTTTTAGCTCTAACCCTGGTGACTGATTATAGATGATTGATGGATAATATATAGCCTATTAGAATACCAATGCTATTATATTATTATTGTACCAGTCACTATTTAATTTACTATTTTTATTGTCTATATTATTCTGCAATTGATATTAGATTGTATTTGCTATTATCATTATTGTTATTATGTTGTACCACATCATATGCATAAAGGATCCATCAGTTATCTTTGTTATTGTATATTTGGAGTATCTACCTGTAAATATTTATTTTAGTGCTATAAAAACAGAAAGCAGCCTTCCAGTGTGATTTTTGTATTTATGGGTTTTCCAAAAAGTACAAAAGTAAAGCTAAAATCAGTTAAAGACAGAAAATGCTTTTTCCACAATAAGAAAACTTTATTTCATTTAATGTGAAAATTATATCTCAGTATGGGCGTCTTCACAATTATTATCTAAGACAAAAAGCCAAATACATTACAAGCACTGATCTATATAAATGTTTTCTATATAGATCGGTGATTACAAGCCTTAGCTTTTACAATTCTTTATTAAAATACATATTTTATGAGTCTAACTGTCAAGATTTTAAAGAACTAAAGATGGAACTTTTTGTACACCATAAACCAATGAAATCGGTTGAAAAACGTTGTTTGTTTTTATCCATAAAAACTGCAGCTCACCCGTTTACTTGCATTTGTTTACCGTGCAATAGGGCGTCTATGTATTTATTATTTGGGGTGTTTATGGCGCGTATTTAGTGCCAAAATTAAGCATCCGAGCGACCGATCGAACGTCTGTCTGAACATCTTGTAATTCATCTTGAAATTTTATTTATTTATTTTTTTTTACCCATGCAAGTATCCAAGCTGATGTGTAGAGACTATAAATTGACATTGCATGCATTAAATACCGAGATATACCTAAAAGAATACTCAACCATTTCCTGCATCCTGCTGTACTTCCCTGAATAAGCCTTTAAAGATGTTGTAGGCTATTCCAAGTCAAAAAAAAAGTGATTAACCAAAAGTTTTGGAGTGATTAACCAAAAAGCTACCACCTGTATATCATGACAGGAGCTAATGTTTCAAACACCAGACTCACCTATTCTATCTGTACATACATACAGTAGTAGGCTACTGTTAATTAATGTCTTTGTATTTTTCCATATTTTATTTATATGCAGGCTATATCAATTTTTATGTAATCATTTGCTTGTAAAGAAAAAATGGTCAAACATATTTTTATATTGTCTGTTATTGTTTTAGAAGTAAGAGTTAAAAGTTAGAAAATAAAGAGTTTTAATTTCTAATCTTCAATGTCATCATGGGACCAACAAAACATTAGACAACTAAACAAAATAACATGTAATTTACTTGTTTTACTACAAATGAGTCTATTCAAATATTTATTAATTTAAATGAATTAATTATATATAAAAATGTATGGATGAAAACTAGTTTCTAGTTTTTGTATGCGTGTACAGACTAGTTTTTTGAACGGATCTCTTGAATGAATGATATGATGATCGGCTATCAGTCACTGGTCGAAACCTAGTGGAATAATATTGAAAATAGAATCTTTATTTAAAGCCTAACATTACTTTCAAAGGTCATTTATTGCTCACGGTTGCGCAATATCAGTGTTTATATATCCGGACCATAAACTTTTATTCCAGTAGCTTTCGTCATTATTTGATGTTTGCAAAACAGAAATATCCATCTTTTAATAATTGTTCAAACAAGTCATAAAATGCATAATGTCGTCATAGTTGTACCAGACCTCAAAATTAACCCATAAGTAGGCCTAAACCAGCCAGCTTCTTTTTAAGGAAAAAGACCTGCACTCCCGACCGGTCACCATAGGTACGTGTTAACAACACGTAAGCACATGAAGGAACGTGTTCCATATGATTTAATGAAACTCTCTAATTTAGTTTGGGCTCATTGTTTATATGTGGAAGACATGGAAATCAACAAACTTTACAGTCAGTGTATAGGCAGTTTAACAGAATCAGCTGAATGCCTAAATGTAAAACTAGAACACTTAAACAGATGTTTTTAATAAACCTTTCCACTTTACCATTTATGATGTTTATTTGTGAAAGATTATGATAATTTAGTAGGCTAATTTTATTAATATTCAGTCAGTATTGATATTTCTCTTTGGTTCTTGAAATAAAACCTTAGATTTTTTTTTCCCACTTTTTTTTTTTTTTTATTAGTTTATTTATCCTAATTTGTAAGCATGTTTTTAATATAGGCTGGCCTATACTATAGCCTATTAAAGCAATTTTTCAGCAAATGCTGATTTATAAAGTTGTGTGTGCAGTATATTAATAAAGTTGAATACAGAAGCATTGTTAACTAAACGGGCAAGCTTTGACCGCTAATTTAGATAAGCATGAGATACCCCACATATTTTTTCTCCATCGGCCGTTAAAACGGAAAGGTTCAGGAATAGATCTAATTTCAGAATGGGTTTTATTTAATAGAAATATGCTGTACCATATTCAAATGCAGTGAACAGTCAGTATTGATATTTCTCTTTAGTTCTTGAAATTTTGATTTTATCAACTTTTTATTAGTTTGTTATTTAGCCTATTTTGTATGCATGTTTTTAATATATACTATAGCCTATTAAATCAACTTACAAGGGATATTGCAAGACCAATTTCTTAAAAGGAAGCTGGGGCTGGTTTACTTATGGGTTCATTTTGAGGTCTGGTACAAATGACAATATACAAAAATATGTATTTTAAGGCTTGTTTGAGCTATTATTCACTAAAAGATGGCTATTCATGTTTTGCAAACAT
This sequence comes from Paracanthobrama guichenoti, assembly GCA_018749465.1. Classification (NCBI taxonomy): domain Eukaryota; kingdom Metazoa; phylum Chordata; class Actinopteri; order Cypriniformes; family Gobionidae; genus Paracanthobrama; species Paracanthobrama guichenoti. The sequence continues at coordinate 180,967 of JAGHMJ010000034.1, read as the reverse complement.
CAAATAATAACGAAAGTATTGGAATAAAAGTTTATGATCCGGAAATATAAACACTGATGTTGCGTAGCCGTGATCAAAATTAGTAAATTGCTTTTGAAAGTAATGTTAGGCTTTAAATAAAGATTCTTTAAATAAATATTATTACTAACACTTATTACTAATTACTAATAGTATTACTACCTCATATATTGTCTCTACCTCATATATTGTCTCTACCTCATATATTGTCCCTACCTCATTATATTGTCTCTCTGAGGAATTGGTCTCCCCTCTTACAGACTCTTTTTTTTGCACACAGACTCTTTTGCACACAGACTCTTACAGACTCTTTTTTTTGCACACACTCTTATAATTTTATTTTATACCTGCACTGACTTAAATCTGAAATTGCACTATTGTTACCATTGTTTGCACTATTTGCCATCGCCACTTTACCTCTATAATTCACTTTATCCATCTTTTTTTAATCTTTCCTCTGTTGTTGTCACTGTTAAACTTTTGTTGTTATTGTTATTGTTTTGTTGTTGTTAGGCACCTAGGGTCTGAGAGTCATAGAATTTCAATTCTCTGTATGTATGTACTGTACGTAGGGGCAGAATTGACAATAAAGCTGACTTTGACTTGACTTTGACTTTGATTATTCCACTAGGTGTCAACCAGTGACTGATAAAACATTTTTGATGTAGCCTATCATCAGATCATTCATTCATTTTCTGTTCAAAAACTCAGGATGAAACTAGTCTTCATTTATAAATTTAGATGTATATATTTATTCATTTAAATTAATATTTTAATAGACTCATTTATAGTAAAACTCAAGTAAATTACATGTTATTTTGTTTAGTTGTCTGTTTTGTTTTCAGAATCAAGGAGAAACCGTGAAAAAAAAAAATCCATATCCAGAAACTAAAAATAAATAAATAAAAACTCTTAAAAGAATGTATAATATCTGGCATCTAGCCTATACTATTATTAGCACTGTTTCTAATATTAAAATAAACAATCTTACAGACTAGGATGAAGTCTTTATGTACATTAACAAGGATTTGGGACGATTATAATGCAGTCTAAACAATATACTGCAAACCACTTTATGGCCCTAGCACAGCATTCAGTGATAATGATTACAATGTGAGAACATGAGACAGTGAAAATGCATGTTAGATCCAGTGTTGAGTTGACATGACCTCACAATATTCATATATCAGAGTTAATTTTGATATCCAAAAACATCAACAGCTTATGTTAACTCACTGTCTTACCAGCCCACGAGTCAGCAGAGGAAATATCAGTTTGACTATCAATTTGAAAAATATGTTTGACATTTTTAACGAGCAAACGATTACATAAAAATGTATATAGCCTGCATATAAATAAAATATGGAAAAATGCAAAGACATTAATTAACAGTAGCCTACTACTGTATGTATGTACAGATAGAATAGGTGAGTCTGGTGTTTGAAACATTAGCTCCTGTCATGATATACAGGTGGTAGCTTTTTTATTTAATCACGCAGAAAGACTTGGAATAGCCTACAACATCTTTAAAGGCTTATTCAGGGAAGTACAGCAGGATGCAGGAAATGGTCATTTCGGTATTTAATGCATGCAATGTCAATTTATAGTCTTTACACATCAGCTTGGATACGTACATGGTAAAAATGGTAAAAAAACAAAACAAAACAAAAAAAACAACAACAACAAAAATCCCTTATTTAAACCACACACTTTTAGCATGACCGTCCAATTTAGCGATGACTTGAGATGCTATCAACGTTTCTACTGCTGTTGCCGATTACCTCATTTTACAGAGGGAAAAGTCAGCTGTTTTCGAGAGATGGCGCTAAACGCACATGATCAGTGTCTTAAAATTGAGTTAAAGATGCTAAATACTAAAAGATATACAATAATGTACACTTAGTTTGTAATTATACATAGGCTTCCTCCATGCTAGCTTTAGTTTAATTGATGGTATATTATAATGCAATAAATATAGATTTGGTTTTCCATGGTTAACCTTGTGGTCATAATCATTAAACTAACCATAAATCATAAAAAAACTCACATCAAGAAGAAACACATCAATGTCACATTGGCAATTGAATGAACAAATACTCAGCGCTGAGGGAGAGTGTAACATCTCACTTTATTTGATGTAGGATTAGTAGTTATATACAAATATAAGGGGTGTAGAAAAGGTTTAACCAATGAGAGAGAGAGTACGTCATATAGCTCCTCTGTAAGACTCTTGGTTGGCAAGAGTCAACAGAGAGGCAAGTATAAAAAATAGTTATCATATAATAAAAAGAGAGGAAAATGCCCTGGAACAAAGAGGATTTTTAGGGCCATTCCTAAGAGAGAAAACAACTCTTATGGCCCCTCCCCCCCTCCTCTTCTCTCCTCCTCTCCTCTCTAACCCTTCCCTGGTCGACATGGTGCGTGCGTGACGATGCCTCCGTCCATATTCCTTTTGTGATTTTTTTATTTTTATTTATTTTTTTGTGTGTGTGTGTGAAACTCTAACTATTACAAATATTTAATCGTTTTAACGACTTATTTAAACAATGTATGGACTGAAGATGAGCCCTGCAGGCAGCTGAAATAACAGGATATTTGACTGGATGGACTGTCTTATACTCGACGAAATGCTCCCTTTCTTTCTCGTTGCACTGATGCTTGATGCACTGATGTTGTTTTCACTAATCTGTACAAGAACTTCAGGTGAGTGGGCAACATACATGCATTAATGCGCTTTTGTCTGTGAGTTATACACTGTAACAGAGAAGGCAGAGATTGGAATTTTGGATAAATCAGGCTCTGAGTTATTATAAACTATTCGTAGGAGATGCATGGAATCGACACCAAACTCGGTCAACATGAAACAAAGACAGTGAAGATGCTATAGTGCGAACGATTATAGGATATCTCAAACGCTGCTGCTATCCGTTGTTTATCCATTAAACAATGGATCTAACATCCATTGTTTGATTTAAATTAAATTAAGATTGTATGTTCGGTAATTGAACCTGGGTGAATTTAAAATGGATGTACTATTTTTCAGATCAATATATTTATTTTATTTAATATATTTAATCTGAATCTTATTTTGTCTGCCCTCCCTTCAATGTCCAATAGATGGCACTGTTGAAAAAAACCCCTGTTTCCCTCTTTGTCTCTGGCTCTTTGTGTGTGTGTGTGTGAGAGTGGAGGGGGTATGGGTGGCTGACAGCTAAAGCATGCCTCTCTGTCTGTGCCTCTGGCTCTTTCTCTCTCTCTCTATGTGTGTGTGTACAGTAGATGGCACTGTTGTCTTAGTTATGAAGCAAAAAAACCCTATTTTTCTCTACCTCTGGCTGTGTGTGTGTGTGTGTGTGTGTGTGTGTGTGTGTGTGGAGGGGGATGGGTGGCTGACAGCTAAAGCATGCCAATCTGTCTCTGCATTCTCTTTCTGTGTGTGTGTGTGTGTGTGTGTGTGTGTGTGTGTGTGTGTGTGTGTGTGTGTGAGGGGGATGGGTGCACCTGCAGTATTCTGAATGTCATTCTGAACTCAATTTGAAGAGCACTGCAATATAGTTTTATATGATTAGTTTCTTAATTATGTTTATAAAAAGACCTTTAGATAAATTCTGGACTTAAGGACTTTAAAAAAATGTAAGCTGCAAAAGATAACTTTGCACTCATTTCAAAGGGACCTATGACATCATCTGACATGAAATTCATCTAAATTGAATTGATCTCATAGATGTTGTGGTTTGTGGTCATAGCCTTCTGGACTTACAAATTTTCGAGATGCAAAAGATAACTTTGCAAATATTTGAAAGTGACCTATTACACTCACCTAAAGGATTATTAGGAACACCACACTAATACTGTGTTTGACCCCCTTTCGCCTTCAGAACTGCCTTAATTCTACGTGGCATTGATTCAACAAAGTGCTGAAAGCATTCTTTAGAAATGTTGGCCCATATTGATAGGATAGCATCTTGCAGTTGATGGAGATTTGTGGGATGCACATCCAGGGCACGAAGCTCCTGTTCCACCACATCCCAAAGATGCTCTATTGGGTTGAGATCTGGTGACTGTGGGGGCCATTTTAGTACAGTGAACTCATTGTCATGTTCAAGAAACCAATTTGAAATGATTCGAGCTTTGTGACATGGTGCATTATCCTGCTGGAAGTAGCCATCAGAGAATGGGTACATGGTGGTCATAAAGGGATGGACATGGTCAGAAACAATGCTCAGGTAGGCCGTGGCATTTAAACGATGCCCAATTGGCACTAAGGGGCCTAAAGTGTGCCAAGAAAACATCCCCCACACCATTACACCACCACCAGCAGCCTGCACAGTGGTAACAAGGCATGATGGATCCATGTTCTCATTCTGTTTACGCCAAATTCTGACTCTACCATCTGAATGTCTCAACAGAAATCGAGACTCATCAGACCAGGCAACATTTTTCCAGTCTTCAACTGTCCAATTTTGGTGAGCTCATGCAAATTGTAGCCTCTTTTTCCTATTTGTAGTGGAGATGAGTGGTACCCGGTGGGGTCTTCTGCTGTTGTAGCCCATCCGCCTCAAGGTTGTGCGTGTTGTGGCTTCACAAATGCTTTGCTGCATACCTTGGTTGTAACGAGCGGTTATTTCAGTCAAAGTTGCTCTTCTATCAGCTTGAATCAGTCGGCCCATTCTCCTCTGACCTCTAGCATCAACAAGGCATTTTCGCCCACAGGACTGCCACATACTGGATGTTTTTCCCTTTTCACACTATTCTTTGTAAACCCTAGAAATGGTTGTGAGTGAAAATCCCAGTAACTGAGCAGATTGTGAAATACTCAGACCGGCCCGTCTGGCACCAACAACCATGCCACGCTCAAAATTGCTTAAATCACCTTTCTTTCCCATTCTGACATTCAGTTTGGAGTTCAGGAGATTGTATTGACCAGGACCACACCCCTAAATGCATTGAAGCGACTGCCATGTGATTGGTTGATTAGATAATTGCATTAATGAGAAATTGAACAGGTGTTCCTAATAATCCTTTAGGTGAGTGTATATCCTATGACAATAAAATTAATCTATATTTAAATGACATCATGGGTGTGGCTTGTGCTCATAGTGGCACCAGCTGCTGCAGTAAATGCGGCATATTTGAAGTATTTTTAACAAAATATTCTCCTGTTTAAATGCATATTGCCTGTCGTGCAAAGTTTCCCTGAAGCCACCGGCTTGGGCCCGTCATCGCTGCTCGCAGCTTTAACTATTATTATTATTTTTCTTTCGCCTTTTTGCCCTTTTTGGGGCCCTTAACATGCTCGAAAACTCTTGAAACTTTGCACACTCGTCGGAATGCGCGGCCATCAGGGTTTGGGCTGGGTTTGGTACCCGGCGTGGCAGGGGCTCGACAGCGCCCCCTTGAAAAAAAAAAAAAAAACTGTCCATAAATTAAAAACGCTTGCATGTATTAGTATGAAACTCGGTACACATATAGAGCTCATCGGGCCGAACAACTTTCGCGCTCTAAGTTATGCGTCAGCCCAACAGGAAGTGAGCTATTGTGGGTCGTTTTAAAACGCATACTATGGAATTTGAAATACTCCTCCTAGGCGATTAACCCGATCAGCACCAAACTCGGTGAGCATGAAGGGAAGGCATTAAGGATGCTAAATTGCGAGCGGATTTTTGATATCTCGAATGGTTTGGACGTGGCGAGGAGACTAATTTATGGCGAGAAATGGGAAAGTGTGTTATAACTTCTGCATACATTGACTGATTTGGATGAAACTTCAGCTGTGTGTTCATTGTAAGAGGCCGATCACATGAATATGACTTTTGTGAGTCAAAGTTATAGCGCCACCAACTGGCAGCAGGAAGTGCTTGTTTTATCAAAAATGCTTTGAATCACCGTCTTATTTTCACCCAATTTACTTCAAATGTTTAATGTTTAATGTTTATCTTCATCACCCTTGCTCCAGTGCTTAAAAATTCATCACCTATGGCCTGATTCACACAGGAAGCATAAGTAGACCATATTTTCAGAAGCAAGTAGATCGCATAGCAGGAGCAGAGCTGATGTAGCAGTGCTTAGTGGTTTCAGTGATAAATTTATTTTAGCTGAATTATTTTGGTGCCAAGTCAAAAGAGCTCAAAGAGCTCCAGTTGCAGATTTGGACATGATGTTTTATTAACAAAATTTGGTAGGAGAATGATCAGTTAATTAACACGAAAGGAGCAATCTCGTGTTAAATTATTATGGAATAAATGCTCATAAATGGTGCTGGTTCATGTTTGGAGCATTGTCTGAAGTAGATGAAATAGGTTCTTGAAAAAGCTTGAGCTTGCTCACTTCATTCAGGATATGCACCGTGATCCGCTTTGCAAGTGACGTTAAGCGTAGTGTGCGTTCCCCTAAAAGGCTCTCAAACATTTTACACTATTCTGTGTTCTCGTGTATCTTCTTGGTACCAATCACAATTCAGATTTTACACTAAAATGTCACATTCTATAGCATTGCTTAAACTTTAGTTTGCTTCAACCAGAAGAATGAAATGGCTAAAAATAATAATAAATAACCACTTTCCCTTTAGTATTGAAAAGAATGCATGAAAAAAATGCATTTTAGGGTTTTAAAGATTTTATCAGCAGGACCATGAGCTGTAAGTTCAGTGTCTGTGGTTGTTAATGAGTTCACCCAGAAATGTAAATACTGTCATCATTTACTCACCCTGACTTTCTTTATTTTGCAGAACATAACTGTTTTCTTTCTTTCCTTTCCTTTTTTTCCCCCCTTTTTTTCCATTTGTTCCAATGGAAGTCAAGGGTAACAAAACCTTGTTCTGCAGAAGAAAAAAAGAGTCACTGGGCATTGCCAAATGCTCTGCTTCGTGCTACTTGCCCAAGTGAACATCTCCTACTGTGTTTGCTAATTCATGTACTGTGTGCTTTTTTTCTTTAAAGGTGTAAAGGTTATTGGTCATGATACAACAGTCATATATGGAGAGAACGCCACTTTGTTCTGTCAGCTGACTGAGACGGATGATAGTATAACTCGTATTATATGGATGAAAAAGACGACAGAAAACCCTGAAGAGCATAAATTCTTTGCCATTCGGCCAGATGGTATAACTGAACACCAAAATGGATTGAGGGACAGAGTACAATTCATTGGGAACATTGCAGAGAAAAATGGATCAATTCAGATACTCAGAATGAGGCTTCTAGATGAAGGGATCTACACATGCGTTTTCAACTTATTTCCTAGCGGGACATTTGAGACGTACATCAATGCTACAGTTTTTGGTATGATGGCTTGATAATTTTTTTTCTCTGATTTACAGCAATGACATACACCGATCAGGCATAACATTATGACTACCTTCCTAATACTGTGTCGGTCCCCCTTTTGCTGCCAAAACAGCCCTGACCCGTCGAGACATGGACTCCACTAGACCCCTGACGGTGTGCTGTGGTATCTGGCACCAAAATGTTAGCAGCAGATAAGTTGTGGGACCTCCATGGATCGGACTTGTTTGTCCACCACATCCCACAGATGCTGGATTGGATTGAGATCTGGGGAATTTGAAGGCCAAATCAACACCTCAAACTCATTGTTGTGCTCCTCAAACCATTCCTGAACCATTTTTGCTTTGTGGCAGGGCACATTATCCTGCTGAAAGAGGCCACAGCCACCAGGGAATACCGTTTCCATGAAAGGGAACGTGATTCATCAGACCAGGCCACCTTCTTCCATTGCGCCGTGGTCCAGTTCTGATGCTCACATGCCCACTGTTGGCACTTTCTGTGGTGGACAGAGGTCAGCATGGGCACCCTGACTGGTCTGCGGCTATGCAGCCCCATATGCATCAAACTGTGATGCACTGTGTATTCTGACACCTTTCTGTCAGAACCAGCATTAACTTCTTGAGCAATTTGAGCTACAGTGGCTCGCCTTCGCTCCCCACGTGCATCAATGAGCCTTTTGTGTGCGGCCATGACCCCGTCACCGGTTCACCACTGTTCCTTCCTTGGACCACTTTTGACAGATACTGACCACTGCAGACCGGGAAAACCCCACAAGAGCTGCAGTTTTGGAGATGCTCTGTCCCTAGCCATCACAATTTGGCCCATTTCAAACTAAAATCCTTACGCTTGCCCATTTTTCCTGCTTCTAACACATCAACTTTGAGGACAAAATGTTAACTTGCTGCCTAACGTATCCCACCCACTAACAGGTGCTGTGGTGAAGAGATAATCAGTGTTATTCACTTCACTTGTCAGTTATGCCTGATCGGTGTATATGCATATTTCTATGTTTTGATTCCCAAACATCTCAATTACTTAAAATAGTTTATGCTTACATAAAACTTAAAAGGCTTCTATTGTATGTGCTAGCAAAATTTGTTAGTGATTTTTCACATGCTTTTAGTAGTTACAAGAAGACCAAGAGCAGACTAAGCTATTTTAGTCACAGTTCACTGTCCACAATGAATGATTATCTTTATTTTTCTATTTCAAATGTAGCTCGTCCTGTGGTTAATGTCAAAGGGGAAGCACCTGTTGCTGGTTATTTAGAGGCTAAATTAGCCTCATGCTTTGCCTCTAATGCCCGGCCTGCAGCAGCAGTTATGTGGAGATTAGGAGATCTGGAAAAGTCTCTAAAGACTGAAACCAACCATACAGTGCACTCCAATGGGACCGTTACTGTTGTGTCCTACCTACTTGGTGTTCCAGTCCAACATTTAAACAAAAAGAACATCCAGTGTATGGTGAAACACAACACACTGAGAGAGGACCTTGTGCTGAACTACATAATAAACATCCATTGTAAGTATGTGGTGTATCAACCAACAGCTTGCATACGAATGATTGTTATATACTTTTCATATAAAATCTAATGTTCTAAATGCAATTCTCTATAAAACAAAGACTTTTTATTGAACATGATGAATTGTTTATGTATTTTTTTATTGCGAAAATTGGTTATAACAGAAAAAAAAAACAGGAAAAAAGGGGGATGACGAAGATGAATTAACATGAACTTACATTTCGTTAAATTAGTCTTTCAGTAGACGCTCTGGTGGATTCTGTTAGTTCATTTAGAAAATGGTTCATCAGACTGGTTTAAAACTCCTAAGTTTGAATCTTTTTGAATGATTCTATAAAAGAACCAGGTCATAAGAGTAATTTTTGAATGTGCTGTGTTTGTTTTGTGTGCGGCCATGATGAACATCACACAAAGACCATCACTTGTTAATTAAATTTGAGAACTTATATTTTTGCACATTTCTGACATGGCATGAAGGCATCACTATTCTCAACTTTTCCTACTCTGTAACCCACTGTTTAAGAATATGAATATGGCTTAGATTGCCATTTTTCTTCCTGTAAACCCTTACTTAAAGCTGCAGTCTGTAACTTTTTTTGGTTAAAAATTATTCAAACTCTTTTTTTGAGCAAGTACATAACCAGCCAGTGTTCAAAACTATACTTGCCTTAGCCCAATTCACAACGGTAAAGCTTGTTATAATGTGTTATAATTTGAGTGGTACTGGTGGATTTCCACGGGAAATTCAAGCATGGGGTTTTCATCTTTGCGTCATTACGTCACATCTGTATACATAAATAATGAGTCCGGCTAGTAGGCTATCGCATGTGTGGATGCTGCTGCATTTAATGCGTTTTTTCACGTCAGCTGGAATAATTACAATTACCATTTTGATGGCAGACTGTAATCCAGAAAGGTCCAAACGAAAATCATCAGTGACAACTGGGGATTCACCAATAAAAGCAAAAGATTTGACTGTACAGATATTGAAATCTACAGGTAACGCTAATACACACTAAATACACGTAGTCATGCAATGTTGATGTTAACATTAACAATTTGAGAACAAAGTATAACAATAATAATAATTTGTATGGTTTCATGTGACATGAGCCAAGCGATCGTTAGATTTAATCATTGTTGGTAACGCAATTTATTTAAATTTTTGTTTTGTTTTTTTCAGTTTTTTTCTTATTTTGGTCGTACTTCCAAGATGTAGAATCTGTGATTCCGAAGTACAGTATCCACTGAAAGCCACACAATACACATACTCCTCAAAACATTTGTCACGTCTGTTGTTTTCATTGTGTTTCAAGTTCAGTCTCTGTGACCTAGTTTTCCCCAGTCTGTCTAATTAGTTACTTCATTCACCTGTGCATCGTTAATCACCTTGTTATCCTCATTTGCTTTGTGTATTTAAGCCCTCAGTTCTCCCTCAGTATTTGTTTCACTGCTTGTTTCAGCCAGTTCCTCAGCCCCACCATTGCTGTCGACCTTTAGCCACTCTGCATCTCCCACAAACCATCTGGAAATGCCTAGTGTCTTAAGGCCACCAGCTCTGTCTCGCACTGAGAGTTCCCTGTCTCCGTCTCCAGCCTCTGTGCCCCCTGCTCCACCTCTGCCTGTCGACACTTTGGCGCCACCTTGGCTCCTCTCTTCCTCAGCTCCACCGGAAACCATTGGCCATACGGCTTCTCCGGGCTCCCTCGTTCCTCCGGCTGCACCTTCGTCAGTCGTCGACCTGCCTGCACCTTTGGCTTTGTCTGGCTCCGCCTTCCCCTCAGCGCCGCCTTTGTCCTCCGTCCCACTGGTTCAGCCTCTGCCCTCTGGTTCCCCCGGTTCCACCTTGGGCGCTCCTCGCTGCGGGTACACCTCGGTCTCCAGGACCTTCAGCTTCACGTGGGCTCATCGCCTCCATTTGTGGCTGCATCTCCGTTGGTCATCCCCAGGGTGTCGTCTACCACCACCAAGTTGACTCCTCCATGACTCCTCCCACCATTGACTCCACCCTGGGGCCTCCTCCTGGCTGGTCTCTGGCATTACATCTAGCTCCTGCTCCTGGCTTCTCTCTGGCTCCTCCTTCCATCCACTCCTCCTTGGACCATTTTTTTCTTTGCTTTGGGCTGTTTTTTTCTTTTGGTTCCACGTCCACCTCCAGAGCCCCCTCCCACCCTCCTCAGATGGTCTGTTTACGGTGCGAGGATGCGCCTATCGGGAGGGGGCGCTAATGTCACATGTCTTGTTTTCATTGTTTCAAGTTCAGCCTCTGTGACCTAGTTTTCCCCAGTCTGTCTAATTGGTTACTTCATTCACCTGTGCCTCGTTAATCACCTTGTTATCCTCATTTGCTTTGTGTATTTAAGAGACCACGTATAACCAGTGAGTTTCATTATTAAATTTCCTGTCTCCTGTTCATCCTCGTTTCTGTGAGCTTATATCCTACATGTACGTGACCGCATTAGATGCATCTGCACTGAGCTGTGCCGATGCACAACCCACATAAAGAATTCCGCAAATAACTGCAATTGTAGGTTTCAAACAGAGATGGCGACAGTCAACTTTCGGACTGCAGCTTTAATTAAAAAAGGTTTCAGTTTTGCATACAGTAAATGCTGTTTATTTAGTTTTTTTGGTTTTTTTTGCTACTTTATTTCTTTTCCTAGATCCTCCAGGGTCAGTGGTTGTAGTGCCTGACAGTCCAACAAATGCTAAAGAATTCACATGTGTAGTGGATGGTAACCCAGAACCAACCAACTATACCTGGACTAGGTAATATAACACTGCAAATAAAATCAGCACTTCTAAAGTTCTAAATAGACTTTTGATTAGAGAAGCCTTGATCCATTTGAGCCAAATTTAGTGTCAGTTTTTACGAAAGCTTTCTTTCTTGTTCATGATGTTTGTAAGGCCTGCAACATTCAGTGCTGTATTTAAAAAAAAAGTCATTTCCATTTACTTTGACTTTACAGGGAAAATCAGACCGATAATTAGCAAGAAGGTAATACGTTACTGAATCAAAGGCGTGTTGTATGACAGAGTCACTAAGATAAAGATGTTTAGTGGCAGTTGCTTTCTCTAACTATTTTTTCACGCCTGCACAAAGCTGACAAGTTGCTTTTGCATATACAGTATTGTGATTTTTGGATATTGTGCATACTGTTTTAGGACTTTACTATCATATTGAGACATATTTCTATGTGAATGGCTTAGGGAGCAAGAAAAAAAATCGGATTGTGAAAAGTGAGCACTACATATTGGAATGGAGGCAGATCTGAGTGTGATTGGCTTAACTGTAACATGACTTAACTGCAGTCATATCACAGGGAAATTTTGAATAATGATTACTAGTCAAAAAATTAACCACAGGTGAATCATTTACAATAAGACCAGTAACATGCATTAAGAAAATAAATACTGTAAATTTTGATTTCATTCATAACAGCTTTGTTTAGATAAAAGCATCTACCAACTAGTTGCAAAGGTCATAGGCATGAAGGTTTTGTTAGTTTCAGAGAGAGAGAGATGGAATGTGGATGGAATTTTAATTGTTGGTGGGTGGTTGCTAAAGTGTTTGTAGGCAATTGTTAGTTTTCCAGCTGATATCCAACCTTGTTTTACCGGAACATGTTCAGTCATCTTTCATTTCTCTCTGTTTTAACAGAGTGAATAAAAGTACTCCCTATTATGAAGGCAACAAGCTCATTTTAGAGAAACGGTCTCCTGACTTTAATGGATTGTTCATCTGTCAAGCTTCAAACCAATATGGAAGCTCAGCAGGTTCTCTGTATGTGAATGTTCATACTGGTGAGTCTATTTTTGTTTTTTATAAGTTACAATACATGTTGTTTGTTATTCTTAAAACACTTATCCTATGAAAAGTTGTGTTCTGTTCATAGTGATGCACCATTGGTGATTAACTGAATTGAGAATGCTGTTTAATGTCCAACTGAGTTGCTACATTTCACTTGAGGTAGCAAACAGAACATTTACATTTATGCATTTGGCAGTAAAAAATACAATTGTCCATGTCACAATTGATCAGATACAAAGATATTAAAAATCTACATTATGTGGAGATTCAAAACTGTGATGCTATGATCGTTTTAACTGGATATCCCTGCATCATATTAATCTCCAATGGTAATTGGTAATCCATGGTGAAGCTAATCTGTGCCGACCCATGTCTGTATAAATCAGGGGTCTCCAAACTTGGTCCCTAGTAAGACCTTGATTAGCTGGTTCAGTGTTTAATTGGGGTTGAAGCTAAATTCTGCAGGACAGTGGCCCTCTAGGACCGAGTTTGGAGACCCCTGGTATAAATAGATATAGTCTTTGTCAGCCCTTTTAGAAGAACAGTAGTTGTAGAAGTTTGAACTTGACAATGTTTTACTTATCTCCACCCTTCTTTCCTAGATTCCAGCACAGTCTGTTGGGGTCTGTTTGTTTTTTTCATCATATTTTTTCTTCTCTGTGCTGGTGCTGTTGTGATATTCAAGACCAAGCCGTGAGTTTAAACACTTGATTTGTCTCATTTTAACATGAGGGTTTGGGGTTTTTGTATTTTAAATATTAAAAAATATAGTTTGTTTTGGTCATATTTTAACATTACCCTACAATGTTACTCCAGACATAGTACGAATTAACACTTTTTCCAGTGATAAGCTATTGACACAATCACAGCCAATCATGTTATGTTTGCTTTTTAATGTGGTTATGAGAAGTAGGATTTTAAACTAATGAGATCATAACAGTGGACTAACAAGCATGATGCTCCAGAAATGGAAACCAAGCGATCAACAAAATATCCTGACAAAAAACTGAAAGTAAAAAAAAAAAAAAAATGCAGGTAAATTTTAATGCCAATGTGTTCAATGTTCAGTTTTTTTCCCCGAAGAAAATATAAAAAAACTTGAAAGGGCATAATAGCGCATTATCATAATCAGTCTGTGAAAAGGGTCTGTAATTTATAATCTCTATATTGTTTCTAGTGCACATATGTTTCCCTAATCAATCACCTGATTCGGGTCATCAGCTCATTAGTAAAGACCTGAGATTGGTGTGTCAGACAAATTAATGTTCAAATTGTTAAGTGTTAGAGGCTCCAGGACCAGGTTATGAACATTACAACAGACTGACACATTTGGACAATCTGGTGATGTCATATTTAATTTTAGGGACTGGCTTCCAGTATCACTGCGTTCCAATGATGAAGGACCACAGGTGCGTTTTTGTTGTTGTCGTTGTTTGAAAATACCATGTTATATGTACTACTTCTTATATATTGATATAGTGTGTGTATATATACACTGTTCAAAAGTTTGGGTTTGGTAAGATGTATTCAGAAGAAGTCTCTTGCTCACCAAGGCTACATTTATTTGATTACAAATACAGTAATATTATGAAATATTTCAATTTAATGAAATGTATCGCTGTGATGCAGTAATTTATCTGTCTTCAGTGTCACGTGATCCTTCTGAAATCATTCTAATATTATTTAATATTATCACTGTTGAAAACAGTAAGTGATGCTTAATATTTTTCTGGAACCCGTAATACATTTTTTTAATTTTTTATTCTTTGATTTAAATAGCAATTTAAAAAGAACAGCATTTATTTGAAATCAAATATTTTGTAACATTATAAATGTCTTTACATTTACTTCTGATAAATTGAATGCATTAGAAGATTATATGCATTAAATGCAGAATAAAAGTTTTAATTTATTTCAAAAAGTAAACATCTTTGACCCAAACTTTTAAACTGTAGTGTAAATGGTTTAGATTTTATATATTATCAATTTGTCTAAACCTTTTCTATAGGATAGTGCAGGACAAGACAATCTATGATGATCAGCACAGACAGGCAGGTGATCTTTTATGATTTGTCATATTTATAAAAACATAGATGTAAACCAGTAATTGTGTTCTGTTTGCTTGTATTTTGTTTTGTGATTTCACAGGAATGAAGAGCTTCCAGATTAGAGACAGTGACGGATATGTGCCGGCCAGTGGTCCATCACGAGCTGGATATCTCAAATCACCAGATGTGCCTTTGTCTAGAAAGAAAAAGTTTTTAACTGATAAATGGAGGATTCAAAGTGAAATCACTGCAGACTTCAGCTAACATGACGGGAGATCACATAGATCACAAGACAGCAGAAGCCACCATAAAGTATCAGATTAAGTAGAAAGTAGAAGTGTCAGGAAAGTACCGTACTTTCAATATATACAGGGGTAGTGATATTATATTTCAAGCTACAAAAGTCAATTTTGAAAACAGTACCAGATCTGGCAAGCATTACTTGAGTACAACGCCACTCACTGTGATTAATGTGCCTGAAAGCCCTGATAAAGCGGAACTGAAGTACGAACTGAAATGACGTCACTTTAAACTGCTGGATCTGTCTTGGATTGATTGATCTGTCTTCGATTGATTGCTCCTGTCTACCCTGTTTGCTATTGCTGCTGTGCTCGCATGTGCTCTGCTCTGCTCTTTTGGGATTTTTATTTGATATAATTTCTCTGTTGTTTAAATTACTAATTATAACCAACTCATCTTCATATATTGTCTAACATTGCCTACCACATTAAATCTAACATCACTAGCTTTTAATCTAAATCACTATCGCACGTTAGCTTTTCGCTAGCCTGTTAGCTTGCCATCTCTGCACCCGGGTTTCCTGTTTTCTGAGTTCACTAAACAACTGTGGTGAGTTGGATTACTAAATGGACTCCATCAAACAACTTTAAGTTGGATTAATCAACAAATACGGTAAGCCATGTCTTCTTCTCCAGTCATTGTCACTTGCACAGCATGTTTCATGTTTAGTGTATCTGACTCCGTTGGCGAGCAATGCGAGCGTTAATTGTTATAAACACATGTGATAAATGTAAGGAGATAGTCAGGCTGACAGAGAAGATTTCAGAATTAGAGACACGCATCCAGACTTTATTTGAGAGTAGTGAGAATGTAACAGCTTTAGACACTGCTTTGGATGCGACTAGCTTGGTGAACGTTGTACATTGTTCGGTTCCGGCTGTAGAGCCCGTGCAACAGGGCAGTTGGGTAACGGTCAGACGGCATAGTCGCGGATCAAAAAACACTCTTTCGTTCCGATTAGAACATCAAACAGGTTCTCCGCACTCAGTGACACACCCACTGAGAATCCTGTTGAAAGTGCCCTAGTTATTGGTTATTCTATTACACGGAACGTGAAAATGGAGACACCAGCCACCATAGTCACATGTTTACCGGGAGCCAGAGCGCCTGACATCAAAGCAAATTTAAAAGTGCTGGCTAAAGCTAATCGCAAATTCTCTAAGATTTCTATTCACGTCGACACTAACGATGTTCGACTTCGCCAGTCGGAGATCACCAAAATTAACATTAAAGAGGTGTGTGAACTCGCAAGTACGATGGCAGATGCAGTTTTTTGTTCTGGTCCGCTCCCTGTTAAAAGGAGTGATGAGATACTTAGCAGACTATCATCACTCAATGACTCAAAAGTGGTGTCCGCAAAATAACATAGGGTTCATAGACAATTGGAAAAGCTTTTGGGGCAGACCTGACCTGTTGAAGAGGGACGGCATCCATCCTTCTTGGAGTGGTGCCGCTCTTCTCTCTAGTAATTTGGCATAAAGTCTTAAAGCTGAACCTTGACTAACTGAGGCCCAGGTCAGGAAGCAGACAGACTGGCTTACCCGACCGTCTGCTAGCTGTCTCTCGTTACAGAAGTCGAATAAATCCCAACACATAGACTCTTTCATCTATATATTATCACATAGAGACTGTGTCTGTCTGTTCCCCGAATTAGTAAATACAAAAAACCATCAACACCATTCAACAGTAAAAACTTAATTGATGTCCAACAAATAAACAACAGATATAATACAGATGATCAAATGATAAAGCTTGGGTTGCTGAATATTCGATCCCTTTCCCCAAAAGTGCTTATTGTTAATGATATGATTACAGATAATAATCTAGATGTGCTGTGTTTGACAGAAACCTGGCTAAAACCTGACGACTACATTACTTTAAATGAGTCCACCCCACAATATTATTGTTATAAACACAAGCCGCATCTGAAAGGTAAAGGGGGAGGGGTTGCTGTAATTTATAATAATAATGTCTAGTTTCAAATATAATTCTTTTGAAGTTTTGGTGCTTTATGTAGCATTATGTAGTGTAATTGATAAATCCCGTTTGACATTTGTGCTGGCTAATGTATACAGGCCACCAGGGCACAATACAGACTTTATCAAAGAATTTCTATCAGAGTTAGTACTGGCTGCAGATAAAGTACTAATTGTTGGTGATTTTAATATCCATGTAGATAATGAAAAAGACGCATTGGGATTAGCATTTAGAGACATTCTAAACTCTATTGGAGTAAGGCAACACGTGTCAGGACCCACTCATCGCCTTAATCATACTCTAGACCTAATATTGTCACATGGAATAAATGTTGATACCGTTGAAATTCTGCAGCAGAGCGACGACATCTCAGATCATTACCTAGTATCATGTATACTTAATTTAGCTAAGGCTGCAAAGCCATCCCTCGCTTCAAATATGGCAGAACTATCACTGCCGCCACTAAAGATTGCTTTTTAAATAATCTTCCTCATCAGTTCCTCGACAAATATTTCTCAGGCCACACCCCCCTCTATCACATTGCAATCTGTGGTGTTGCTGGATGAAGTCGCTGGTGTTTCCCATCCCATGGGCCCAGCATCTAATTCGGAGCACCAACGGAAGACATCATGTCGATTGCCGCATCATTAGGTCGGTTGGATTCCTCCGGAGATGAGGATTCAGCTGTACTGCCTTCTTCGGGAGTCCCAGCATTACCCGAGTCTGATCTGGAGCTTGATGGCGCTGCAGTAAAAGGGTACACTGGGGTTCCCCCTGTTGAGTGTTCTGTTGCGATGCAACCGTGTCCACAGAGCACTTCGACATGGCGTGGTGACACAAAGCACCCATCCAAAGCCTGTAGGTTTACGTCTACTTTGGAGGCGAATAGCTGCGGGCCAGGCCATGTCTGCCTTGCATGCTATAGCTATCCTTCAAGTCCATCAGGCCAAGGTACTCAGAAACATGCAGGAGTGCAATGCTGACCCTGCTCTCATGCAGGAGTTGCATGCTGCGACCAAGGTTACTGCATGCTCTCTGGGTCAGGTGATGTCCACTTGTGTGGTCCAGGAACGCCATCTATGCCTCAACTCCCCTATATCTCAGGCTGGACGAGGACTTTGCCCAACAGTTCATGGCCACACAGAAGCAGACTAAGGCTATCAAATATATTCTGCCCCGGTGACCCTCCACCCAGCCACTGGCACAGACGCTTCAGCCTGCTCCCCGTCGAGGCCGCCCTCCTGCAGCCTACTCCTAAGACGGGCCGCTCAGAGGTGAACTCAGCTCTCCTCCAGTGGAGAGCCGAAAGGAGAATCCTTGGTTTTCCTCTTTCACCACTGGCCTCACCTCCGGTGGCACCCTATTCATGGTTAAAGAAAGAACTGACATTTTCACCTCCGAGCCCCACGAAGGCGCGGTTGGCAGTGTGCGACGCATAGCCTTGCCATTCTCAGCCTCCTCTGTTGTCAGGTTTACGTGGCCACAAAATCTGCACACTGGCTTCCATCAAGAGGGTTGGGGGCCTGCAGGCATTTTTTGACGAAGTGTGCCTGGAATTCGGGCTGGCTAACTCTCACATGATCTTGAGACCCTGGCCTGGATACGTGCCCAAGGTTCCCACCACTCCTTTCAGGGATCAGGTGGTAAACCTGCAAGCGTTGCCCCTGAAGAAGGCAGACCCAGCCTTGGAACTGCTATGTTCAATATGCACCCTTTGCGCTTAAGTAGATCGGACACACTGTTTCAGGACCTCAGACCAGCTCTTTTTCTGTTACGGAGGGCAGCAGAAAGGGAAGGCTCTCTCCAAGCAGAAGTTGTCTCACTGGATAGTGGAAGCCATTGTCCTGACATATCAGGTTCAGGGCCTGCCATGCCAGAGTGTATATGATTTTTAATAGGGAGCCAGTGCAGTGTTGACAGAACTGGGCTAATATGGTTATACTTCTTGGTTCTAGTAAGAACTCGAGCTGCTGCGTTTTAGACCAGCTGCAGTTTATTTATGCGAGCAGGGCAACCACCCAGTAAAGCATTACAATAATCTAGCCTTGAGGTCATGAACGCATGAACCAACTGTTCAGCATTTTGCATTGAAAGCATGTGCCGTAATTTAGATATATTTTTAAGATGGTAGAATGTAGTTTTACAGATGTTAGAAATGTAGCTTTCAAATGAAAGATTGGTATCAAAGAGCACACCCAGGTTCCTAACTGACGACGAGGACTTGACAGAGCAGCCATCAAGTGTTAGACAGTATTCTAGGTTACTAGTTGTGGAGGTTTTTTTTGTCCAATAATTACAAATTCTGTATTTTCTGAATTAAGTTGCAGGAAATTACTAGTCATCCAATTTTTATATCAGCTATGCATTCCGTTAATCTTGTGAATTGGTAAGTTTTGTCAGGGCGTGAAGAAATATAGAGCTGAGTATCGTCAGCATAACAATGAAAACTAATGCCATGCTTCCTAATGATATCTCCCAGTGGTAGCATGTACAGGGTGAAAAGCAACGGTCCTAGCACTGAGCCTTGCGGTACTCCATACTGAACTTGTTATGGGTGTGACATCTCTTCATTTACTGCTACAAACTGATAACAGTCAGATAAGTATGATATAAACCAGGCCAATGCAATTCCACTAATGCCAACAGTTGTAAAATTACATTTTGTGACACAATAAAAGTAGTATTTTTAATTACGCTGGGTTTCTCGTCCACTATTGACTTGCCATTAGTATCACATCACTTCACCACGTGACAGCAGCAAGCAGGCTCCTGATTGGTTAACGTGTAATGGAGTTACTATTTTGTTATTGAGAGGAAAGCGCGCAGCACATATTTACATAACCAACCGTCACTCATTAGTGTTTTGCTTTTTTTTTTTTTTTTTTTTTACTCTAGCTATGTATACCTGGTTGATGTACAGTACATTTAGCTTTATTTACCTAATGTGTGCTAATACCAACTATGTGTGCATGAGCTGATTTGGCACTATTAAAATAAGCGTTCTGATCTTGGGTGCACACATTATTATTCATGACACTAGCTATGCCTCAGTTGATCTGGCCCAGGCATACATAGTAACCATGGTCTTAACATGGTTCACTGCTTTCTTTGTTGATTGTCTGTTTGTGCAGCTTTTATATGCTTCCCAGTGGGTGTCTGCACAGTGTATATGTACATAGCTTTTTCTGCAGCAGCAATGTGAGGAGATCTTGACCATTTTTAACCACACTTAAAAAGGTATTAGTTTAATTAAAAAAAGGATAGCAGGGCTCAACAGTAAGGACTGCCCATTGGCCTGGGGACAGTGTAAACTACACTCGGGGGACTTGACACAACTGTCACTTGACTGGTTGGGCCAATGCTGCATCACGAAAGTTTATCATTTTTACATGTTTTTAAGCCTTGCCGGTTCAAAAATTCAACCGCAAAAAGACGCAAAAGAGAACTTTAGCTTGGAACATAACAATAGGGGACTTCATTGCATTGCAGATATATGTCACTTTGCTCACAGCTAATGTATCAAGTGTCTTGTTGAGATACGATCAACAAAACCTGCCTCAGAGCAGCTGAGCTGTGTAGAGTTGGTTCATGATGAACAGTTGCAAACTGATCTGCCATGAACTGAAAAAACACAAGCTTGTTTCTTGTGTTTTTTCAGTTCATGGTAGATCAGTTTACGACTGTTCATCATTAACCAACTTGACTCTAAAAAAGTTTGCTCATCTTAATGATCACACTTGCTTTGTGAGACAGGCCTCTTGTGTCAAGGTGGTTTCATAGGAAGCCAAAAAATGCAAATGCTATTCAAAGACTTGAAAAAAAAAAAGGTTTCTAAACCATTCCACTGAACAAAATATCACAAATCACAAAATATCCCTGGTTCAGAGCCAAACTTCCAATCATGATGTCGACTATTATATTACACTATTACATTATTACATTATTATAATATTATACCAAAAAGTGCTTAAGAAGAACATGTACAACAGCTGAACTGTAAAAGCAAATCCACAAAGGAATGGCTCAGAAGAAGTTTAGAAGTTAGAAGTTTAGAACAACCAAGTCAACGTTCAGATTTTAATGTTGTGAGGAAATGAATGGGGAATGGGCAAAAATATATACCCAAAAAATGGCGTGGGTTTTACTTCTAAACCATTTAATTGTGATTAAATTGCATAAATAATACGAGGAAATGTATGGGTGTATTTAGTTGTTCTACGCAAAACAACTGAATTTGACTGTTTGTCAACTTCGTCCTTCAATACTGTCCAAATTCCAGTATAAATATGTCCACAGATGTTGACAAAGGACACATTTCATGGTGTACTTACAGATTCACATCACTGTAAGTCAAATTTGCAACAGTGTGATAAGCTTTATATGGGGCGCCAGCAAAGGCATCCAACAAACTGTTTAAACACAGATTAAATTAACAGAGCAGAAGCAACTGCTTATCAGCAGCCGTTTTAAGATATGTAAATTCTGTATATATTCGATATATATTAGTGCATAATTACCATCGCACACCTGTAAGTAATGGATAGGTGCGTAGGACAAAGGATCACCAAATCCAAAAATCTCAATGAAGAAAGGGAAATACGCTGCAAATTTTAGTGTGTAATTTTAATGATTTCTGATTTTGGTCACACTATCATAGTGTGCTGGATTTCCTTTTATTCATTGAGATAATAAATATAAAAACACAAGCAGCTCATACCTGTGAAAGAATGTGTCCTCAAACCTCAAGGTCATATGGCAGGTACTAAAACAAAGCCTCATTTATGAAGCAAGAGCAGAATTGATTTCTGTATAAATAATTGCGTTAAACAATGTTGCATTAAAATATAGAAATGCTGCTGTAGATCTATCCTATGACTTAAGTTGAGAAGGCAGTATTGTTCTTTGGTCTTTTTTTTTTTGAGTGTTTTAAAATAGTATGACTACCTATTCTGTTTGCTCCTTTTCTTTACCAAGTACTGTGTGTATAATTTTGTTGTTTGAAGAGAAGTTTAAAGTCCCTTTCCTTTGTTCGGTCATTTTTTTGTTGCTACTTCAAATTCAGGTATATTAGAAATTCTTTATTAGACGCAAGTTTACATTTTAACTGAAGGTCGTTTTGATGCCGCTAGACCTCTGCTTTACAACAAAGAAAGTTTGATTCAGCAATTTGTTGTTAGTAAACTGTTTATGATTACATGTGGCCATAAAATAGTTATGCAATGTTCCTAAAGGTTTCTTAAGGACAAAACCTTTATCACACTATGTTCACTGGTGCATCCATGTCATTGTATCTTATTTTCAATTATGAACCATTAAACATTTTCAATAAAGCCATTGGAAGGTTGTATAACCTGGGGTTCAATTATAGATGCATACTAACTCTTGCAGATTATTGTAAATGTATCAAATGAAGAGACTGCTTTGGTCCACATGGTGTGGTTTAGGTGGTCGTTGAGATGACACAAGCAGCATTATTTCAAATCACCTCATATCCATCCATCCATCCATCATTGCATGCATGCATCCATCCATCCATCCATGCATGCATGCATGCCACCTCAACTGGCTCCTTTCGATGTGGAGGAGCTACGGCTCTACTCTGTGCTCTTCCAGAGTATCCGCATTACTGCAGAAGCTGCACCATCCGTCTGTCAATCTCCTGTTCCATCCCTCCCTCCCACCTCAACCGGTTTCTCTCGATGTGGAGGAGCAACAGCTCTACTCTGTGCTCCTCCCGAGTATCCGCATTACTGCAGAAGCTGCACCGATCCATCTGTCAATCTCCCGTTCCATCCCTCCCTCCCACCTCAACCGGTTTCTCTCGATGTGGAGGAGCAACGGCTCTACTCTGTGCTCCTCCCGAGTATCCGCATTACTGCAGAAGCTGCACCGATCCATCTGTCAATCTCCCGTTCCAACCCTCCCTCACTCGTGAACAAGACCCCAAGATACCTGAACTCCTCCACCTGAGGCAGAATCACCTTCTCATTAAAAGAAAAAAAACATTTCATTTTGTCCACACTATTTTTCTGAACTACTCCAGAAAAAAAAAAAAAAAAAAAAATTTAAAGTGAAATTCCTAAATGCAAAATGTTAAAAAACAGTGAAACTGACTAAAATAGTGTTGTCTGATATGATAGTCTACAGTTTAAAAAATGTAAATATATATATATATATATATATATATATATATATATATATATATATATATATATATATATATATATATATTATTTTATTTTTTTTTTTTGTAGACTATCATATCAGACAACACTATTTTAGTCACAGTTTCACTGTTTTTTAACGGTTCTGTGGTTAATCTGAAAGGAAGCACCTGTTGCTGGTTATTTAGAAGCTATGTTGGCATCATGCTTTGTCTCTAGTGTTTGGTCTGCAGCAGCAGTGATGTGGAGATCTGGAAAATGGGACTAAAAAGTGCTTTTGCCACTTGGATGCAAATGCATGTTATGTGTATTATGTATACAGATAAACAGGGAACATATTTTTGTTTTCTTGGTAGCAGAGAATCTAAGAGCGGTTTAGTAAGTCATATATTGATTCAGTTCTGTGAGTTCATTTAGAGAAGAATTAATTAGATAAATTAGAGTTTGACATGACTCCTGAGTTTGGGAGCTTTTTTGAATGATTCATTAAAAGAACCATTTGTGAATTGGACTATACAGGCTGTGAGGTTGTTATCTGTCCAGCCATGAGGAAAACTACAGAGAACGCTGCTGCGATTTTGTATCAGCCATTGCTCGTCACCAGCAATTTTTTTGTTTTGCATGTTGGGATCAGCATGGGATGTTGGTTTGCTGGTCCCCAGCACGGGAAGTGGGAGTGCTTGTGCATGACTGATCCACCAGCAAGACCAGCACTATACCAGCATAACATGGAATTCATGTTGGTTCATGTTGGATTTTTCAGCAGGGATGGTACACTTACAAACTAACTTGTTAAACAAATTTGTGAACTTATATTTTTTTTCTGACACTTTGCATGACCCACAATTTTTTACTCTGCAAACTACAGATTGAAATCGCTGGCTTAGAAGAATAGTTTTTCTTCCTATGAACCTTCAGATGCTGACCAACGCAGACAATCACCATTAAAGTAAGTCACTTCTCAGTCATTCCACTACCCGACAAATGAAAAGCGCCAACAGGGTAACACGCTGATCCACTAAAACCAATGAAGTGTATTTTGCTGTTAGCCAGCATCTGTCGGTGACAAGCTTCGGTAAATAATGTTTATGGACAAAGGTATTTAAAAAAAAAAAAAAAATTCTTACTGATTCTTCTTGACATACCAATTTAAACTTTCAAACCTCCAGAATCACAAACACTAAAGAATTCCAGTGTAAAGTGGATATAACCCAGAACCAACCAACTGCACTTGGACAAGGAAATGATTTGTAAATGCTCAGCCTGGTCTCATCGTTAATACATAGGTATTAATACGTAACTTTCAAAGACACAAAACGTATGTTTTTGTACATTTGGATAGGTGCTGAAACATAAGATATTAACGTATTGGTGACATTTAAACGTAGCATTATTACATTTTTAGAGCTATAAAAACTTTAATCATTTCCCTTTTACCATTTTATAAATGTAAGATCCCCTAACCTAAACAGACCCATTTTATGCAGAATATTCAAAAAATAAAACAATATAGCATTAAAACGATATTTTGAGCCGCTAATCCTACACCTACCCATAATCATTCCTCTAAACTATCTACTGTTAAAAATAAAAGCATAACGGACAGACAAGTGCAATCACAATAATGTTTTTTTTAAACTGCTGTAAAGCATGTTGTAACGCTTCTTGAGTGCGTGATTTTTAAAATTTTGAATTGATAAGTCAAGCGAGCGTGGGATTTGACGTTACAGTCGCTGGCTGCTTAGAGATGAAGATCGTTGGATAAAGGGCTAATTTTGGATCTGTTCAAATCTTTAGGCTCGCAAACCTACATTTTGGATTCTAAAGATTTGGATTAAACCAAACAAATAAAATTGATGTCTTTTGTGGATTTATGTTGTGTTTTGGTGTATTTTATGATTGTATTGTCGCTGCATAGGAGAAATATTACAGTAAGTAGATGAGTAAACTGCATTTAATAAATGCGACTGAAAACTTTGATATGACAATTAAATACAATAGAATCAAAAAAAGGAACAATAACACATTGTTTCAGCCAATCTCATGGTAATCTTAAGTACCTATAGAGTAGCATTGCATGCTTCATATCTCAAAAAAGCCTTTAGTTTTATTAGATTTATAAAACACAGATAAGCTGTACTGACTCTTTTACCAACTTGATGCAGGTTCACTGCGGTTTCGACTCGTAACCAGCAACAAACAAACGCACTTGCAGAACTCCATTGCTGCTCCAGAAAAACAAACTGCATCCATTGATTCCTTAACGCTGGGTTATATGGGAAGCTGAACAAGGTTACCTTTCCCTCACAACCAGAAACACACTTTGACATTGTTGATTTCGTGGTCTAAAAACAAAGTGCTGACGATAGTTCCCGAAACCCGAACAAAGCACGTTGATGGGCACGCTCTCGCTCTTGCAAGCACTCATCCGGGAGAAGTGCCCATTCAAGGAATTCCACCCATTTTGACGTAATACATGGCCATAATCAAAAAAAAAAACTTTCTGAAACTGATTAGAATCCAGAAGGAGTGTATTTGGCACAGAAATACTTTGTCATACGTCTAACTTTTTTTTTTTTTTTTTTTTTTGGCTATGTTTAGCATGAGCATCAAGTCTGCAGTGGTCAGTATCTATCAAAAGTGGTCCAAGGAAGGAACAGTGGTGAACTGGCGACAGGGTCATGAAGCTCAATGAAGCACGTGGGGATCAAACAGACGAGCTACTGTAGCTCAGTTTGCTCAAGAAGTTAATGCTGGTTCTGACAGAAAGGTGTATGGGGCTTCGTAGCCGCAGACCAGTCAGGGTGCCCATGCTGACCCCTGTCCACCGCCGAAAGCACCAACAGTGGGAACGTGAGCATGAGAACTGGACCACGGAGAAATGGAAGAAGGTGGCCTGGTCTGATGAATCATGTTTTATTTTACACAGCGTGGTATGGGAACAGCACCAGATATGACTGCAAAGCCCTGCAAAGAGTCGTGCGCTTATCCGAGCGTATCTCAGGGTCAGCTCTCCCGTCTCTGCAGGACGTCTACACCAAACGCTGCAAAGGTAGAGCTACTAAGATCATCAAGGACTCTAATCACCCTGCAAACCCTCATTTCACGCTGCTGCCATCTGGTAAGCGCTTCCGAAGCCTGATGGCCAAAACTGAGAGACTCAGGAGGAGCTTCTTCCCCCAGGCCATCAGACTCATCACGTGACTTCACTTCAGGATAAACATCGATATACTGACATTGCACTGCACTTTTCTACATTTGTTAACCACATATTTATAAGTCTACAGTTTACTCCACTTATTTTATTCCACTTCTTTATTTTTATTTTTTACTTTTTTTCTACTTGACTTATTTATAATTCTACAGATATATAGATTCTATATATATATATATATATATATATATATACTAAAACTCTTGAATCTTGAATCTACATCACGTGGATTGTCAGGTGCGTGTGCATCGCTTACCTGGGGAACACATGGCACCAGGGTGCACTATGGGAAGAAGGCAAGCCGGCAGAGACAGTGTGATGCTTTGGACAATATTCTGCTTTAAAACTATGGGTCCTGCCGTCCATGTGGCTGTTACTTTGACACGTACCACCTAGATTCAAGAGTTTTATTTGTCACATACACAGTTATATACAGAATATACAACCGGCAGTGAAATGTAAAACCTACCTAAGCATTGTTGCAGACCATGTACACCCTTTCATGGAAACGGTATTCCCTGGTGGCTGTGGCCTCTTTCAGCAGGATAATGTGCCCTGCCACAAAGCAAAAATGGTTCAGAAATGATTCGAGGAGCACGACGAGTTTGAGGTGTTGACTTGGCCTCCAAATTCCCCAGTTCTCAATTCAATCAAGCATCTGTGGGATGTGCTGAACAAACAAGTCCGATCCATGGAGGCCCCACCTCACAACTTACAGGACTTAAAGGATCTGCTGCTAACATCTTGGTGCCAGATACCACAGCACACGTTGAGGGGTCTAATGGAGTCATTTACTAACTAGTTCATTACTTTTAGACCTTCCTGACAAACTTAAAGCACTACTGTTTATTTCATTTGTGTCTTTGTTCTGTGTGTATTTGTAAAAAACAACGAAAGAGTGAGACTTCTTATACATCATATTGTGATAAAATATATAAAATTAGATAAAAGATAAGAGTTCCCTAAACAGGGAATCAGACTACATATAAAATATGTTGGCAATGTGTTAGAAAGCACGGTTTATGATACTGAGGTGGGGCAGTATCACATTTCAAGCCTGGAAAAGTCCCTATTGAAAGCAGTGGCTAAGCACCATTAAAGGGAAGAAAAAAGTCTCTCATTTACTCACCCCCATGCCATCCCACTTGAATTGAATTCAACATAATGACACATTTCAATGTCCATGGAACTGATAAGCATATCTTATATAATTGATTATATTAACAGGACAATTTCACTGATTCCAAATTTTTCTCACTTTAAGCTTTTTTTACATAAATATAACAGTAAAAAGGAGATTAGAGCTCATACATTAAAATCAAGTATGATATTGTTGCACATAGTGCAATAAAAAATTATTGTATTTATATTACTTTTGTTGTATTTTACTTTAGCACTTGTGTGCAGGACTGAATTTATTAACATTTTTCAGGGGATTTGTTGTTTATGTCTACTCTACTGAGGACTTTCATTTTAAAAAGTAGTTAGACAACCTCTTAGTTCAGGAAGTAGCAGTAGTCTAAAGGATCTAAAGTTTAGCAGGATCTAAATGCAAACGGTCCGTTAAGTAAAGTAAGCAAGAGAATCCGCAACAGGTTAAACATCCACACAATGAAATCCAAACACAGGGAAACACAGACGGCTTTGCACAGAGGGTTTGCAAAGATAATGACCGACCAATACAAACTGAAATACAGCTGGGCTATGAAAACATACAGGCTAACAAAGGTAACATTGTAACAAGACAACACCTGGGAATACAAACAAGGAGACCCAATGAGCTACAAAGGCACTACAAACACATAGGAAACTAAGGCATGAAATATAACACAATAAAAGTCCTTAAACACAAAACACAGGGGAATCGTGACACTTGACATTATTCTTGTATATGGCATTAATAAAAAATAAAAAAAAGTAGTGTGGAAACAAAGTTTTACAACACGCTTACATCACACTTCACAATGGTCTAACGTTTACGTCAAGTGAACAAGTTTTCCGGAAATGATGGTTTATTATTTAAAACGTTTAAAATATGAGTATTTCTCTCACATACCTACCTCTATATTACCGATCTGCCCGCATTGACACTATATGATACTTGAAATTAGCTGGATAACATCACCGTTTCACCTGAACGGCTGTACAAATTCTGTTGCATTATTTTACTTTTAACAATGTGAAGCTGCTTTGAAACAATTGGACTTGTTAAAAGCGCTATATAAATAAAGGTGATTTGATTTGATACCTATTGTTACACTTCATAACACAATGGTTCATCAACTGTCATACTATGGATTAACATTGTTTATTTTGTGTGGTTTTTGGCTGCGTTTAACAGAAGAGGGCAAAGGGCAAGTGTCGTGGCAGGGGCAGGGGCAGGGGTCAAGGCTGCCGCAGGGGGGCACCCTCGCCGTGGGGGCTGGGCCAGCTGAAGCGGTTCACCAATATCCACATGAGCAGGCTTGAGACGGTCTATAGCTACCCGCTCAGGCCTGCCCTCCATATCCACAACAAAGTTCTTAGATCCTTGGGCACGTAGGACTGGGGGAGGTCATGGTGAGACGTTGGAATGGGAACAAAAGCGTCTGCAATGTCCCAGGACACAGCACGATGGGAGGCAACCGTCCAAGGGGCCGTGGCATCTGGAAGAAACGACTCAATGCCGAAAAACTCCATCTTATGTTCTCCTCAAACTTTAAAATTGTCCAACATCATTGTTTTAGCTTTATTTTTTGTAAAGGCTGTTTTTGTCTTTGTATGTTTGTTTTAACACTGGGTCGATGTTTCCAAGTATGTCACGGCCGCAACCTTTCCGACATGATGACGTTATACTTCACAACACTGAAGTCGAGCATTCGGGGTTAAAAAGTATATACATTTAAATTTTTTTTTAAGAAAATGACCAATCATTTTACTAGATAAGACCCTGTTCCTCATCTGGGATTGTGCAGAGCCCTTTGAAGCCCTTCGAAGCGCTTTGAAACTGCATTGATTTGGACCTTTAACCCGTTGGTTGCCACTGAAGTCTATGATGTGGAGAAAAATCCCAGAATGTTTTCCTCAAAAAACGTAATTTCTTTTCAACTGAAGAAAGAAAGATCTTGGATGAGATGGGGGTGAGTAAATTAAGTGAAATAATCCTTTAAACTGAATGTAGCTTTAATGTGTCTTCTGATAAAAGCATTCACCAAATGCTTAAATGCACTGTATCTGTTGTTGAAGATTTATTAGCGTTTTAAAATGGTATGACTGCCTGTTCTGTTTGCTCCTTTCCTTTACCAAATACTGTGTGTTTGACTTCTGGTTGAAGTCATTTTCCTTTGTTCTGTCCACTGAAGTACTTCAAAGCCAAGCGTATTAGCAATGCTTTAATACATGGAAGTTTATACAGGTTACATTTTAACCTGTAGCTGAAGGTTGTTTGGATGCCGTTAGACTTGAGCTGGGTATATCTATAATGTTAAACCTCTTAGCCTGTTTGACAACAATTAAATCTTGATTCAGCAACTTGTTGTTAGTAAACTGTTTGTAATGTAAACATTGAAATAAAACCAAGTGAAGGTTGTAGCCTATCTTTCCCATTCCCGTTTGAAGTTGACTTTGGTTACTTTACTTTCTAGTCTAAAGGACATGGTGATGGATTATTTGTCAATGCTTTTCCGGTCTCTCACAAATGTTTTACATTCCCTGAGAAACTTTGTGTTCCCTCACAAAAAGGATGTGTGACACACACTTGCGAACTTCACTAAATTTCCTTTTGGGAAAATCCCTGCCCCCATTTTGAAGTGCGTTCCACTTTGTGAAGTGGACGTGGGAAGTTTATATGGATAGACACGATTTTGACAGAGGGAGCGAGTCTACTTCATATGTACACTTCAGGCAGCTCGATATACCACAATGCAACACGATTGTGATATCACCGCATATCATGTTTAATTTACCCCACTACAAACAACTTTATATTTGAATTATTTTTAAAAACAACCCAAACACACCTATATACATATATAATGCTGCATTAAACAATTTCAGAAGGGATCAAAAATAATAATAAATCAACTCCATAGTGGATTCCAAGGGCTTGATGTGGTGATCAAGGGCTTAGGACGTCCCAAATCAGCCCATTGCAAAGGTTCCGATCAGTAGCACTTATACATTGTAAGCAATGACACACATCTGAGTGAACGAGATGGAGGAACAGCGCCGCCGCTCCCACCGCGCGCTAAACATCTTTGGCTGCATTCCAGTTAGTTTTTAATATGCCCTTCACTCCCTAACTTCTTTTGGTGCCCCCTCAGCACACCAGCACACCTTAATCATGCTTTAATGGAAACATTTATTTAGTGCCATACATGGTCCACACGCAAACATGGTGGAACTGGCATACACACACACACACATTGAGACAGCCAATACTGCAGTGTTTCCTAACAGAGATGATGAAAAGATATTGCCCTCTGCCACAAAACAATCACAAAGGAAATATGTGACTATAAACAGCAAAGCAACAGGATTCCCTGCATTCACAGTTCAACTGCAAGCTGGTTTATAAACTAACAGTTAGTCTACAGCATCTGCATCAGTGCAGAACACAACATCATTACTGAGACACAAATCACTGTGCAATACACTAAACTGTGAATAAAACAAAGCCATAATAAAAACAGCGGGGATTCCCTCCATCTCTGCTGAGGGCGCGGCTGACCCACGAGCAGGTCAACAATAGCCATTTTTCCACCATCGGGCCAAACGATTATTAGAATTGTAAGCAAAGGTTTCAGTTTTGTTTTCAAACCGTTCTCGGCCCGGAAATGACCTGTTGTTAACCCCCTTAGTTACTGTTGCTAACTCAGACAAACAAATGGAGTTGCTAACTGTCTTAGCATGACAGCTGACAGTCTGTCAGTGTGAAAACCTTGTCCCAATATGTTTTTGATAAATTGAATGATCGAGGAGCATTTAAGTGGGACGAGCATTCAAGTTAAACTTGCAATTGGGTGACATAAAGTCACAATTCTGACTGGGAAAAAAGTCAGAATTGTGCTGCTTCAAGTCGAACACCTATTGCGTGTGTATATTTTTAATGTTGTATGTGAAAATGTATTGTTTATTATTTTTAGTATTTTTTATAATATTGATGTTAAAGGTCATTTTGAATTTTATTGTCAATTGCTACATTTATTTATGTAGCCTATGTACACTCACCTAAAGGATTATTAGGAACACCTGTTAAATTTGTCATTAATGCAATTATCTAATCAACCAATCACATGGCAGTTGCTTCAATGCATTTAGGGGTGTGGTCCTGGTCAATACAATCTCCTGAACTCCAAACTGAATGTCAGAATGGGAAAGAAAGGTGATTTAAGCAATTTTGAGCGTGGCATGGTTGTTGGTGCCAGACGGGCCGGTCTAAGTATTTCACAATCTGCTCAGTTACTGGGATTTTCACGCACAACCATTTCTAGGAATGGTTACAAAGAATGGTGTGAAAAGGGAAAAACATCCAGTATGTGGCAGTCCTGTGGGCGAAAGTGCCTTGTTGATGCTAGAGGTCAGAGGAGAATGGGCCGACTGATTCAAGCTGATAGAAGAGCAACTTTGACTGAAATAACCACTCGTTACAACCGAGGTATGCAGCAAAGCATTTGTGAAGCCACAACATGCACAACCTTGAGGCGGATGGGCTACAACAGCAGAAGACCCCACCGGGTACCACTCATCTCCACTACAAATAGGAGAAAGAGGCTACAATTTGCACGAGCTCACCAAAATTGGACAGTTGAAGACTGGAAAAATGTTGCCTGGTCTGATGAGTCTCGATTTCTGTTGAGACATTCAGATGGTAGAGTCAGAATTTGGTGTAAACAGAATGAGAACATGGATCCATCATGCCTTGTTACCACTGTGCAGCCTGGTGGTGGTGGTGGTGGTGTAATGGTGTGGGGGATGTTTTCTTGCCACACTTTAGGCCCCTTAGTGCCAATTGGGCATCGTTTAAATGCCATGGCCTACCTGAGCATTGTTTCTGACCATGTCCATCCCTTTATGACCACCATGTACCCATTCTCTGATGTGGTGGAACAGGAGATTCGTGCCTGGATGTGCATCCCACAAATGTCCATCAACTGCAAGATGCTATCTTATCAATATGGGTCAACATTTCTAAAGAATGCTTTCAGCACCTTGTTGAATCAATGCCAAGTAGAATTAAGGCAGTTCTGAAGGTGAAAGGGGGTCAAACACAGTATTAGTGTGGTGTTCCTAATAATGCTTTAGGTGAGTGTATATTTATGTGCATTTATGTGAATTCCATTTCCCTTATGAGTGTAAGTTGGTTTGAACCCTGGCATAAAAATGGTTAATTAGTAATTTGGCATATAGTCTTAAAGCTAAACCTTGACTAACTGGGGCCCAGGTCAGGAAGCAGACGGACTGGCTTACCCGACCGTCTGCTAGCTGTCTCCCGTTACAGAAGTCAGATAAATCCCAACACATAGAGACTCTTTCACCTAGATATTATCACATAGAGACTGTGTCTGTTCCCGAATTAGTAAATACAAAAAAACATCAAGACCATTCAACAGTAAAAACTTAATTGATGTCAAACGAATAAACAACAGATATAATACAGATGATCAAATGATAAAGCTCGGGTTGCTGAATATTCGATCCCTTTCCCCAAAAGCACTTATTGTTAATGATATAATTACAGATAATAATCTAGATTTGCTGTGTTTGACAGAAACCTGGCTAAAACCTGACGACTACATTACTTTAAATGAGTCCACCCCCAAGATTATTGTTATAAACACGAGCCGCGTCTGAAAGGTAAAGGGGAGGGGTTGCTGTAATTTATAATAATATCTTCAGTATTACTCAGAAGTCTAGTTTCAAATATAATTCTTTTGAAGTTTTGGTGCTTTATGTAGCATTATGTAGTGTAATTGATAAATCCCGTTTGACATTTGTGTTGGTTACTGTATACAGGCCACCAGGGCACAATACAGACTTTATCAAAGAATTTGCTGACTTTCTATCCGAGTTAGTACTGGCTGCAGATAAAGTACTAATTGTTGGTGATTTTAATATCCATGTAGATAATGAAAAGACGCATTGGGATTAGCATTTAGAGACATTCTAAACTCTATTGGAGTAAGGCAACATGTGTCAGGACCCACTCATCGCCTTAATCATAATGTTAGACCTAATATTGTCACATGGAATAAATGTTGATACCGTTGAAATTCTGCAGCAGAGCGACGACATCTCAGATCATTACCTAGTATCATGTATACTTAATTTAGCTAAGGCTGCAAAGCCGTCCCTCGCTTCAAATATGGCAGAACTATCACTGCCGCCACTAAAAATTGCTTTTAAATAATCTTCCTCATCAGTTTCATCTCCTCAGCATCCCAGATAGCCTAGAGGAACTCGATTTTGCAACAGAAACTATTGACTCTCTTTTTCCAGCACTTTAGACACAGTTGCTCCCGGCGCTTAGAAGAAGATTAAAGAAAATAGTCCAACGCCGTGGTACAATGAGCACACCCGGGCCCTTAAAACAGTAGCCAGAAAAATGGAGCGCAGCTGGAAGAAAACAAAATTAGAGATTTTTCGTAATTCATGGAAAGAGAGCATGATCGCATACAGAAAGGCCGTAAAACTGCTAGATCTGCTTATTTCTCGACTCTCTTAGAAGAAAACAAACACAACCCTAGGTATTTATTTGATACAGTGGCTAAGTTAACCAAAAATAAAGCTTATACTTCTGATGGTTGTAAACAGCACAGCAGTAATGACTTTATGAACTTCTTTACGTGTAAGATCGATAATATTAGGAAGAAAATTATAACCATGCAGCCGTCTACTATAGTGTCACATGAGACAGAGCATTGTTGTGTCACTGAGAAAAATTACATTCATTCACTGCTATAGGAGAGGAAGAATTGGCTAAACTCGTTAAATCATCTAAATCAACAACATGTATGCTCGACCCTATACCGACTAGGCTATTAAAAGAGATGCTACCAGAGGTCATAGATCCTCTTCTTAATATCATTAACTCATCTTTGTTATTAGGATATGTACCAGCGTTTAAGTTGGCTATTATCAAACCACTTATTAAAAAACCTCAACTTGATCCTACAGAATTAGTCAATTATAGGCCGATCTCAAATCTACCCTTCCTGTCAAAAATACTGGAAAAGGCAGTGTCTTCACAATTATGTTCCTTTTTAGAAAGAAATGGTATCTGTGAGGATTTCCAGTCAGGATTTAGACCGTATCATAGTACTGAGACTGCTCTCATCAGAGTTACAAATGATTTACTCTTATCATCCGATCGTGGTTGTATTTCTCTATTAGTGTTACTCGATCTTAGCGCTGCATTCGATACTATCGACCACAACATTCTTTTGAATAGACTCAAAATTATGTTGGCATTAGTGGAACTGCATTGGCATGGCTTAAATCATACTTATCTGACCGTTATCAGTTTGTAGCAGTAAATGAAGAGATGTCACACTGATCACAAGTTCAGTATGGAGTACCGCAGGGCTCGGTGCTAGGACCGTTGCTCTTCACCCTGTACATGCTACCACTGGGAGATATCATTAGGAAGCATGGCATTAGTTTTCACTGTTATGCTGACGATACTCAGATCTATATTTCTTCACGCCTGATGAAACTTACCAATTCACAAGATTAACGGAATGCATAGCTGATATAAAACATTGGCTGTCTAGTAATTTCCTGCAACTTAATTCAGAAAAAACTGAATTTTTAATTATTGGACAAAAAAACTCTGCAAGTAGTAACCTAGAATACTGTCTAACACTCGATGGCTGCTCTGTCAAGTCCTCGTCGTCAGTTAGGAACCTGGGTGTGCTCTTGATACCAATCTTTCATTTGAAAGCCACGTTTCTAACATCTGTAAAACTGCATTCTACCATCTTAAAAATATATCTAAATTACGGCACATCCTTTCGATGCAAAATGCTGAACAGTTAATTCATGCGTTCATGACCTCAAGGCTAGATTACTGTAATGCTTTACTGGGTGGTTGCCCTGCTCACTTAATAAACAAACTCCAGCTGGTCCAAAACGCAGCAGCTCGAGCTCTTACTAGAACAAGGAAGTATGACCATATTAGCCCGGTTCTGTCAACACTTCATTGGCTCCTATTAAACATCGAATAAATTTTAAAATCTTGCTTATTACTTACAAAGCACTAAATGGTTTAGCTCCCCAGTATTTGAGCGAACTCTTAACGCATTATACTCCATCACGTCTATTGCGGTCTCAAAACTCTGGCCAGTTGATAATACCTAGAATATCAAAATCAACTGCAGGCGGTCGATCCTTTTCCTATTTAGCGCCTAAACTTTGGAACAGTCTTCCTAGCATTGTTCGGGAAGCAGACACACTCTGTCAGTTTAAATCTAGACTAAAAACGCATCTCTTTACTATGGCTTACACATATAACAATTTCTATTACTCAAATCAGTAAATGATTGTCAGGCTGCATTAACTAGGTCAGCCGGAACCGGGAACACTTCCCATAACACCTGATGTACTCGTTACATCATAAGAAGAATGGCATCTACGCTAATGTTAGTCTCTCTGTTTATACCGAGGTTTACTGCAGTCAGCCAGATCCAGGCCGTATCCAGATCAGATGGTGGACCAGCGCCTGGACATGACCAACGCATCCCTGAAGTGTCTGCAGAGAACATGTCAAATAAACTCCCCGTAAATGCTGCATCGACACGACATCCTCATTAAACCCGTCTTGGCGTGATTTACTCCAATCTCTCGAATAATCTAACAAATATCTATTTGCCTAATATGAATTAAGACCTGCTATGTTGCCAGAATTATAATCATACACTGTTTGTTCGTCGGCCAGAGGAGAACTGGCACCCGACTGAGCCTGGTTTCTCCCAAGGTTTTTTCTCCATTCTGACCCTGAAGGAGTTTTGGTTCCTTGCCACCGCTGCCTCTGGCTTTTGGCTTGCTCAGTTGGGGACACCTAAATTTCTTCTATATTACCGATCTGCCCGCATTGACGCTATATGATACTTGAAATTAGCTGGATAACATCACCGTTTCACCAGAACGGCTGTACAAATTCTGTTGCATTATTTTACTTTTAACAATGTGAAGCTGCTTTGAAACAATTGGACTTGTTAAAAGCGCTATATAAATAAAGGTGATTTGATTTGATTTAATATAAACTATTGAAAAAGTTAATTTTAAAAAATAAATTTACACAGTAAGTACACTATAAAATAAAATGTCTCCAGTTGCACCAGAAATTCCTGAATACAAAAGATGAATATAAATTAGAAGGATTTTATTACAATATTGTCAAAATACATTAGTCATCATAGCAATTATTGCTAATTATTACAAAGATAAAAAAAAGATATACATTTTAATATTTACTACAGCAGCATTTCAAGGCACCTTCTTAGTAGATTTTATTTTTCTCAAACTTGGCCTTACTGGGCTTGTACAGTCATTCAGTCAACAGTCTGAATGAAATCAAAAGTAAGGTTAGACAACACTGATATGCTAAATACATTTTCTTAATGTGAATAAATCATTATAAATGCTTAATTCAGACAGACACATGCATAATCAAATCACAGTAAAACACCAGTAATGGATGGATAGTCGCATGCACATTATGGCTGGAACGTGAACATAATAAAATACAGTCACATGTTAGTTTTTGGACGCAATATGCACTATGAAGTACCAGAATTCACAGTTTCAATTCTAAAAACATTATTGTTGTTATAAATAATATATAACACTACAGCATATGCAAAATATGAGCTGTCCAGCATCCAAAGTGTGACTAAACTCTGGCTGTTAAAAATATGACATTCATATAGTCTAGTAGAGAATGTAAGAGTAAAGCACTACAGTACAACAGCATTCAAAACTATGGCAGGATCCTCAATATCTGCTTTACTCTGGACCATCCGCAACTCGAGCTGAGCAGGACTGGGCTTTCGATCAGGACCAGCCACCTCTGAGAGATGAGCGAAGGTAAGGGATGAGTTACAGGAACATCATTTAGTACGGAACTAATGATATGCCTAACAAAAAGGTCAGCTACCAAACGTTGTCACTCACAAGAAGCACTTTACAATATCTGAAGATACGGTCTTACCTTTTGCATAAGTAATAGTCCTCTTTATGACATGGTGCATGACAGAAGCCGTCTTCTCACAGGCCGTCTGTCAAAA
This sequence comes from Paracanthobrama guichenoti, assembly GCA_018749465.1. NCBI lineage: Eukaryota > Metazoa > Chordata > Actinopteri > Cypriniformes > Gobionidae > Paracanthobrama > Paracanthobrama guichenoti. The sequence continues at coordinate 143,366 of JAGHMJ010000034.1, read as the reverse complement.
ATACATCAAGGGCTGTGGGTTATAATTCAACAATCTACAGAACACCTTTTCGAAAAGTAGATCTTATTTAGAACATTTGAAGAGTGGCCCCAAAGTATTTACAGTTAATACAGTATAAGCCAAAAATGGGCTTTCAATAAAATGTGGCTGCCTATGTGGTAGAAAGGAAAAAAGAGAAAAGAAATTGTGATACCCGACTAGAGAACAAAAGGCTGTTACCCTTAATGCACTGGGCATGTTCCTGTCCAAAGCTACTCCTTGGCTGCTCCTACTGGATAGGCTTCACCAGAGTCAAATACTGCCTTGCTTGTGTATAAAATACTCCTTAGCAAACTTTTAGTCACAATGACGACTTGTATTGTTCCCGGGTGGCTAAAGACTCGTATATATGTAGAGAACGCCGTCACAAAAAATCTGAAAAGCCTCTGTGTTTGTAGTCAACATTTAAAACTGAATGACTACGAACAGAGTGTTTTAGGCCAAAAAAAAAAAAAAAAAACTGCCATTCCGTCACTTAATTAGGAAGAAAAGGAAACTGACGAAGCAAAACAACATAGCACACGGTTAAGAAAACTGTTGTAGTGTTCCATTTTACCATAATGCCATTTAAAGAGCAGACAACGTGTGGTACAGTTTTCAGTGATAAACCTACTCTTAAAAAAAAAACTGTTTTGTTAATAACCCTCTGCGATCCGACTGTCTGTGGACCGGGATACAAAATTGTGGAAGTACAATCTGTCATTTTTACAAAAGCACTGGAGCTTTTTGTCATCAGATGGACTTTTGCTGACAAGTAAACAGGAATTTCTCGAACCAGGTAACAGAGAGAACGAGTAAACATTGTTAATTTACATCTACACTACTGACATTGTGACAATAAAAAGTAGGTTGAAAATCGGCAAACTTAAGACTTTAATGGACCAAAACTGCATTATTATTACTCTTGAGAAGACAACTATAATTAGTGTGCCATTACGTTGTTTACCTTCAGATCATTTGGGTGGTGGTGTGTCCACGCCAGCAGCATCGCAGCAAACAGGTCTCCTGTTCCCACAAACACAGCATCTACCCTGGTGAGGTCCATACGGATCTGTTGGGTCACTATGGTACCATCCGCTTTCACTGAGAAACAACAGGAGTATATCATTCAATTCACAACCGGGATGAAACCCTTTGACAGAAACCACTAGTAAAGAATGAAGTGCAACAGTGCCAACCCACTTTTTCAGTGACATTGGTTCCAGAAGTATAATTTTTCCCATATGGATTTAAAAAAAAAAAAACTTCATTAATACATCATAAGCCATAAAACAAACAAACCAACCAACCAGCTACATGGTGAAACGCAACATTACAAACAAAAATTGAAAATCAGACAAGACAAGTTCACAAGACTTAACGCCTATAATAAGGGAAAAACTACAGTCACATAAAGCATTGCAAATGACAATGATGGAGAAATATAAAGCTATTGATTTAAAGATGTTGACTAAACGTATATAAACAATATATTTTACATTTATTTCAAAACATGCATACATACAGAAATAGTTTGAGATCATAAGGTGCTTCATGTAGTGAGCGGGAGCTAAGCTTTTTTGTGCGATTTGCTTGTCACGATTCTCTGATTGGTGGAAATTTCTCTGCAGTCAAACTTACCAGAAAATCTGCAGCTAAACATGAGTATATATATAAAAAAATGGTTTTAAATAGGACAGATGATGGCTTCAACAAAAGCATATACCATTGATTAATAATCTCATAGCTCACAGTAAGTTAAAAAGTAAATAAAAAAAGTTATGTTAATAAGTTAAAAATCTGTTCCCCTATAAACAATAAATGGGACTTCCAGAACCTGACTGTGGCATGTTCCAGGCAAGCCCACAAGATGCGGGCTTATCTTCATGTTACAAAAGCTTCAAAAACAGAAAATCTGACCACCTGTTGTATAAACAGAGATAAGCTGTCATGCGTGACTTTTGAACACGATATTTAAAATGAGGTGGCTGAATTCTAAAGTATCATAGCTGGTTACTCAAGCCAGACGATGATGATAAAAAGTATTAGGCAAGCATTTCAAGAGTTTCACTGCACTGGGCTTTGTGGTAGGAATTAAAATAATAAAAATCACCTCTTTTCTGGCTCCCCAGGGCGACCAGATACTGATCCCCCAGAGGAGAGGGCAGGTCAGAGCTGGTGATGACCACTGTGTCTGGACCCATTGAATGCAGCAGGTTCATCACCTGAAATACAAAACAAGTCACACTTTCCATTTCAGTAGTCTGTAGTTTGTCTCATTGTAGCTATTACAAGTTAAGTCCAATTGTGGCATAATGTTGATTACCACAAATAAAATATTTCCACTTATGTATTTATGACGTCTAAAACATCCAGGTAATAAAATGGTCAAACAACTTCTTTATTAAAAGTCACTGGACTACATCAAAACAAGTTAGCAAGATGTTTTGGTGTTCATCCAAACACCATCTGATCATACCCTGCATCCCAATGTGCATACTATCCACCCTATATAGTATTGAATATTACTAATGTCACATACTACTTAGGATGGATAACATGCACATTGAGACGCAGGCATAAGCTATATATGTGTTAAAGAGGTTCTATTATGCCCTTTTATGAAGGGTTTTGTGTCTGGGGTGAACAAGAATATGCTTTCATGCTTGATTGTTCAAAATTTTGTCCCCCACATATTTTACACTATTACAATCCCTCTCTCCCCATCTGTCAAGTCAAAGTCAAAGTCAAAGTCAGCTTTATTGTCAATTCTGCCATACGTACAGTACATACATACAGAGAATTGAAATTCTATGACTCTCAGACCCTAGGTGCCTAACAACAACAAAACAATAACAACAAAAGTTTAACAGTAACAACAACAGAAGAAAGATTAAAAAAAGGTGGATAAAGTGAATTATAGAGGTAAAGTGGCGATGGCAAATAGTGCAAACAATGGTAACAATAGTGCAATTTCAGATTTAAGTCAGTGCAGGTATAAAATAAAATTATAAGAGTGTGTGCAAAAAAAGAGTCTGTAAGAGGGGAGACCAATTCCTCAGAGAGACAATATAATGAGGTAGCTGAAGGGAGGAGAACTGGAGGGGGAGATTCCCAGATCAGGTGCGTGGGGCAGAAGAGGGGAGGGTCGGCAGAGTCGGGAGGGAGTTCAATGCCCTGACAGCTTGGGGAATGAAGCTGTCCTTCAGTCTGCTGGTCCTTGCTTGGAGACTGCGAAGCCTCCTCCCTGATGGCAGCAGACTGAAGAGGCTGTGCGATGGGTGGGTGGGGTCTCTCGCAATGATGAGGGCTTTGCGGGAGAGGCAGGAGTTATAAATGTCCTGGAGGGGTGGGAGAGAGACACCAACGATCTTCTCAGCTGCTCTCACTATGCGCTGAAGTGCTTTACGGCAGGATGCGTTGCAGGCGCCGTACCACACAGTGATGCAGCTGGTCAGAATGCTCTCGATGGTGCCTCTGTAGAAGGTGCGCATGATGGGGGCTGGGGCTCCGGCTCTTCTCAGCTTGCGGAGAAAGTAGAGTCGCTGCTGTGCTTTCTTGGTCAGTGCTGTGGTGTTGCGGTCCAGGAGAGGTCCTCTGTGATATGTACACCCAGAAATTTGGTGCTCCTCACCCTTTCCATGGTCACACCGTTGATGGTCAGAGGAGCGTGCTGGGTGTGCATTCTCCTGAAGTCAACAACAATCTCCTTCATCTTCTCCACGTTCAGAGAGAGACTGTTGTCGCCACACCACCTGGCCAGGCGGCTCACCTCGCTCCTGAAGTTTGTCTCATCATCGTTGCTAATGAGACCAACTACGGTCGTGTCATCCGCAAACTTGATGAAGAGATTGCTGTTGTGTATGGGTGTGCAGTCATGTGTCAGCAGAGTGAAAAGGAGGGGGCTCAACACACATCCCTGAGGGGCTCCAGTGTTCATGATGATGGAGCTGGATGAGTTACTGCCGACCCGAACTGCCTGAGGTCTTCCGTCAGGAAGTCCAGCAACCAGTTGCACATCGATGTGCTGAGTCCCAGCTGTGACAGTTTTTGAGTGAGCTGTAGAGGATGATTGTATTGAATGCTGAACTAAAGTCTATGAACAGCATTCTGACATAAGTGTCTTTATTTTCCAGGTGAGTGAGTGCTGAATGGACGGTGGTGGCGATGGCGTCATCGGTCGAAAGCGTTTAGACCGATATGCAAATTGGTAGGGGTCCAGGAGGGGGAGGACAGACTTAATGTGGTGCATGACTAGCCGCTCAAAGCACTTCATAAGGATGGGGGTAAGTGCGACTGGACGGTAGTCGTTGAAGCAGGATGGAGATGATTTCTTAGGGACTGGAATGATGGTGGTTGCTTTGAAGCATGTGGGGACGACAGCTTGACTCAGTGAGATGTTGAAGATGTCTGTGAAGACATCAGTGAGTTCCTCTGCACAGTCTCTCAATACACGTCCAGGAATGTTGTCAGGACCTGGAGCTTTGCGTGCGTTGACCCTGCTGAGGGATCTTCTCACGCTGTCCCTGGGCAGTGACAACATCAGGCCATCGGGAGGAGGTGGTGACTTCTGTGCAGTGGTGCTGTTGTGAGCTTCAAAGCGAGCAAAGAAAGTGTTCAGCTCATTCAGCAGGGGGGTGGAGCTGTCACATGTCCGTGCAGGGGGCTTATAATCTGTGATGGTCTGAATACCCTGCCACAGGCTCCTTGTGTCTCTGCTGTCGCTGAAACAATGGGCTATCCTCCTGGAGTACTGTCTCTTAGCCTTCCTGATGCCGCGTGACTCGAACGTATCGAACGTTGGTTCCTGTTTCTATGAGGCCCCTCCTTCAGTAATACAACATGTGCTGTGATTGGTTAGCTCATGTCAATTTAAAACCAATTCAAGCCTGATACAGACTTCAAATGTTAACAAACAACAGGATTGCAAGCACAGATTCCACAGGACGTTTTTTTGAGTAATGTTCTTATACATTTTAGATTGTACTCTCTTAGGTTCTGGAAGCTGTTCTCTGTAAAATGTGCAGCACACAGACAAACATTGAGGTTATAAGGAACCAATTTTAACAACTATCGTCAGCCTTAGGAAGGTCAAACAAATGAGTTTTGGAAACGGGGTGGAAAAAAACAGTGTCTCTTTGACATAGTGACAACACTGTCTGCTCTAATGCAGCTCAACCAGGCCTTGCACATTTTTTGTGTATTCTGTGGGTGGAGATTATTTTAATGAGTAACATTGTGATTCTCAAGCTCCGGAAAAAATGCGTTGTAGTCCAAACGGGCCGTTCGTTGTAGTTCTTGGAAAGTGGATTGTTAAATAAAATATCTCCCTTTGTATAAAATATCTTCCCCTGCCCACGCAAAGTTGGTCACGTGAATTTGCCACACTGCTCGTTTTGACTTCTGTGTGAGCGATACATCTAAGAGTTATAAGTTAACAGAACTGATTTATAAAATGTAACAATTAAAAAAATAAAAAAATAAATTTTTTTTAAATCCTCCAAAAATTGGCCACATTTACTTTTATTGTAACCATAACTTTTTGCTGCTTCTTTTTTTGTTGTTGTTGCGATAATCAACATTATGCCATAAATGATGGCATTTGAACATTAAATATTCCTTTAGGCAATGTCATAACTGTATATTACAGCAATTGTAACAACGCTGTGAGTGGCGACAGCAGCTAAAATTAAAGATCCAAAGCCACACTAGGCCAATCAGATTAGATGAGCATAACTAACTGCTACATAAAGAGAACAGCTGATAGAAACTTACTTCAACGGCATCTTTTACTGTACTTATGCTTCTACCAGTGAGGAGTCTGTGAGAAAAAATGTTTTTAGTAAAATATTTACATCTGTTGCTCGTTATGACACACCCAATGTCTTCTGGGTAAACCACAAACTTAAATTAAACCAGCTGCAGCTGAGGGAGGCAGACACAACCCTATTTGAATTTGGTATGAACATTTGTTTTGGGTGGGCTAGTCACAAACAGTCACAGGACAAACCTTTAATGCATACTCATACCATGCGATCAGAGACATCATCATCATCTAGGAGAATAGAGGGCCATTGATTTCTTACAGTTATGCAGTGTGGACACTTACTCTGCTTCAAACTGATTTGGAGTGATTATGTCAGCGACTGGCACTACTTTGTTCCTGTAGATGGGCAGCAGATTCTCAGGAACATACTAGAAATAAAACAGAAAGTGGTCAGTTCTTTGAAAACTTTAGATGCAGATGTTCTGCTAAATAAGGGGTTACATTTTTGAATGTGAAAGTGTAATGCATTTGCAGGGTAATGTACACTCACCATAGCGCCGTTATCACCCAGCACCGGATCACACACTTGTGGGAAAAAAAAATAGCAAAGATAAGCAGAATGAACAAACACTATAGGTCAGTGTGGCCTTACAGGCTTCCTGAGTTTGGATTGGATCATCACTCATCATGCACACATGACATGATGTTCTCTAACAATAATATTGTAATTATATCCTGTTTGACTCATTCCGGTAAAATCCCTAATGATCCATTTAGTCTTAACTCCAGACACAGCTAAATAACTAATGTTAACAAACAAAACTTTATTATATACACACCATACACCAGGCTCGGGTTTGCTCTCTTCAGCTCCTGTATAATGTCGACCACCATTTCCAAAAAGGAATCATCCCTAGTGTATCCTGAAAAAATAAATAAAATAGAAAACTTTATATCAAGTCTTTATATCTGCTGTGGCTGAACATTGTAGAATATGGGTCCATTTGTGGCACTCAGTCATTTGAGAAATGAACTGAGAAATCAACAATTAGGCAATGAATTATGGTCATATGGATAAATAGATAAAAGTAATTTATTTTATACAACAAAAACGATAATTACCATATATACCCGAATATAAGACGACCCTGAATATAAGACGACCCCCCAATTTTCCAGACTTATTTTTGGGAAAAAAAGGTGCTCGCCACCTCCGAACATTGCATTCTGTGACTATTTTTTTGCCAGCTTTGCAATTATTAGATGATTCTGCCTCATTCACAACCATAAGTTTAAAGTTGGTGTCATAACTGTTTTGAACGTGTTGGTTTGTTTGACCAACTTTTGAAGCTCTTTTCTCAAGATGATCTCTTGACTTCTCATGGCAGCACTTTACTGTTTATTTCATATCATAACACTGTCACTAATTACGTCGCCTATCGTGTTGGCGCTCTCTACTGTTTCCTCCTGCTTTCTCCCTTTCCCCCCGTGATTTTGTCTATATCGCGAATATAAGAGGACCCCCCCATTTTTCAGCCTATTTTTAGGACACAAACCTAGTCTTATATTCAGGTATATACGGTATATTAAAGGTGCCATAATCAATGTCACACGTTTTTTAGGCCAAAATATTTTTTGTCACACACAGCAAACATCTCCTCACTATCCGCTAGCTGCCTGTCCCCTGAACACACTGTAAAAAAATGCGGTCTCTGTAGTCAGCACAAGCACAAGCTGGCATTGGTGTAATGATACACCAATGCCATGGTTCGGTTCACATCACAGTTCTGTTTGGCTCTGTTTGCTGTGGAGTCATGGTTCATGGCAGGGCACCAGCAATAATAACACTAGATGATTCACTTTTAACTTAATAACAACAACAATAATTTAACTTATTAATTTTATCTTTATTAACTTTATACGTTGGCTTCACGTTTTCTTTAGAGCAGTTAGCATAACTGAGCAAACTAAAATGAAATGAATGCCTCCACTGTAGACTAGTTAAAAAAAAAAAGCACATTTATTCCACAAAAATTAATGACGACACACAAGTAATGTCTCACTTTATCCTACTTAAACACATACGTTGTATGAATATGACTAATACTGATGAATAAATAGGCCTATAAGTTAAAGCTATTAAATAGCAGTTTTCGTAACACAAAGTAGCCACCACACTAATTTAAAAATATACAAAATAACATAAAGTGAAAATAAAGTGGCATTTTGGGGTTATGGAAACAAGTTACCATAATAAATATACAATGCCAACATGAACTGTTAGTGAAAGATGAAAACTGCTCCTGATGAACAGAATGAACATCATACCTGCATGCCTTCCCAGCTCACACATGGCGTACCAGTTACAGGATTTATTGATGCTTTAGTTTTATTTCATGATTACATTACATGATCGTAGTTTTTCTTGCACTTATATGAAGTGATATACAGTGCACGCCGCCGCGTTTGCGCGTGCAGTTGAAGTGCGTGCAGTTGAAGTTTTTCAGTTCGGTTTTAATATCGTTACACCCTTAATAAACAGTGCTGCAGCCAATACCCGACAAGAATGATTTGAGGGTGGAGGTTTGGGGTTAGTGCGCGTGCACATGAAGGGGGGTGTGTAGAAGAGAGAAGCATAAAGAGGAAAGTTTGAATTATATGATTTTGATATGGCCGACACACGGCCGTGCAAAGTACCAAATTTACATCGGAAAAGCCTCGAAAGGTGGTGAGAACTCCGGCGGCAGAAGGGCTGTTTCAGGAACCACGGAGGGGAAGGGGAGGAGGAGGAGGGAGGGACTAGCTAGCTTCTGTTTTGTTTGACAACACTTCAAACATCAACAAGAAGTTACTCCACCCAGGATCGCTTAGAGCACCTTTAATTATAACATCATAATCAAATATTACTATACTGATTTAACATTATAATTAATGTTTTTCTTCTTTTATTAATGTATTTTTTTATTTTTTTATCATCAAATGAAATCTTTATACATTATTTCTAAACACTTTATTTGCTGGAGGAGGAAGAATCAATCAAATGAATCTACTGCAGCCCTAGACTCAGAAAGTGTCCTGACCTGACTCCTGTCCTGTCCTGTAAATCATAACTGGGCAGGGTTGGCAGACATAGCTTTAAAGGTTGGGTTTTAGAAATCAAATTACCAATAATCATGAATGTAATAATAGTTATTAACCAAGTCACGTCACTTTTAATGATTTTGGACATACATAATCTCATCTAAACCAGCCTGGGTTTGTTTGTACTGAATAAAAGCAGACACAATTCAGTCATGTGATTGTTGTGGAGCACTGGAAGGCAAAACAGCCATAGAACTGCAGCACAGACTGTCAATTTTCCATCTTAAAAACAAAAATATGGGAACAAGATGCAAGTTTTGGGCACTTGTGGTCCATATACAGCAGTAGTTCAATCACTAAAAACAGCAGGACGTTCTAAGGCACTTAACGTGAAAAACAGTTAGGGTGGGTTGCACCAATAATAACCAATAGCAAAGTTTAACACTAATCAAGGATTTGTTGATCTGGGTTTTATTTTAAACAGTTGTGTTGCACCACTTAATTTTGAAACAACATTAAATATGTTATGTAGAAAGGCCATTCGAATTAAAGATCTGATCAAGTAGCATAGGCGGAGGGTGAACCGACATCAGGCTAAGATGCTTAATCGGTGAAACCAAAAACAGTGATATTAAAAGATCAAATTCAGTTCACACCTTTTTGATGATGCATACTAGGCTATATACAGGCAAACAGATGAGCGCAGAATATGAACTTTTTTTTTAATGGGTTTCGACTGAAAAAAAATGCTTAAAAAGAAACCTTGTGTTATATTTATATTCTGTGTTAATCTGCTTGCCTGTACAAAGTATGCATCATCAATAAGTTGTATATTGAATTTGGTCTTTTAATATCACTGTCACTGACTACATTATTACTTACACAAACTGGTCAAAATGACTGGTGGCCAAAATTTCCATTTCCATCTAGTTGGCCTTGTTTTGCCCTCCAGATGGGCATTCCTATAAGGTTGTGACATCACATGAAAACGTCTCGGTTACGCATGTAACCCTCGTTCCCTGAAGGAGGGAACGGAGACGTATGTCGGAACTGACCGACGAATTGGGATCTATTTTCAGAGACGAATCTGCTTCGAGTGTTTCTAAACGAGCCAATGCCCATTGGCATGCGGTCTACGCTCCGCCCGCCATGTGGGTATAAATACGGAAGTGGAATACCGCATCCTCGCTTTTCTGCTGAGGAGCCGAACCAGTGACTCGGTCCTTCAACGGAAGCACAGCACCTGGCAACGGGAACGAGGGTTACATACGTAACCGAGACGTTCCCTTTCAGTCAGTCACATTCGACGTACGTCAGGACTGACCGACGAATTGGGATCCCTACCAACACGCCAGGGATGCTGGTCCTTCCAGCGCCCTACTTGAGCTCAATGGACTGCTCCTACATTGGAGAGGAAGTCAGGGCTCCAGGCAGGGAAGGACAGTCACTGCTGTTCCTGCAAGACCCACTCAGAGTGACTATTGGATAATGCTGGGAAAGCGTGCCCGTCTTGGAAGATGGAACGCTGCAGAGCCACATCCTTCAAGGGAAGGAGAGCTGGCGGATTACACATAAGGACTAACTTAGCAGGGTAGTGCAACATATGGCAGTATCTGGGGTGGCTCCAATCTGGACCCAAGGGGGAAAGAACACCTCCAGAGACGACAGAGCGGGCTTTGTCAAGGGAAAGACACAGGGCTAGCCAAGTAGGGTAGCTGGTACGGTGGAGAATACACATATGGGGTTGCCATGGGAACCGCTACATATGGATACCCAGCCTACACACACGCTCCACAAGCATACGGATGCAGGCCTGGCGTCAGATGGCCACAACGTCTGACACCGAAGAGGTGATGGAGGAGCTCAACAGGGTTAGCCATTTCTGGGGAACACAACTGGAGACAATAGACGCACGTATCCGGCCCAGGGGGCAGGAATGGTGTAGCAAGCCGACACTAGAATGGGCACTTAGCGCTACTGGCCACCGGGGGGCGAGTACACAGGAAGATCCTGGCTCTACATGGAGGCTATAGAATCTAGCGAACGTGCTAGGTGTCGCCCAGCCCGCAGCTCTACATATATCTGTCAGCGAGGCACCTTGAGCCAGCGCCCAGGAGGAAGCTGCACTCCTAGTCGAGTGTGCTCGCAACCCTAATGGGAAAGGCACATCTTGGGACTGGTAGGCCAACACCATAGCATCCACTATCCAGTGGGCTAACCTCTGCTTGGAGACAGCCTTTCCCTTCTGCTGGCCTCTTGTAACCGATGAAGAGATGTTCTGAGGTCCTAAAGCTTTTTTTTTTAGTTTGGTCCACATAGGCGCAGAGAGTGCGGACAGTACAGAGCAAAGCTAGGGCTGGGTCTGCCTCCTCCGAATGCAGCGCTTGCAGGTTCACCACCTGATCTCAGAAAGGAGTGGTGGGAACCTTGGGCATGTATCCGAGCCGGGGTCTCAGGACGACGTGAGAGTTACCTGGCCTGAATTCTAGGCACGATTCGCTGACCGAAAGTGCGTGCAGGTCCCCTACACTCTTGATGGAGGCCAATGCAACCAATTTTCATGGACAGGATCTTTAACTCAATGGACTGCAAAGGCTCAAAGGGAGAGCTCTGGGGTGCTCTGAGCACCAGAGCTAAGTCCCAAGAGGGTGCCAAGTTTGGACGAGAAGGATTTAGCCTCCTCGCACCCCTGAGGAACCTGACGATTAGGTCGTGCTTCCCTAAGGACTTACCGTCAACTGCGTCGTGATACGCCACTATTGCTGCAACGTACACTTTGAGGGTGGAGGGAGACAGCATTCACTCCAATCTGTCTTGCAAAAAGGAGAGCACGACACTAACCGAACACCTTCGGGGGTCTTCGCTGCGAGAAGAACACCACTCAACGAACAGGTTCCACTTCAACGCATAGAGGCGCCTTGTAGAGGGGGCTCTAACGGAAGTGATGGTGTCTACCACCGCCTGTGGTAGGCCACCTAGAACCTCCGCATCCCGTCCAGGGACCAGACATGGAGTTTCCAGAGGTCTGGACGCGGGTGCCATAGTGTGCCCCGTCCCTGAGAAAGTAGGTCCTTCCTCAGAGGAATGGGCCAGGGAGGTGCTGTCGCGAGAAGCGTTAGTTCAGAGAACCAGGTCCGGATAGGCCAGTAGGGCACATCTAACAAGACCTGCTCCTCATCCTCCCTGACTTTGCACCGAGTCTGTGAGAAGGCTCACCGGAGGAAACGCATACTTGCGTAGGTCCCGGGGCCAGCTATGCACCAGTGCATCCGTGCCAAGGGTGCCCCCGGTCAGGGAGTAATACAACTGGCAATGGGTCGACTCTGGAGAGGCAAACAGGTCTACCTGTGCGGCTCCGAAGAGGTCCCATATCAGCTGGACCATCTGGGGATGGAGTCGCCACTCTCCCAGAGGTGTCGGCTGCCGTGAGAGCTCGTCGGCTGTCCGGTTGAGCGCACCTGGGATGTGAATGGCGTGAAGTGACCTCAGATGCTTCTAACTCCAAAGGGGTAGATGGCAGGTGAGTCGGAGCATGCAACGGGAGCATAGACCACCCTGACAGTTGATGTACGCAACGAACGCAGTGCTGTCCGTGCGGACCAGTACATGCTTGCCCTGTAGTGGCTTTTTGAGGCAGCCCAGAGCAAGATGTACTGCCAGTAACTCTAGGCAATTGATATGCCAATGCAATTGGGGCCCCGTCCACAGACCCGAAACTGCATGCCCGTTGTACGTGGCCCCCCAGCCGGTGGATGAGGCATTCATGAAGACCACAGCATGCCTGGACACCTGTTCTAGGGACACTCCCGCCCATAGAAACGAGAAGGGTCCAACTACGGGCTAAAGGTTTGGCGGCAGTAAGGAGTAACTGAGACCCGGGACTTGCCGCTCTGCCACGACCATCTCGGGACTCGGCCGTGAAGCCAGTGCTGAAGCAGTCTCATATGCAGCAATCCGAGCGGCGTTACCATGGCTGCAGATGCCATATGCCCCAGGACCTTCTGAAAGAACTTCAGTGGGACCGCTGTCCTGCCTTTGAACGTATTCAAGCAGTTCAGCACTGATTGGACTCACTCCTCTGTGAGGTGCACAGTCCGGTTGACCGAGTCCAGCTCTATACCGAGATAAGAGATCCTCGGTGTGGGACAGAGTTTGCTCTTCTCTCGGTTGACCTGAAGGCCCAACAGGCTGAAGTGATGGCGCACAAGGTCCCTGTGCTCGCACAACTGCTCTCGCGACTGGGCCAGTAATGAGCCAGTCGTCGAGGTAGTTGAGAATTCGAACACCGCGTTCTCTGAGCGGAACAATGGCTGCCTCCGCGACTTTCATGAAGACGCGAGGCGACAGGGACAGCCCAAAGGGCAGGACTTTGTACTGATATGCCCTCTCCTTGAACGCAAAGTGTCTCGGGAGAATGGAGACATGAAAGTATGTGTCCTTCAGGTCGATCGCTGCAAACCAATCTCGGGGACGGATGCATTCGAAAAAGCGTTTCTGCGTCAACATTCTGAACAGGAGCTTGTCCAGGGCCCGATTCAGGACACGCAGGTCCAAGATTGGTCTTAAACCACCCCCAATGAAGTAAGGGCTGTAGAACCCTGACTTCATATCAGCTGGAGGAACCGCCTCGATCAGGTCCTTCACCAGTAGGACTTCGATCTCTGACCGCAAGACATGGGCATCACTGCTCCGCACGGAGGTGAAGAGGATGCCCCTGAGCTTGGGAGGCCGACGAGCGAACTGAATTGCATAGACGAGTCTGATGGTAGGGATGAGCCAGCGAGACGTACCCGGGGTGGGGCAGCAAGGTGGAATGCTCGGACCTGACTCGGGAGGCCCGGAGTGTTGTCTGAGCTTTCCAGGGTGGGGCAGAGTGTGGGCGAGAAGGCCTGGTGGCGTCCTCTGTGCCCACTCTGCTGCCCACTGCCGGGGAGAGGCAGGAAGGTGGAATATTCAGACCTGACTCGGGAGGCCCGGAGGCGGCCCGGAGTGTTGTCTGAGCTTTCCAGGTTGGGGCAGAGTGTGGGTGAGAAGGCCTGGTGGTGTCCTCGGTGCCCACACTGCTGCCCCCTGGCGAAGGGAGGGGAGGCAAGGAGTGACAAGCCCCGGGGGCGTCGCACACTGCCAATCTGACCCTCTTGGAGCCCAGGGAGGGAGGAAATGGCTCTTTTATTGAAAATGTGGGTACCGCTGGACTCCGAAGAGCCAGCGGCAGGATGTTGTGTGTGTGTGTGGTGGGGGGTGCGGACACCATTTCCCCTCGAGCAGTTCCTCTTCTCTCTGGGCTGCCTGTCTCAGGGCCGCATGCCAATGGGCATTGGCTCGTTTAGAAACACTCAAAGCAGATTGGTCTCTGAAAATAGATCCTAATTCGTCCGTCAGTTCCGACGTACATCGAATGTGACCGACTGAAAGGGAACTATGAATAACAGGAAAGACCTGCACCTGTGAGCACATAGTCGTAATGGTTCACGTTGTTGAGCTTGATCCCTTCGTACAGGACGTGCAATTCATCCGCAGTCATCACTTGCCCTTTCCAGTGTTCATATCCTGGCAAGAGAAAAAAGCTTTTAGAGGCATCATTCAAGTAGCCTAGCCTGTGGCCTAGTCCATGCTTTAGTGGTAAGGTACGAGAAGCTGTACCATACTATGAAGGTTTATGCCCTGTCTGTATTACCATAATTAAGAGATAGTTGGAATACCACCTGATAGTTGGAATGTCATGTGGAAACACTCAAAATAGCAGTGGATTTAGTAGTAAAATGTAGTTATCTTGTAATATTTCTGTATAATAACTCCTATAATCGACTATTGTTAATGACTTAATAATGCAAGAATAATAAAAAAATAGCTAACAAACATTTCAGTTGAATACATCTAATGTCCTGCTAAAAAAACTAAAAGGCTTATTAAATAGGCATTTGTATAACACCTTTTACTTGATGTATTCTGGTTTTGTCTATGGACTACTCACATTAGTTTAATTTTGCTGTTAATAGTGTTGCCATATAAATGCATAATTCTAAGTCCAAGCTGAATGTCACGGGTTGTCATCTAGAGAAATTGAGAATTGTGATTTTTTCTCTTTCTTTTTTTTACAAATTTAAAATAGAGATCTGGATTCTGAAGGGAAGAAGAACATTAGGCAATTAAACAAAACATGTAATAAGATCGTGTGGGATTGCGATCCTTTAATGATTAATCATGCAGCTCTTTCATCTAGTAATTATGGTAATTAATTACAACATGGCATGAACACAACAATCATCACGGCTAAAGGGTGTTGTCGGCCACAATGCCTATTCATACAGCACACTCTATTTGTCTTATAAAATATTTATATTTAAATTAAAATGTTATCCCTTAAAAACACAATTACTTTTAAGCTACCTATACCAATTTAAAGCTGCAGTCCGTAACTTGTTTTGGTTAAAAATTAACCAAAATAATTTTTTTAGCAAGTACATAACCAGCCAGTGTTCAACACTATCTCCTTACAGCAGTAAGCTTGTAATAATGTGTTATAATTTGAGTGGTACTGGTAGCTTTCCACAGGAAATCTTTGCGTCTGTATACATAAAGAAGGAGTTGGCCATCGCATGTGTGGATGCTGCAGGTGGCGGATCATTTATAGTCTTTTCTCAGAGCAGCTAGAATGATTAAACGTATCATTTTGATGGCAGCTTGTAATCAAGAAAGTTCAAAAAGACAATCATTGTTGACAACTGGTGCGTTGATCGACAACCCACACAAACTCCTCAAAACATTTGATTCTTCCGCACTGAGGAGCCGTGCTGATGCACAACCCAGGTAAATAAGATAACTCCACAAATAACTGCAGTTTCAGGGTTCAAACTGAGATGGCGACAAAGAGGTAAAACTTACGGACTGCAGCTTTAAGTTTGTCCACATTTTGCCTTTAACATCAAATAAATGCTGATGAAGCCATGAGATTTAAAAATAAATCATTAAAACTAAAACCATGTATGACCCAGAAATAGTTCAGACATGTTTCTGTTTTAACACTACTAAAAGCGTAAATTATATGCTTTGATCACACGCTGAAAACCACAGAAACATAAACCTTCACAGATTAACTGATAGTGGTCAAATATTAACTCTTTAATTAACTAGGGGAGACAGGTGACAGTTGAGAGGATCTCAAAAGAGACCAACAGCTCCTCCCAGGCACATCTGCCCCTTAAACAAACATTGGATCATTGACAGCAATCCAAGCAAACAAATGTTAGACTGTACAAATTCACAAAGCCAAAATGTTCCAAGGATGTTTAATAATATTCCACAAAGTAGTATAACAAAGACAGGCAACACAAACACAACCATATGTGTTACGAGATGAACATAAGAAAAGCAGGAACTTAAATAGTGCGACAACAAGGTGATAATTATGGAGACAGAAACCAGGCGAGAACTCAAAGGAATACTTGTGATGAATGAATAACAAACTAAAAGTGCATGAAAACGAAACTAAGAATGAACATAACTGAGCCTAACCGTGACAGATATTAACATTACCTAACATTAATAAATGCTGTAGATGTATTGTCTTTCTTAGTTCATGTTAACTAATGTAGTTAACTTATGTTAAAGGTGCTCTAAGCGATCCTGGGTGGAGTACCTTCTTGTTGACATTCAAAGTGTTGTCAAACAAAACAGAAGCTAGCTAACCCCAAACCATTCTTGTCGGGTACTGGCTGTTTATTATGTTTCATTGTCCAGACTGCCCAAGTTTGTTTTTGTTGCCGTTTGTGGAGCTTGTGCTGACTACAGAGAGCAAACTAAATTTTTTTACAGTGTGTTCAGGGGACAGGCAGCTAGCGGATAGTGAGGAGATGTTTGCTGTGTGTGACAAAAAATATTTTGACCTAAAAAACGTGACATCACTTATAGCACCTTTATTAAACGAAGCCTTATTGTAAAGTGTTACCATTTTTTTTGTATAAAGAAATGTATTTATTTTGTATTATGTTTAAACATTTTATGACAGATTATTTCATTTCAAGATTCAAGAGTTTTATCATTTATCCATTTCTCAATTGATTTATTGATTTCTTACTGGAATGACTGACTTCTGATTGTTGTGTTTCATTTTGTTGATGTCATGATGGAATAGTTTAGGACATCTGTTTATTTTCTTTTAACCATAAGCATATAATAAATGTCACACATCACTTAATCAGTGCAACAATGCACAACATTTTATTTTACATAAATAGCAGTCCTGTTTACTGTCCAATCCCCAAAATGGAGCTCTGTTCCCCTTGAGGTCAATCATCATCATTCTCTCTAACTAATGATATTCTCATCTAAATGCTCAACAATAAACCCTTTTGTCTCTTAAATGTACTAAATGACCCATTCAGTAACTGATTTCAATGCTGCAGTGTTCAAATTGAGTCGTATCCCACATTACATAGTCACTACACAAGGGGATTATTCTCACCTTATTTTACTCTGAAAACATAAATAAAGAGAAGGCTTTTTGAAAGAAAACAAAATGCTTTTTGTTAGAAAGTAGTGTGAAGAACTGTGAACTGAAGGAGTATGGGAAAAAAAATGAAAAGGGCCATGATACACGAGATTGGGTTCACGAGAACGAGACAAGATGAGATTTTTGCACAGTATTTTTAAAGTCCCTGTTGAACCAGAAGTAGCAACTGATTTTACTTCAATGCTGTGACATATTTTCAAGTGAAACGGAATACCGCGATCAACTGCTGCTGCCCTGTGTGTGACTTGTGCTGCAGCTCGTGCTGGGTGAGCAGAGCAGACGTTTACAAAATTTTACGGTTGAAGCAACTGCTATCCAACTGAATTAACAAAACCAAAACCAAAAACCAGTGAAGGATACATGTAATGTAAAATACATATAATTTTCTAAAGATGGCTTCGATCATTTTAGGTAGTTCTTAATTACACTGATGTAAGTTCAAGAGTTTTTTTTTTTTAAATAAGTTTGGTTTTAGTTTTTTGATGCTATAAAAACGGGTGTGGCATCATGATTGACAGCTTCTCTAAAAGAAGTCACTGAGGCACCAACTGAATTTTTTGGAGCTTTAGCTTTAATTTCTACATTTCCATAAGGAGTTGTTCTGCAGTAAACTGTACTAATAGATACTGCAGGAGTGTGGGCAGGGTTTTTATATTGCTCTACTTCCTGCTCTCTACTGTGCAGACTTGGGTCCCGAGTTTACAACTACACAGATGCAGGTCCCAATTCAGCACAAGGTGTCAGCGCCATATTTGAACATTGGCATTTTCTACAACGGAAGATAGTGAAGGGGAGTCATCCATCTTTTTTTACAGTTAAAGATAAAAACAGTCACATGTTGCTCACAAATCAAATCACCTTTATTTATATAGCACTTTTAACAAGTCCAATTGTTTCAAAGCAGCTTCACATTGTTAACAGGAAAATAATGCAACAGCATTTGTACAGCCGTTCTGGTGAAACGGTGATGTTATCCAGCTAATTTCAAGTATCATATAGTGTCAATGCGAGCAGATCGGTAATATAGATGAAATTTAGGTGTCCCCAACTGAGCAAGCCAAAAGCCAGAGGCAACGGTGGCAAGAAACCAAAACTCCTTCACCACTGACTCTTCCTGGCACCTTTTACCATAACCGTTTTACCAAGATGCTTCTCCTTCATCACTTCCCCGACTAACCACTTCTCTTTTCTACAACAGACATCTGTTTTTCTACAACGGACACCTCCCTCCTCGCAGCTAAAGTCACTGAATAAGCAATGCCTTGTTTTGCCTTAAAATTAAGCAAAAGTCACCCTCCACAACATTCACCACCTCTGCTCCCCTCTGCTGGAATGAGCTGCCAACTCCTTCATTTGAATCCATTATTTTGAACCATGTTATTCCACATCCTGCCAAATGCTGTCCTCTAAACCAGTATAGTGAATGTATCTATGTAAGCTGTACATTATAAACAAAAAAAAGGTTAAAATACAAACATTACATTCTAAACCAAAAAACAACTGACTGCTTGTATTTTTAAAGCTTGTTTGATTCAGTATCAATTCATATGTACATAGCCTACTGTACATATAAGGAAAAATAAGTTTGCCTTTTAGCACTATTTTAAACTTTTCTTGGGTTAAATTATATTTGCTCACATTCATTACTATTCACTTGTGTGTGCTTATTCTAAAAATATTAGGATGTACGTTATTAATGTTTTAAAATTTAAATAAATCTAGTGTTTGATCGTGTCTAAATATGCATTCAAGTGCAAAACCTAAAAATACGTAAGCAGTTACTTTATACATAGCAATACTTTTTGAGCAACTAGACTAGATAGGCCTACATTTTTATTTATTAAAGAGCCAATCTGGCACCTTGTGGGTAATGGCATTACAAATGAAAATGATTATATTTCCAGCCACAAAATGACTAATTTGCCTATTTGCATTGGAATTCTCTATTTTAACCTTAATTAATACACTAATTGTAATATAAATAATAAAATGTTTTTCTTCTAATATTTTTAAGTGGTCATTAATGGACCATAATTATTGCACAAATAGTACCAAATGATTTCCTCAAAACTTTCAATAAATATTATTAAACTAAAATATAGAACATTTATTTAATTGAAAAATAGTTAAGGTGTATGGTCACATTTGACCACCAATGAGTATGAGCGACCAGTTAGTAAGGAAAACCTGAGAGCTAAATACAAGAAAAACATTAACATGTTACGTAATAATCAATGCACACTATGCTGTGCTGTTTACCAAAAATCGCTGCAAATACCTGTATAGTGAACGCTGTGGGCTACACTTCAATTTTCATTTATACTTCTGTGTCCTTGTCCGCGTTGACGTGCAGTTACACATGCAGATGGAGCATATGTATCCCTGAGGGAGGGGTTCTGGCAGACCAATCATAGCGCTTGCGGTCCGCGTAGAATCAATGCGTTGTTACATTTTTGGAGAGGTGCGCGTCAGGGTACGTCGTAGGCTACGCGTGCAACACACAGCTTACAATGTAGCTACGGCATACACTCAACGCAGAAGTATAAATTGGGATTTAAGGTCGAATGAAACGCATCGTGTGTGAAAGAGAGATGCGTGATCGAGAGATAGAGAGACGGAGGGAGAGCAGGAAAAGTAAATACAGTTGAACGAATACGCTGCACGTTTTAAATAGCATAGAAATCAAAAAACGAAACGCAATATGTGGCGGCCGGTGTTGATCCTGTGGCGCACCACCACGAATTAGTCTATGTGTCGGAAACACTGGGATATAACCATAAAATGTAAATTATGCGCTGAGGAAAGCGTGTCAGAGGCATAAACAGTACAGGGAGCTGACTATCCCTTGGGTGAACTATCCCTTTAAATTGTAAATGTAAAAAAAAAAAAAAAAAAAAAACTTTCTTGAATCAGTATATTGAGTGAATCCGTTAAATTAATGATTCATAGTCTCACTCATTCACTACTAAAAAATTTAAAAATAAAATAAAATCACTTGTTGCCTCCTAATGACATACATATATATATATATATATATATATATATATATATATATATATATATATATAATGACATAACGATTTATTTATTTTTTTGGCTGAAAATCCCCATTACTAATACACAAGCTGACAGTACATTGTTGTAAGGTTTATTTAGGTTTTATATTTACTTTTTCCAAGTACTGGTTGTGTCTCAAAAAAAAAAAAAAGCAAACCACCATCTTTTTGCATTGCTGAATACAGACAACATAAATGGAAAAAGTTTGCTTCACTGAAAGAAAAATAATACTGCCACATGCTGCGAAGCACAAAAGCTGAGCTTTAACCAGTGACACAATGAAACTTTTCCACACCGAGAAGGTTAAACAATACCAAGATAAACTTATCCAGATAACATTGATTACATTTTCTTACTCTTTCTTCTAAACATTAAAACGTTAAATCATGCTTTAGCAAACCTTTTTATGTGTGATTTAACAACCCTGTAGTACTGGTCAAAAGTTTGGAAACATTATTTTTTATGTGTTTGAAAGAAGTCTCTTATGCTCATTAAGCCTGCATATATTTGATCAAAAATTCAAACATAAAAAGCAATACTGTGAAATATTACTACAATTTAAAAAAAATGTAATATAATTTAATATGTAATGTATTCCTGTGATGCAAAGCTGTATTTTCAGCATCATTAATTCAGTCTTCAGTGTCACATGATCCTTCAGAACTCATTCTAATATGATGATTTAATACTTTTTTTTTAAGCCTAATACAAACCCGATTCCAAAAAAGTTGGGCCACTGTACAAATTGTGAATAAAAAAGGAATGCAATAATTTACAAATCTCATAAACTTATATTTTATTCACAATAGAATATAGATAACATATCAAATGTTGAAAGTGAGACATTTTGAAATGTCATGCCAAATATTGGCTCATTTTGGATTTCATGAGAGCTACACATTCCAAAAAAGTTGGGACAGGTAGCAATAAGTCAAGTCAAGTCACCTTTATTTATATAGTGCTTTTAACAAGTCCAATTGTTTCAAAGCAGCTTCACATTGTTAACAGGAAAATAATGCAACAGAATTTGTACAGCCATTCTGGTGAAACTGTGACGTTATCCAGCTAATTTAGTGTCAATGTGGGCAGATCGGTAATATAGATGAAATTTAGGTGTCCCCAACTGAGCAAGCCAAAAGCCAGAGGGAACGGTGGCAAGGAACCAAAACTCCTTCAGGGTCAGAATGGAGAAAAAACCTGGGAGAAACCAGGCTCAGTCGGGGTGCCAGTTCTCCTCTGGCTGACGAACAAACAGTGTAGGATTATAATTCTGGCAACATAGCAGGTCATATTAGGTAAAAATATATTCGTAAGATTGTTTGAAAGTTTGGAGTCGTCATGCCGGAGACGGGTTTAATGAGGATGTCGTGTCGATGCGGCATTTACGGGGGGAGTTTATTTGACACGCTCTCTGCAGACATTTCAGGGATGCATTGGTCATGTCCAGGCACAGGTCCACCATCTGATCTGGATACGGAATATAGGCCAAAAAAGTTAAATGTACATATAAGGAATAGCTAGAGGACCAATTTGCAAATTATTAGGTCAATTGGCAACATGATTAGGTATAAAAAGAGGCTCTCAGAGTGGCAGTGTCTCTCAGAAGTCAAGATGGGCAGAGGATCACCAATTCCCCCAATGCTGCGGCCAAAAATAGTGGAGCAATATCAGAAAGGAGTTTCTCAGAGAAAAATTGCAAAAAGTTTGAAGTTATCATCATCTACAGTGCATAATATCATCCAAAGATTCAGAGAATCTGGAAAAATCTCTGTGCGTAAAGGTTTTCTCAGTTTAAACATTTGATATATCATCAATGTTGTATTCTGAATAAAATATTGAAATTTGAAACTTCCACATCATTGCATTCTGTTTTTATTCACAATTTGTACAGTGTCCCAACTTTTTTGGAATCGGGTTTGTAAATGTTGACATTGTTATCTTTGTAAATGTTTTTAAAAGATCTTCTATTTAATAGAGACATTGGTAGCAGTATTAGTATCAGTGATACTGGGCATCATTCATAAAAAGTTGCCATTACAAAAAATATTTAAAACAAATACTGTCTTTAAGTAACTGTGAAATTATTACACTATAAAAAAATATAAAAAACTGTTTAAACTTTAGTGTACTACTTTCTATGTACTACTTACTAAGTACACTCACCTAAAGGATTATTAGGAACACCATACTAATACTGTGTTTGACCCCCTTTCACCTTCAGAACTGCCTTAATTCTACGTGGCATTGATTCAACAAGGTGCTGAAAGCATTCTTTAGAAATGTTGGCCCATATTGATAGGATAGCATCTTGCAGTTGATGGAGATTTGTGGGATGCACATCCAGGCACGAAGCTCCTGTTCCACCACATCCCAAAGATGCTCTATTGGGTTGAGATCTGGTAACTGTGGGGGCCATTTTAGTACAGTGAACTCATTGTCATGTTCAAGAAACCAATTTGAATGATTCGAGCTTTGTGACATGGTGCATGATCCTGCTGGAAGTAGCCATCAGAGAATGGGCACATGGTGGTCATAAAGGGATGGACATGGTCAGAAACAATGCTCAGGTAGGCCGTGGCATTTAAACGATGCCCAATTGGCACTAAAGGGGCCTAAAGTGTGCCAAGAAAACATCCCCCACACCATTACACCACCACCACCAGCCTGCACAGTGGTAACAAGGCATGATGGATCCATGTTCTCATTCTGTTTAGCCAAATTCTGACTCTACCATCTGAATGTCTCAACAGAAATCGAGACTCATCAGACCAGGCAACATTTTTCCAGTCTTCAACTGTACAATTTTGGTGAGCTCGTGCAAATTGTAGCCTCTTTTTCCTATTTGTAGTGGAGATGAGTGGTACCCGGTGGGGTCTTCTGCTGTTGTAGCCCATCCGCCTCAAGGTTGTGCGTGTTGTGGCTTCACAAATGCTTTGCTGCATACCTTGGTTGTAACGAGTGGTTATTTCAGTCAAAGTTGCTCTTCTACCAGCTTGAATCAGTCGGCCCATTCTCCTCTGACCTCTAGCATCAACAAGGCATTTTCGCCCACAGGACTGCCGCATACTGGATGTTTTTCCCTTTCCACACCATTCTTTGTAAACCCTAATGGTTGTGCGTGAAAATCCCAGTAACTGAGCAGATAGTGAAATACTCAGACCGGCCCGTCTGGCACCAACAACCATGCCACGCTCAAAATTGCTTAAATCACTTTTCTTTCCCATTCTGACATTCAGTTTGGAGTTCAGGAGATTGTCTTGACCAGGACCACACCCCTAAATGCATTGAAGCAACTGCCATGTGATTGGTTGATTAGATAATTGCATTAATGAGAAATTGAACAGGTGTTCCTAATAATCCTTTAGGTGAGTATATATACTAGGGATGGAACGATTAGCAGTTTCACGATAAACCACGGTTAGTAAAGTTGCTGTAATAGGGGGAAACTCTTCAAATCTGCGAAATATTAAATACTAAAACTACATCCGGGAAATAACGTTAAGCTTGAGCCAAAGACGAGATAGTTTAGAAATTTCAGACAAGATAGGGTTAAGGGATAATAATGTGTATTCATTGTACACTTATTACACAGATTTTCTTTACCACATACATAATGTGTATACATAATTATGGGGACAAACTGAATTGAGATTAATCTTTTAAATCTTACCTGTAATCCATTTTGTACAGTGTACAAAACAATCGTCCAGACAAGATGATCACAAGAAGTTATAGTAATAATTATAGTAGCATTAATAGTAAAGTCCTCTGATTTAATTTTCAATATAATCAAAAACAGAGACGCAAACACAATCTGCATTTGAATTAAACAAGAGCTGCTATTGACGACGGTCATTAGGAAGGAAATGCCACAGAATAGAATCTTCCTTAAAGTGCATAGAGCTGCTTGTTTTATTTGTTGTTTATTGATCAAATATAAAACTTGTTGAAATGTTTTCAGTGTGTGCATCTGCTCTTTTAAAACACTTTCATCTCATTTGAACAAAACCGTGATAATTTGGGTCACTATAATCGTGATATGAAATTTTCATACCGTTTCATCCCTAGTATATACTACTTTCAAAATCTTAAACCATAGCTGCAACACAAGTTTTTTCAGAGAAACCTAGCCAAGAGGAGTCATTAGTAATGCCTCATCAAAATATAATAATTTGAAGGTCAGCCTTGATGTAATGATTTGATGGGAACAATGCAACAGTGTTCACTGTTGTTGACATGACATTTCAGTCCTGCATTGTGACAATCTATAATTCACCCTAAAACCTACTACATGTTTTTAATCATCATTTGTCATTAGCTTATAGTTTGAGCTATATGTTATATCTTGGTATTTAGTTTGTCCTTTTACTTTCATGACAGCAGCAGTTATTTACCTGTGTGGTTGGAGAACTGCACAGAGTTTATAGAGTCCACTTCAAAGCCCAGCACCTATCACAGCAGTGACACACATGTCAAGACAACATGTTTTACATACTGACATGCATTGTAGTGGGAAACTAACGCTGATTTTAATATTGTAAGGGCTGGGTGTGCAATTTATGGATTGCATAATAACTAACGTTACGTTAAAACAGTAAATGACGCTGCAGGCATCTACTGCACTGCAAAAGCTACTGCCTCTTACCTGCAATGGGAACGATGCAGATTTGTTTCCCACATATCCTCTGACAACATGACTTTGAACTGAGAGAACTCTGCAGTCCATGCTTTATGCTTATGACGTTAGCTTAAATCAAAACACAACTGGCTCTTAATATTCGTATTAAAATGCCACCACCCTTAAGACGAGAAAACGCTCAACCGTAGAAGACAAAATACAAACACACTTCAGTTGACGGACATTCAACAACTTTCTCTGCGCAGTAATGTTACATACACGGTCAAGGATGGGCGTTTTTTTTTTTCTTCCAGGCGTTTGCCGAAGACACCTAAGAGCTCGGTGTTGACAAGAACTGACCAATCGCGTCAAAGAAAGATTGGTTTCGAGATCAAAGCACTGTTTTTTATATTTATATGTTTAATAAAGTTACTTGGTGTTGTGTGCATTGCAACGACGATGATCATCACGCTTTTAATAAACTAAATAAACGTCAGAGCATTTATCTAATAATTAAAATACAGCCGTTTGTAGGTCAGTGTTATTTGGGCACACCTTTTCTTCTTCAGTGTGAGTTTGAGATAAATTGGTCACACTCCACAGGAAGAGAATTTATTAAATTACAGTTCAAATAAATTCAAAACAAACACGTTGTGTATCAAAAACGTTTGTAAATTTGTAAAGTAAGTAATAAAAACACAATTCCTCAAGATAAGCTTCGTTATTATATTTTTGATTCACTCAGATGTCACAATACAGAAGAAAATATGTCGGTTTTTTTTCCAATCAGTCTTTTATTTTGATCAATCTGTAGGCCTATGTGTTAACTCCCTTTGTAACTTTGTAGTAGACCTACAGCAAGTTTCCACAATACTACACAATTCTGCAGCTTCCGCTTTCCATTATAATAAAAAATGGTCAGTGCTAAGGTTGATAACTTGAGATATGAGGCATATCATTTTCTTCACCATGATTTAGACATTTTGTGCTTTCAGAGAACAAAGAGCACATACGTCAGCACCTGCTGTCTGAGGCCTCCGATTCATAAACAAAGAAACTAACATTATCATCACCCACTTTAATCTTGTCTCATTGGAAACATCATCATCACACACTAATCTCACAATCCAGTGGACAAAGACATTCCATATTCCCACACAAGAAGCACTCTTGTAAATCAATGTAATCTGTTGCTCTTTCCTTTTTATGATATATCAGTCCATCCATAAAGAAAATATGTTTACATTATTAGTTCTTGACTAAGCACATGAATGTGTTTCATTTAATATGGGAAGTTTCACTATTTTGGGAAGGCTTTCTACATGGTTTATGACCATTCTTCTAGAAGCGCATTTATAAGTCAGGCACTGATGTTGGAGGAGAAGGCCTGGTTCACAGTCTCCGATCTAATTCATCCCAAATGTGTTCTATTGGGTTGAGGTCAAGTTCCTCCACACCAAATTCGCTCATCCATGTCTTTATGGACCTTGCTTTGTGCACTGGTGCGCAGTCACGTTGGAACAGGAAGGGGCCATCCCCAAACTGTCCCCACAAAGTTGGGAGCATGAAATTGTCCAAAATGTCTTGGTATACTGAAGCTTTAAGGTGTGCAATTAAACCATTTAATGCACAGGTAGTTCCAGGTCAGCTGAATCACAGTTCTATATTATTGCGTTGTTTTCATTGAAGCGCACACACATACATCACTCTGAAATCGCAATGCTCACACACAGAAACATTCGAGAACATTGAAACTTTATATTTCTTAGTAATGAGGGGGTTACATCGCTTGTTTGAAGTAATTAAACTCATAGCTTTGTTGTTAAAGGAACACGCCAACTTTTTGGGACTTTAGCTTATTCACTGTATCCCCCAGAGTTAGATAAGTCCATACATACCATTCTCATCTCCGTGCGTGCCATAACTCTGTCTGACGCACCCACCGCCACTGGAGGTAAACGGCTCCATCTAGCCTACTGCTCAATAAGTGACAAAATAATGCCAACAGTTTCCTATTTACATGTTGTGATGTGTATAGTTACATTGTGTACTAAATCACCTACAGTGATTTTTCTGTGCTCCATTTCCTGCCTGTTTGCAACTGTATGCCAGCTGCTGTCACCTTTGGATGCTCCCTGGACTCTCTGTACTGCCATGCTTCCTGTGTTCTTGACACCATAAACTCTTCAGCAAGGCTGTTGATCGGGATGTTGCTGGTGCCGTATAAAACAGCACTCCTCAGACTTTGAGGTAAACCAACCCAGCAAACAATAGCTATCATTTCACCACCTAGGTTATCTATAGACCTGACATAGTCCAGCTATGACTAACCCACTTCTAGCCAAAATAACCTTGAATTTGGTTACATGTTGTTTTTGCCAAAATAACTTGTGATATGTATGATATTCCATTATGTAAGCAAAGTCAACAGTGATTACAAGGTGTTTGGTTTCATTTCTTTGACATGTTCTTGTTCTAGATGACTATAGTCTCTTCTTGGGCTATGGTTAGATGTCTGTTAAATTTGCACTGACAGCCCAAATTTTGCCTTGTTTCTAGACATCAGGGCTGTGTTTGGACGGTTATTAGACGTCCATTAAACGCAAAAGTGAAATGAAGAATTATTCTTTACATATATATAAACAACTATAATAAATATAATGTATGATTGTATGAAGCTTGTTTCTGCCTTGAAAAAAAAAAAGGAACTGTCACTTTATCTTTAGCAATTGCAAGTTTATATCTCTCAATTCTGAGAAGAAACTTACAATTATCAGGAAAAAACTATAAGATATAAATTTAGAACTGCAAGATATAATCTAGAACTGTCAGTCAGAACTGTAAGATGTAAACTCATGATATTGAGAGATATTAGAGATTTCTGAGAAGAAGAAAAAGAATTAAGAGATAAAAAAAGTTGCGCTTATTTTTGTTATGCCATGGTAGAAACAACAAACAAGCTTCAATATAATTGCTCACTTGAGATGCAATAATTATCTCCACATTTACCTTTGCAAACCAGTGATGTTTATACCATAATTGCATGTATTTTTACATTACATTAACCCATTGACGGGTACAATCACACTGGTGTGATCAGTCTTAGCTGGACCCTGGATCATACAATCACATCGGTGTGATTAGAACGTGATCAACGTGAATATTTTAAACTTACATGTGAAAGGGTTAACAATAGTAGTTGTATAATTAGTAGTAGTGCATTATAGTTTTAAGTGAACAGAAAAGGAGTTTATCACTGCTTTGAGGTTAAGTTAATGAAGTTAAAGTAAAATAAATCACTAATTTAAATGGAACCAAATTGAGCAGTTCTACCACTTCATGCCTGTGTCATCCTACAACATCACAATGTGATATGAGCATGCATGAATGAGGAGATATCACTCTAGTGATAATGCAGAAGATTTTCTTATGTGGTCATGTACACAGTCACAAAAGTGTATCTGCGTAGGTTTGTTCATTTAGTAATGGTATCAGAGCAGAAGATATATGTATAAAGGATGGAGATAAATGTCCAACTGGAGGCACACTGACCCTGTTTAGTGAAGTATGTTTACACTGAGTGCAGAACACAATGTTCATCTAGTTTCACATCAGAAGAGGCTCTATATATCAGCAGTCAGTCACACCACTGGTGATTTCAGGAAGGAAACTGGGCCTCAGAGACGCTATCACAGGTGCCACTGCATATCAAAGTGCTTCACCTGGAGGCCATATGGGTATTTGTGAACTTGATGCCCCTGTCATGGATTTCCACCGGATGTTTTTATGCTTTATGTCAGTTATATTGTCATTTTGTGTAAGCTGCAACTGCACAGATGAAGAAACCAATTTCTCAGGTGATCAGGCAGGCCGCTTGAGACACATGTGGCTGCTCTCAATGAGGGATGCAAAGAGGAGAGAGAAAGGTAAGATCACATACCAGCTTGTTTAAACAAAACACCTTTTTAGTATTCAGATCTAAAATAAAGTTACACATGTCTTTTTTTTGTTTGTTTTTTTGTAAATTCATGAAGACACCACAGGTGAATAGAATACTATATTAACTAATATCACCATACTTCCCCAGTTACAAGTTTTCTGAAATGTTATGATTGCATATGCAAATGAGGCATTATCTAATTAATTATGTACTCATTTGCTTTTTGGATTTTTTTTTTAAAGTGCTACATAATTGGAGATTTCTGGCTTAGTGCATGAGAAAACAGCCTTTAAAGATATGTATTTTAATGGAAATCTACAGACACAAATAGATCAGCTATATTTTACTAGTCTGAAAGAAAGCTTCTCTTGGTACATTTGTTCTGTTTTAAAGCAACTGGTCTTGTTATATATAGACATGCATGTAATGAAGCTTAGTTGACAGCTGTCCTTCATTCAAATGTCTAAGCACATGTCAAATAGATCAACTATATTTTATTACTCTGAAAGAAAATTTATCTTGGTACATTTGTTCTGTTTTAAAGCAACTGGTCTTATTATATATAGACATGCATGTAAGTCTAGTTGACAGCTGTCCTTCGTTCAGATGTCTAAACACATGTCACCTTTGCAGCTCTGTAGGTTATTATCATAAAAGGTATCATAAAGATGGCCTACTATTAGTCTGCTTTTAGTAATAAAAATTAATCAAGTACTGGGATGTCTGGCCTGTACACTTACACACATTATTTATGACACAAAATAAAGTGTCATGTGACACACAGCAATATCTACCACAGTGGTTCACAAACGTTTATACACCAAGGCCCCTCATTGTCCAAAGTCACTGCATGACTTTTCCAGTTGATTTACTGGATAAGGTTTAATGTTAAGATTTTTATATATATATATATATATATATATATATATATATATATATATATATATATATATATATATATATATATATATACACTCACCTAAAGGATTATTAGGAACACCTGTTCACTTTCTCATTAATGCAATTATCTAATCAACCAATCACATGGCAGTTGCTTCAATGCATTTAGGGGTGTGTTCCTGGTCAAGACAATCTCCTGAACTCCAAACTGAATGTCGGAATGGGAAAGAAAGGTGATTTAAGCAATTTTGAGCGTGGCATGGTTGTTGGTGCCAGACGGGCCGGTCTGAGTATTTCACAATCTGCTCAGTTACTGGGATTTTCACGCACAACCATTTCTAGGGTGTTTACAAAGAATGGTGTGAAAAGGGAAAACCATCCAGTATGTGGCAGTCCTGTGGACGAAAATGCCTTGTTGATGCTAGAGGTCAGAGGAGAATGGGCCGACTGATTCAAGCTGATATAAGAGCAACTTTGACTGAAATAACCACTCGTTACAACCGAGGTATGCAGCAAAGCATTTGTGAAGCCACAACACGCACAACCTTGAGGTGGATGGGCTACAACAGCAGAAGCCCCCAGCCGGGTACCACTCATCTCCACTACAAATAGGAAAAAGAGGCTACAATTTCCATGAGCTCACCAAAATTGGACAGTTGAAGACTGGAAAAATGTTGCCTGGTCTGATGAGTCTCGATTTCTGTTGAGACATTCAGATGGTAGAGTCAGAATTTGGCATAAACAGAATGAGAACATGGATCCATCATGCCTTGTTACCACTGTGCAGGCTGGTGGTGGTGGTGTAATGGTGTGGGGGATGTTTTCTTGGCACACTTTAGGCCCCTTAGTGCCAATTGGGCATTGTTTAAATGCCATGGCCTACCTGAGCATTCTTTCTGACCATGTCCATCCCTTTATGACCACCATGTACCCATTCTCTGATGGCTACTTCCAGCAGCATAATGCACCATGTCACAAAGCTCGAATCATTTCAAATTGGTTTCTTGAACATGACAATGAGTTCACTGTACTAAACTGGCCTCCACAGTCACCAGATCTCAACCCAATAGAGCATCTTTGGGATGTGGTGGAATGGGAGCTTCGTGCCCTGGATGTGCATCCCACAAATCTCCATCAACTGCAAGATGCTATCCTATCAATATGGGCCAACATTTCTAAAGAATGCTTTCAGCACCTTGTTGAATCAATGCCATGTCAAAAGGGGGTCAAACACAGCATTAGTATGGTGTTCCTAATAATCCTTTAGGTGAGTGTATATATATATATATATATATATATATATATATATATATATATATATATATATATACTCACAATTTGATTTGATTTTATTAATGTGACTTTTTCAAGTATAGTTATCCTATAGGCTTCCCTATATATCCAGATTTTCAAGACAGTTGTAGAAGGTGTGAATTAAAATAAATATCATGAGTTTGTTTGTCTTATTTTAAATAATTTTAAGTCATCTTGAGGCCCCCTTGGAAGTTTGCTGAGGGTCCCTAGGGGGGCTCTTTTTTAGTTGGACTCTTCCTGGTTGAGATCCATGGTCTAAATTCAGTCTAAATTTAACCATGGTACTGGTAGTAAAACTGTGGTTATATAAATAGTAATCAATTAGCCAAAAAACATGGTTACTACACTTTTACTATAATAAAACCATGGTTATTTTTCTCGTAAGGGCATGACTATATCCAAAACAGAGCATGGCCTTGGGTGCAGTATTGCTCTTAGTAAATGGTTTACAGGTGATATGGTCAAAACGTGCTTTGTGTCAAAGCTGGTACTGCATCATGTATTACTACATAATCAACAGATTTATTACCAACATTATAGAATACTGTGTAACACTTTATTTTTAAGTAGGTAACACAAAATTGACAGTAAACATGCTATACTGTTGCACAAATTGGAAAATGTAGTAGGTCATCCAGGTGTTTAGTGCATACAGAAATTCTCATATTGTGTAGAGGATGCATAACATATACAGACACCTATAACCCTTTATTTGGTACACCTGTTCAACTACTCATTAATGCAAATATCTAATCAGCCAATCACATGACAGCACCTCAATGCATTTAGACATTTTCTGTTTCCCTTTTTTGTCCTTCATTTAATCCCTCGCCATAGCAGCAGCGTTTGAGATATCCTATAATCGTTCGCACTATAGCATCTTCAGTGTCTTTGTTTCATGTTTCCGAGTTTGGTGTCGATTCCATGCATCTCCTACGAATACACCAGTAGCATGTAGACAATGGTTAAGGCAATCTGCTGAAGTTCAAACTGAGCATCAGAATGGGGAAGAAAGGTGATTTAAGTAACTTTGAACGTGGCGTGGTTGTTGGTGCCAGACGGGCTGGTCTGAGTATTTCAAAAACTGCTGATTTACTGATATTTTCATGCACAAACATCTCTGGTTTTCAGAGAGTGGTCCTGTAGTGATTTTACTTTCGTATATCCAGGGACAATAAGTAAGGTAGTGATTGGTACTCACGTCACCGCTGATGTTGTGATTTTTGGATCACACGTCACTTAAGGTGTGGTTATGAGTATATCAGATGACCACCTTCCCCCTCTTAGTTTGGGACACTAGTCAAGGTCTTTTACCTTGGCTGTATGAGAACAGTCCAAACAGGAGGCTGTCCAATCATTTAGAATGAATGTAAAGAGGGGAAAGTTGGTCAGCTGATTTATCTGAAAGATTGGTGAGATTTCTAACTTGTAGAGCCTTTTCTGTATTATCAGCACAAGGAAGACACAATTGTAATAAAATTTCATTAACAAAAGATAAACAAGAATAACTAACACAACTACTAAATTAATACAATGAATGATAAAGGAATAAAGTGCATAAGATGCATAAAATACATGTGATTAAATTGAGTGTGGCTATGGAAGAGTTGTGTTATCTTATGGAAAGTTAAACTGTTTTCTCTTCTCTGAAACTAAGGTGAAGAATCTTATTATGCATCAAACAGCAGTTGTGGGTGAAACAATTAACTAGGATCAGTTATTTTACCTCCAATGTAAATTAGAAAATCATATACTGATAATATACAACAATGCCAAGGTCTCTGGAAAGAGAGAGATTCAAGAGATTCAAGAGATTCAAGAGTTTTATTTGTCACATACACAGTTATATACAGAATATACAACCGGCAGTGAAATGTAAACAGGTCCGCTCCATGGACAGTGCAAATTCACAGTTAAAAACACAAGGAAGAAATTATAATAGAAATAGGATATAAAAAAATTATCTATATATATATATATATATATATATATATATATATATATATATATATATATATATATATATATATATATATATATATATCTATATCTGTAGAATTATAAATAAAGTCAAGAGAAAAAAAAAGGTAACAAATAAGGATAAAGTGGAATAAAATAATTGAAGTAGACTTTGCAGTGAGTAAACTGTAGACTTATAAATATGTGGTTAACAAATGTATAAAAGAGTATAATGTGCAAACAGGTTTATAACAGGTTGTTACACAGTAACAACGAGAACAGAAAGTGCAGTGCAATGTCAGTGTATCGATGTTTATCCTGACGTGAAGTCACGTGATGTTAAGTTCAGGAGTCTGATGGCCTGGGGGAAGAAGCTCCTCCTGAGTCTCTCAGTTTTGGCCATCAGGCTTCGGAAGCGCTTACCAGATGGTAGCAGCGTGAAATGAGGGTTTGCAGGGTGATTAGAGTCCTTGATGATCTTGGTAGCTCTACCTTTGCAGCGTTTGGTGTAGACGTCCTGCAGAGACGGGAGAGCTGACCCTGAGATATGCTCAGATAAGTGCACGACTCTTTGCAGGGCTTTGCGGTCATGACTGGTGCTGTTCCCATACCACGCTGTGATGCACTGAGTTAAAACACTTTCTATCGCCCCTAAATAGAAAGTTTTCAGGATAGCTGGTGAAACCCTGAATTTCCTCAGCTGGCGCAGGTGGTACAGTCTTTGGTACAGAGGTTTGGTTAAGTGATATTTATGTTCCACGTGGTTGAGTAAGCAGTCCGATGGTGGTAACACTGGTTGTGCTGGGTGACAATGCAGTGGGGAAAGGAGCTGGAATCTGTTTCAACAGCCTTGAACATGAAGATCTGTGGGATGCTCAGAACTTAGTAAACTGTTTGTCTCTCTTGTGGGGAGACTCGGAACTTAGTCGCTCTGTCACAGTCTCATCCTCGCTGGACAGACTCAGAACAAGGAGTTTCTGTTGAAAGGGTTCCTTTATCCCTTTCCGATGAGGAGGAGATTGTAATTTGACTCTTCTCCATTCCAGTGCTGTGATTGGCTGCTGGCATCAGAGGGGGCATACAGTGTGGCCCAACCTTCTTTCACCTGTGGAACTCATTTGCATACTGTACACAGTTAGAAGTCTTTAAAGTGTATTTAAAGTTTACCAATTCATTTCTTACTTTCCAAACCACCACCAGAATACCCTTGACAATATTCGAAACAAACAGACTCCAAACATGATGGAAAAAGATTTAACATGCGTCCATTCATTTGTTCATTAACAGCTGAATCTGTGTAAGATGTTGCATTACGAACAGCTGTCACTGACTTATTTACTTATTTATCTGAATAAGTATGAAATGGATGTGTAGTTTGCATCA
Source organism: Paracanthobrama guichenoti (assembly GCA_018749465.1). Classification (NCBI taxonomy): domain Eukaryota; kingdom Metazoa; phylum Chordata; class Actinopteri; order Cypriniformes; family Gobionidae; genus Paracanthobrama; species Paracanthobrama guichenoti. Next base: position 108,817 of record JAGHMJ010000034.1, on the reverse strand, counting down.
GTCTTAAGGTTTCCAAACATAGTTATGAATGTATTTGGATGGATCCTTGTGGTCTTTCTTTGTTTCACCCACAACTGCTGAGGTCCTGAGGAATTTTTATGGCAGACACAGACTAGGACTTTAGGGATCAGTTTCTAGATGGGTGAAGGGCAGAAACTGCATGTGACCAATGAGAAGCTTGGAGAAGCAGAGGTCTTCTTCTGGAATGTGCTGTCCACTATATTCTGAAGTAAAGAAAATATCCAGTGAGCAGCAGCTCTGTGGGCAAAAATGCCTTGTTGATGCCAGAGGTCAGAGGAGAATGGCCAGACTGGTTCGAGCTGATTGAAACAGTAACTCAAATAACCACTCGATACAATGGAATTATAGAAGATTGGAAAAACGTTGCCTGGTCTGATGAGTCTTGATTTCTGCTGCAACGTTCAGATGGTAGGGTCAGAATTTGGTGTAAACAACATGAAAGCATGGATCCATCCTGCCTTGTATCAGCAGTTCAGGCTGTTAGTGGTGTAATGCTGAGAAGGGTATTTCTTGCCACACTTTGTGCCTCTTAGTACCAATTGATCATTGTTTAAACGGTACAGCCAACCTGAGTATTGTTGCTGACCAGGTGCATCCCTTTTTGACCACAGTGTACACATCTTCTGATGGCTACTACCAGCAGGATAAAGCATTATGTGACAAAATTCAAACTGATCACCTCAAACTGGTTTCTTGAACATGGCAATGAGTTCATAAGTGAACATGACAACCTGTCCTTCGGATGAGACGTTAAACCGAGGTCCTGACTCTCTGTGGTCATTAAAAATTCCGATGTCCTTCGGAAAAAGAGTAGGGGTGTAACCCCAGCATCCTGGCCAAATTTGCTCACTGGCCCCAAATAGAGCACATTTGGGCTGAGGTGGAATGGGAGATTTACGTCATGGATGTGCAGCCGACAAATCTGCAGCAACTGCATATTCCTATCATGTCAGTATGGACCAAAACCTCTGAGGAATGTTTCCAGCACATTCTTGAATCTATGCTACAATGGATTAAGGCAGTCCAACCCAGTACTAGCAAGCTGTACATCAGCAATAGTAAGAGTAGTATAGTAGTATGCTATTCCGAACATAGCCAGACATCATTGTAAAGTTCAAGTTTAGGTCATATGCATTACATTTAATGCAAACATCCTGAAATCATAGTGATTTTCTCTAAGAGACCAATGACGTGTTAGCAGCAGTAACAAATTCAGTCTGTGACATCCATGCACTGGATCTTCAATATGAAGTATGCATCAGGTCCTGTCTAGCTGACAGTAATCAAAAACACAAGGACAGATCTGTGACGCATGCTGATAACATTCTGCTGATAGCAAAAATGTGACCTGTGTGTGTTGGTGTCAGAGTTGTTATGTTTCTGTGTGTGTGTTTTTTTTTTTCTTCCCATTTCCCTGTGACCCAGTTTCCTAGTGTGTCTGATTAGTCATTTAGTTCACCTGTGGTCTAATTAGTTAACTCGTTATTCCGTGTATATTTATACCGTGTTCTTATATCAAGCTAACCTCCAAACTCCTGGATCTCGGCCTGAATCCTTCTCTCTGCCACTGGATTGAGGACTTCCTCACTGGCAGGCCTCAGGTGGTGTGAATAGGCCAGTCCACCTCCACCTCCATCTCCCTGAGTGTGGGAGCTCCACAGGGCTGTGTCCTGAGTCCCCTGCTCTACTCGCTCTACACGCATGACTGTTTGTCCACACACAGCTCCACCTCTATCATCAAATTTGCTGATGATACTGTTGTCCTGGGCCTCATTTCCAACAACAATGAGACGGCATACTTGGACGAGGTGGAGCATCTAACATCATGGTGCCAGGACAACTGTCTCTCTCTGAATGTTGGCAAGACCAAAGAAATGATTGTGGACTTCAGGAAGAGACAGCAACGGACATACTCCCCCCTCATGATCAGCGGGTCACCAGTAGAGAGAGTGAGCAGCTTCAAGTACCTGGAAGTAAACATCTCAGAGGACCTGACCTGGACTGCTCACATTCAGACACAGGTGAAAAAAGCCAGGCAAAGACTGTACCACCTGCGCCAGCTGAGGAAATTCAGGGTTTCACCAGCTATCCTGAAAACTTTCTATTTAGGGGCGATAGAAAGTGTACTAACTCAGTGCATCACAGCGTGGTATGGGAACAGCACCAGTCATGACCGCAAAGCCCTGCAAAGAGTCGTGCACTTATCCGAGCGTATCTCAGGGTCAGCTCTCCCGTCTCTGCAGGACGTCTACACCAAACGCTGCAAAGGTAGAGCTACTAAGATCATCAAGGACTCTAATAACCCTGCAAACCCTCATTTCACGCTGCTGCCATCTGGTAAGCGCTTCCGAAGCCTGATGGCCAAAACTGAGAGACTCAGGAGGAGCTTCTTCCCCCAGGCCATCAGACTCCTGAACTCAGTCACTTAACATCACGTGACTTCACTTCAGGATAAACATCGATATACTGTCATTGCACTGCACTTTCTGTTCTCGTTGTTACTGTGTAACAACCTGTTATAAACCTGTTTGCACATTATACTCTTTATACATTTGTTAACCACATATTTATAAGTCTACAGTTTACTCACTGCACAGTCTACTTCAATTATTTTATTCCACTTCTTTATCTTATTTGGGCCCAAGCCCTGAAAGGGCGAAGGCCCTATTGTTCTTCTAAGGATTATTATTATTATTAGGGCCCAAGCCCTGAAAGGGCGAAGGCCCTATTGTTCTTCTAAGGATTATTATTAGGGCCCAAGCCCTGAAAGGGCGAAGGCCCTATTGTTCTTCTAAGGATTATTATTATTATTATTATTATTATTATTATTATTATTATTTTTCTTTCGCCTTTTTGCCCTTTTTGGGGCCCTTAACATGCTCGAAAACTCTTGAAACTTTGCACACTCGTCGGAACGCGCGGCCATCAGGGTTTGGGCTGGGTTTGGTACCCGGGCGTGGCAGGGGGGCTCGACAGCGCCCCCTTGAAAAAATAAATAAAACTGTCCATAAATCAAAAACGCTTGCATGTATTAGTATGAAACTCGGTACACATATAGAACTCATCGGGTCGAACAACATCCGCGCTCTAAGTTATGCGTCAGCCCAACAGGAAGTGAGCTATTATGGGTCGTTTTAAAACGCATACTGTGGAATTTGAAATACTCCTCCTAGGCGATTAACCCGATCAGCACCAAACTCGGTCAGCATGAAGTCAAGGCATTGAGGATGCTAAATTGCGAAGGGATTTTTGATATCTCAAACGGTTTGGCCGTGGCAGGAGACAAATTTATGGCGAGAAATGGGAAACAGGAAGTGTGTTATAACTTTAGCATACATTGACCGATTTGGATGAAACTTCAGCTGTGTGTTCGTTGTAAGAGGCCGATCACATGGATATTACTTTTGTGAGTCAAAGTTATAGCGCCACCAACTGGCAGCAGGAAGTGTGTCCTTTCAAAAATGCTTTGAAATCACTGTCTTATTTTCACCCGATTTACTTCAAACTTCATCAGTATAATGTCAAAACATGGCAGATATAGACATATGAATGGATTCCTGATATTTTAAATACTGTTGCCATGGCAACGTGTCAAAGTTTAATAATTTTTGGGGTGTTTTTGAGACTCTTAGCATGCTTGAAATGGCATGAAACTCAACACACACATCAGTGATGCCTTCCAGTATATATGGCCAAAGTCTTAGAAACGGGCGTGGTGGAGGGGCTCAGTAGCGCCACCTTTTGACAAAAGTGGGGGGGTTAGTTTTATCTACAGTCACCAAACTCTGTATATATATTGTTCTCATCAAGCCGGACATCTTTCTAATTTACAGTCATTAGCTCTGACCAACAGGAAGTCAGATATTTTGGTTTGAATTTGGAATTTTGGATAAATCAGGCTCTGAGTTATTATAAACTATTCGTAGGAGATGCATGGAATCGACACCAAACTCGGAAACATGAAACAAAGACACTGAAGATGCTATACGATTATAGGATATCTCAAACGCTGCTGCTATGGCGAGGGATTAAATGAAGGACAAAAAGGAAACAGAAAATGTCTAATTTCTTGTAAAATCATTGTTTGATTTAAATTAAATTAAGATTGTATGTTCGGTAATTGAACCTGGGTGAATTTAAAATGGATGTACTATTTTTTCAGATCAATATATTTATTTTATTTAATATATTTAATCTGAATCTTATTTTGTCTGCCCTCCTTCATTGTCCAAAAGATGTCACTGTTGACTTAGTTTTGATGGGAAAAATCCCTGTTTCCCTCTCTGTCTCTCTGGCTCTGACTCTTTGTCTGTGTGTGTGTGTGTGTGTGTGTGTGTGTGTGTGTGTGTGTGTGTGTGTGTGTGTGTGTGTGTGTGTGTGTGTGGGGAGGGGATGGGTGGCTGACAGCTAAAGCATGCCTCTCTGTCTATGCCTCTGGCTCTTTCTCTCTGTGTGTGTGTGTGTGTGTGTGTGTGTGTGTGTGTGTGTGTGTGTGTGTGTGTGTGTGTGTGTGGGGGATGGGTGGCTGACAGCTAAAGCATGCCTCTCTGTCTTTGCATTCTCTTTCTCTCTGTGTGTGTGTGTGTGTGTGTGTGTGTGTGTGTGTGTGTGTGTGTGTGTGTGTGTGTGTGTGTGTGTGTGTGTGTGTGGGGATGGGTGGGTGGCTGACAGCTAAAGCATGCCTCTCTGTCTATGCCTCTGGCTCTTTCTCTGTGTGTGTGTGTGTGTGTGTGTGTGTGTGTGTGTGTGTGTGTGTGTGTGTGTGTGTGTGTGTGTGTGTGTGTGGAGGGGGGGATGGGTGGCTGACAGCTAAAGCATGCCTCTCTGTCTTTGCATTCTCTTTCTCTCTGTCTGTCTGTGTGTGTGTGTGTGTGTGTGTGTGTGTGTGTGTGTGTGTGTGTGTGTGTGTGTGTGTGTGTGTGTGTGTGTGTGTGTGTGTGTGTGTGGTGTGTGTGAGGGGATGGGTGCACCTGCAGTATTCTGAATGTCATTCTGAACTCGATTTGAAGAGCACTGCAATATAGTTTTATATGATTAGTTTCATAATTATTTTAATAAAAATATAAAAAGACCTTTAGATAAATACTGGACTTAAGGACTTTAAAAAATGTAAGCTGCAAAAGATAACTTTGCACTCATTTCAAAGGGACCTTTGACATCATCTGACATGAAATTCATCTAAATTGAATTGATCTCATAGATGTTGTGGTTTGTGGTCATTGCAGCACCGACTGCTGCAGTTAATGAGGTGGATTCAAACGACTTTGACAGTCATTTTATTAAAACATTATTTTCACTGCAAAAAATAAATAAATAAACAACTTGTCTAACGTACTTTACGTAATGATGATTGATCTTAAGATATTTTAACGTATAATATGTGTTGTGCGTACCCATGTTTACACGTACACAACAATAGAGTTTAGATACATTTCATATCATAGACTCACAAATAACTATCACTTTAGTGTGAAATTTTTTTTTAGAAAAACTATACAAATGCCTTGAATTAAATACTGGCCTTCTGTACTTACGAATTTTTGAGCTGCAAAAGATAACTTTGCGCATATTTGAAAGTGACCTATTATATTGTATGACAATAAAATTAATCTATATTTCAATTACATAATGGGTGTGACTTGTAGTCATAGTGGCACCAGCTGCTGCGGTAAATGTGGCATATTTAAAATATTTTTCAAAAAATATTCTCCTGTTTAAATGCATATTGCCTGTCGTGCACAGTTTCCCCGAAGCCACCGGGGTGGCGGTGCCACCGGCTTGGGCCTGTCATCGCTGCTCGCAGCTTTAATTATTATTATTATTATTATTATTATTATTAGGGCCCAAGCCCTGAAAGGGCGAAGGCCCTATTGTTCTTCTAAGGATTATTAGGGCCCAAGCCCTGAAAGGGCGAAGGCCCTATTGTTCTTCTAAGGATTATTATTATTCTTATTATTCTTCTTCTTCTTCTTCTTATTATTATTATTATTATTATTATTATTATTATTTTCTTTCGCCTTTTTGCCCTTTTTGGGGCCCTTAACATGCTCGAAAACTCTTGAAACTTTGCACACTCGTTGGAACGCGCGGCCATCAGGGTTTGGGCTGGGTTTGGTACCCGGGCGTGGCAGGGGGGCTCGACAGCGCCCCCTTGAAAAAAAAAAAAAAACTGTCCATAAATCAAAAACGCTTGCATGTATTAGTATGAAACTCGGTACACATATAGAGCTCATTGGGCCGAAAAACTTTCGCGCTCTAAGTTATGCGTCAGCCCAACAGGAAGTGAGCTATTATGGGTCGTTTTAAAACGCATACTGTGGAATTTGAAATACTCCTCCTAGGCGATTAACCCGATCAGCACCAAACTCGGTCAGCATGAAGTCAAGGCATTGAGGATGCTAAATTGCGAACGGATTTTTGATATCTCGAACGGTTTGGCCGTGGCAGGAGACGAAATTATGGTGAGAAATGGGAAACAGGAAGTGTGTTATAACTTTAGCATACATTGACCGATTTGGATGAAACTTCAGCTGTGTGTTCGTTGTAAGAGGCCGATTACATGGATATGACTTTTGTGAGTCAAAGTTATAGCGCCACCAACTGGCAGCAGGAAGTGCTTGTTTTATCAAAAATGCTTTGAATCACCATCTTATTTTCACCCGATTTACTTCAAACTTCATCAGTATAATGTCAAAACATGGCAGATATAGACATATGAATAGATTCCTGATATTTTAAATACTGTTGCCGTGGCAACGTGTCAAAGTTGAATAATCTTTTAGGGTGTTTTTGAGACTCTTAGCATGCTTGAAATGACTTGAAACTCAACACACACATCAGTGATGCCTTCCAGTATATATGGCCAAAGTCTTAGAAATGGGCGTGGTGGAGGGGCTCAGTAGCGCCACCTTTTGACAAAAGTGGGGGGGTTAGTTTTATCTACAGTCACCAAACTCTGTATATATATTGTTCTCATCAAGCCGGACATCTTTCTAATTTACAGTCATTAGCTCCGACCAACAGGAAGTCAGATATTTTGGTTTGAATTTGTAATTTTGGATAAATCCGGCTCTGAGTTATTATAAACTATTCGTAGGAGATGCATGGAATCGACACCAAACTCGGACAACATGAAACAAAGACACTGAAGATGCTATAGTGCGAACGATTATAGGATATCTCAAACGCTGCTGCTATGGCGAGGGATTAAATGAAGGACAAAAAAGGGAAACAGAAAATGTCTAATTTCTTGTAAAATCATTGTTTGATTTAAATTAAATTAAGATTGTATGTTCGGTAATTGAACCTGGGTGAATTTAAAATGGATGTACTATTTTTCAGATCAATATATTTATTTTATTTAATATATTTCATCTGAATCTTATTTTGTCTGCCCTCCCTTCAATGTCCAATAGATGACACTGTTGACTTAGTTTTGATGGGGACAAAAAACTTTTTCCCTCTCTATCTCTGTCTCTGTGTGTGTGTGTGTGTGTGTGTGTGTGTGTGTGTGTGTGTGTGTGTGTGTGTGTGTGTGTGTGTGTGTGTGTGTGTGTGTGTGTGTGTGTGGGTGGCTGACAGCTAAAGCATGCCTCTCTGTCTATGCCTCTGGCTCTTTCTCTCTCTCTCTGTGTGTGTGTGTGTGTGTGTGTGTGTGTGTGTGTGTGTGTGTGTGTGTGTGTGTGTGTGAGGATGGGTGGCTGACAGCTAAAGCATGCCAATCTGTCTCTGCATTCTCTGTGTCTGTGTGTGTGTGTGTGTGTGTGTGTGTGTGTGTGTGTGTGTGTGTGTGTGTGGAAGGGGATGGGTGCACCTGCAGTATTCCAATGTCATTCTGAACTCGATTTGAAGAGCACTGCAATATAGTTTTATATGATTAGTTTAATAATTATGTTAATAAAAATATAAAAAGACCTTTAGATACATACTGGACTTAAGGACTTTAAAAAATGTAAGCTGCAAAAGATAACTGTGGCGAGGCGGGGGACCGTGAGAGCGGGCCGGTGGCGAATGTTAATGAGCGTCAGCTGTGCGCCACACCGGCCTTGCCTCATGGAGGAGTGACGGGAGTATAAAAGGAGGAGCGACGACATGGCAAGACGAGAGAGGACCAGGCCTGGAGTTTATGGTTGGTTTTGGTTTGTTTTGTTTTTAGGCGGCAGTCGTCCGTGAGGGGCTGCCGCCGACGTTATGGTTTATTTTGGATTAAAGTTTTGAAATGTTCGCCGGTTCCCGCCTCCTTCTTCCCTGATCGTTCATTGTCGTTACAATAACGTTTCACTCATTTCAAAGGGACCTATGACATCATCTGACATGAAATTCATCTAAATTGAATTGATCTCATAGATGTTGTGGTTTGTGGTCATAGCAGCACCGACTGCTGCAGTTAATGAGGTGGATTCAAATGACTTTGACAGTCATTTTGTTAAAACATTATTTTAGCTACAAAAAATAAACAACTTGCCTAATGTACTTTACGTAATGATGATTGATCTTAAGATATTTTAACGTATAATATGTGTTGTGCGTACCCATGTTTACACGTACGCAACAATAGAGTTTAGATGCGTTTCATTTCATAGGCTATCACAAATAACTATCACTTTAGTGTGAAGAAAAAAAAAAAAAAACTATACAAATACCTTGAATTAAATACTGGCCTTCTGGATTTACGAATTTTTGAGCTGCAAAAGATAACGTTGCGCATATTTGAAAGTGACCTATTATATCCTATGACAATAAAATTAATCTATATTTCAATGATATCATGGGTGTGACTTGTAGTCATAGTGGCACCAGCTGCTGCAGTAAATGTGGCATATTTAAAATATTTGTAAAAAAAATATTCTCCTGTTTAAATGCATATTGTCTGTCGTGCACAGTCGCCCTGAAGCCACCGGGGTGGTGGTGCCACCGGCTTGGGCCCGTCATCACTGCTCGCAGCTTTAATTAGGGCCCAAGCCCTGAAAGGGCGAAGGCCCTATTGTTCTTCTAAGGATTATTATTATTATTATTATTATTATTATTTTTCTTATTTTTTTTTCCCTTTTTTTTGGGGCCCTTAACATGCTCGAAAACTCTTTAAACTTTGCACACTCGTCGGAATGCGCGGCCATTTTTTTTTTTTTTTTTTTTTTTTTTATATCCTATTTCTATTATCATTTCTTCCTTGTGTTTTTAACTGTGAATTTGCACTGTCCATGGAGCGGACCTGTTTACATTTCACTGCCGGTTGTATATTCTGTATATAACTGTGTATGTGACAAATAAAACTCTTGAATCTTGAATCTTGAATCTTGAATCCATCAGGGTTTGGGCTGGGTTTGGTACCCGGGCGTGGCAGGGGGGCTCGACAGCGCCCCCTTGAAAAAATAAATAAAACTGTCCATAAATCAAAAATGCTTGCATGTATTAGTATGAAACTCGGTATACATATAGAGCTCATCGGGCCGAACAACATCCGCGCTCTAAGTTATGCGTCAGCCCAACAGGAAGTGAGCTATTATGGGTCGTTTTAAAACGCATACTGTGGAATTTGAAATACTCCTCCTAGGCGATTAACCCGATCAGCACCAAACTCGGTCAGCATGAAGTCAAGGCATTGAGGATGCTAAATTGCAAACGGATTTTTGATATCTCGAACGGTTTGGCCGTGGCAGGAGACGAATTTATGGCGAGAAATGGGAAACAGGAAGTGTGTTATAACTTCTGCATACATTAACCGATTTGGATGAAACTTCAGCTGTGTGTTCGTTGTAAGAGGCCGATCACATGGATATGACTTTTGTGAGTCAAAGTTATAGCGCCACCAACTGGCAGCAGGAAGTGTGTCACTTTCAAAAATGCTTTGAATCACCGTCTTATTTTCACCCGATTTACTTCAAACTTCATCAGTATAATGTCAAAACATGGCAGATATAGACATATGAATGGATTCCTGATATTTTAAATACTGTTGCCATGGCAACGTGTCAAAGTTGAATAATCTTTTAGGGTGTTTTTGAAACTCTTAGCATGCTTGAAATGACTTGAAACTCAACACACACATCAGTGATGCCTTCCAGTAGATATGGCCAAAGTCTTAGAAACGGGCGTGGTGGAGGGGCTCAGTAGCGCCACCTTTTGACAAAAGTGGGGGGATTAGTTTTATCTACAGTCACCAAACTCTGTATATATTGTTCTCATCAAGCCGGACATCTTTCTAATTTACAGTCATTAGCTCTGACCAACAGGAAGTCAGATATTTTGGTTTGAATTTGGAATTTTGGATAAATCCGGCTCTGAGTTATTATAAACTATTCGTAGGAGATGCATGGAATCGACACCAAACTCGGTCAACATGAAACAAAGACACTGAAGATGCTATAGTGCGAACGATTATAGGATATCGCAAACGCTGCTGCTATGGCGAGGGATTAAATGAAGGACAAAAAAGGGAAACAGAAAATGTCTAATTTCTTGTAAAATCATTGTTTGATTTAAATTAAATTAAGATTGTATGTTCGGTAATTGAACCTGGGTGAATTTAAAATGGATGTACTATTTTTCAGATCAATATATTTATTTTATTTAATATATTTCAACTGAATCTTATTTTGTCTGCCCTCCCTTCATTGTCCAAAAGATGTCACTGTTGACTTAGTAATGAAGCAAAAATCCCTGTTTGCCTCTTTGTCTCTGGCTCTGTGTGTGTGTGTGTGTGTGTGTGTGTGTGTGTGTGTGTGTGTGTGTGTGTGTGTGTGTGTGTGTGTGTGTGTGTGTGTGTGTGTGTGTGTGTGTGTGTTTTCTATACAAGATACATGGGCTTTACAGAAGGTCATGTGCTGTGTTTGCAAAGATCACGTATGATGCATGTCTTTAAATGAATTATTTACTGATAGAATTCAAATTTATTAAAAAAGTAAATTTCACATGATTTTATAAAAGTGGCTGTTTAAACTTCCATAAAATTTAGACATGCATCTTACTCTTACCTGACACTGATATTAAAATCGACGTTGTGGTTTCTGTGATTTGGCTCCATTTATTAATTTTGTAATTAACACTTTTTATTGGATACGTCCCATATTTAAATGAAAGCATGCTTTTTGGTGCATGAGATTGGTGAACAAACAGTAGCTAAGGTCAAAAACACACAAATAGAAATGTTAAGATAATACAACATCAGCATTCGGACGGTATTCTGCACTCATTTGAAATTGACCTTTGACATCATCTGACATGAAATTCATCTAAATTGAATTGATCTCATAGATGTTGTGGTTTGTGGTCATAGCAGCACCAACTGCTGCAGTTAATGAGGGGAATTCAAATGACTTTGACAGTCATTTTATTAAAACATTATTTTCACTACAAAAAAATAAATAAATAAACAGCTTGCCTAATGTACTTTACGTAATGATGATTGATCTTAAGATATTTTAACGTATAATATGTGTTGTGCGTACCCATGTTTACACGTGCGCAACAATAGAGTTTAGATGCGTTTCATATCATAGGCTATCACAAATAACTATCACTTTAGTGTGAAAAAAAGTAAAAAAAAAAAAAATACAAATACCTTGAATTAAACACTGGCCTTCTGGACATATGAATTTTTGAGCTGCAAAAGATAACTTTGCGCATATTTGAAAATGACCTATTATATCCTATGACAATAAAAATAATCTATATTTCAATGACATCATGGGTGTGGCTTGTGGTCATAGTGGCACCAGCTGCTGCGGTAAATGTGGCATATTTAAAAAAAAATATTCTCCTGTTTAAATGCATATTGCCTGTCGTGCACAGTTTCCCCCAATGCCACCGGCGTGGCGGTGCCACCGGCTTGGGCCCGTCATCGCTGCTCGCAGCTTTAATTATTATTATTATTATTATTATTATTATTATTTTTCTTTCGCCTTTTTGGCCTTTTTGGGGCCCTTAACATGCTCGAAAACTCTTGAAACTTTGCACACTCGTCGGAACGCGCGGCCATCAGTGTTTGGGCTGGGTTTGGTACCCGGGCGTGGCAGGGGGGCTCGACAGCGCCCCCTTGAAAAAATAAATAAAACTGTCCATAAATCAAAAACGCTTGCATGTATTAGTATGAAACTCGGTATACATATAGAACTCATCGGGCTGAACAACATCCGTGCTCTAAGTTATGTGTCAGCCCAACAGGAAGTGAGCTATTATGGGTCGTTTTAAAACGCATACTGTGGAATTTGAAATACTCCTCCTAGGAGATTAACCTGATCAGCACCAAACTCGGTCAGCATGAAGTCAAGGCATTGAGGATGCTAAGTTGCGAACGGATTTTTGATATCTTGAACGGTTTGGCCGTGGCAGGAGACGAAATTATGGTGAGAAATGGGAAACAGGAAGTGTGTTATAACTTCTGCATACATTAACCGATTTGGATGAAACTTCAGCTGTGTGTTCGTTGTAAGAGGCCGATCACATGGATATGACTTTTGTGAGTCAAAGTTATAGCGCCACCAACTGGTAGCAGGAAGTGTGTCACTTTCAAAAATGCTTTGAATCACCGTCTTATTTTCACCCGATTTACTTCAAACTTCATCAGTATAATGTCAAAACATGGCAGATATAGACATATGAATGGATTCCTGATATTTTAAATACTGTTGCCATGGCAACGTGTCAAAGTTGAATAATCTTTTGGGGTGTTTTTGAGACTCTTAGCATGCTTGAAATGGCATGAAACTCAACACACACATCAGTGATGCCTTCCAGTAGATATGGCCAAAGTCTTAGAAACGGGCGTGGTGGAGGGGCTCAGTAGCGCCACCTTTTGACAAAAGTGGGGGGGTTAGTTTTATCTACAGTCACCAAACTCTGTATATATATTGTTCTCATCAAGCCGGACATCTTTCTAATTTACAGTCATTAGCTCTGACCAACAGGAAGTCAGATATTTTGCTTTGAATTTGGAATTTTGGATAAATCAGGCTCTGAGTTATTATAAACTATTCGTAGGGAGATGCATGGAATCGACACCAAACTCGGTCAACATGAAACAAAGACACTGAAGATGCTATAGTGCGAACGATTATAGGATATCTCAAACGGTGCTGCTATGGCGAGGATTAAATGAAGGACAAAAAGGGAAACAGAAAATGTCTAATTTCTTGTAAAATCATTGTTTGATTTAAATGAAATTAAGATTGTATGTTCGATAATTGAACCTGGGTGAATTTAAAATGAATGTACTATTTTTCAGATCAATATATTTATTTTATTTAATATATTTCATCTGAATCTTATTTTGTCTGCCCTCCCTTCAATGTCCAAAAGATGGCACTGTTCTCTTAGTTATGATGAAAAAAAAAAACCCTCTTTGTCTTTACCTCTGGCTCTGCCTATGGCTCTGTGTGTGTGTGTGTGTGTGTGTGTGTGTGTGTGTGTGTGTGTGTGTGTGTGTGTGTGTGTGTGTGTAGGGGGGATGGGTGGCTGACAGCTAAAGCATGTCTCTCTGTCTATGCCTCTGGCTCTTTCTCTTTCTCTGTGTGTGTGTGTGTGTGTGTGTGTGTGTGTGTGTGTGTGTGTGTGTGTGTGTGTGTGTGTGTGTGTGTGTGTGTGTGTAAGGGGAATGGGTGCACCTGCAGTATTCTGAATGTCATTCTGAACTCAATTTGAAGAGCACTGCAATATAGTTTTATATGATTAGTTTCATAATTATGTTAATAAAAGTATAAAAGGACCTTTAGATAAATACTGGACTTAAGGACTTTAAAAAATGTAAGCTGCAAAAGATAACTTTTCACTCATTTCAAAGGGACCTATGACATCATCTGACATGAAATTCATCTAAATTGAATTGATCTCATAGATGTTGTGGTTTGTGGTCATAGCAGCACCGACTGCTGCAGTTAATGAGGTGGATTCAAATGACTTTGACAGTCATTTTATTAAAACATTATTTTAACTACAAAAAATAAATAAACAACTTGCCTAATGTACTTTACGTAATGATGATTGATCTTAAGATATTTTAACGTATAATATGTGTTGTGCGTACCCATGTTTACACGTACACAACAATAGAGTTTAGATGCGTTTCATATCATAGGCTAACACAAATAACTATCACTTTAGTGTGACAAAAAGTAAAAAAATAAATAAAAAAAAACTATACAAATACCTTGAATTAAATACTGGCCTTCTGGACTTACGAATTTTTGAGCTGCAAAAGATAACTTTGCAAATATTTGAAAGTGACCTATTATATCCTATGACAATAAAATGAATCTATATTTCAATGACATCAGGGGTGTGGCTTGTGGTCATAGTGGCACCAGCTGCTGTGGTAAATGTGGCATATTTAAAATATTTTTCAAAAAATATTCTCCTGTTTAAATGCGTATTGCCTGTCGTGCACAGATTCCCTGAAGCCACCGGGGTGGCGGTGCCACCGGCTTGGGCCCGTCATCGCTGCTCGCAGCTTTAATTTTTTACTTTTTTTTTCTTCTACTTGACTTGATTATTTATAATTCTACATATATATATATATATATATATATATATATATATATATATATATATATATATATATATATATATATATATATATATATATATTAGTACTTTTTATTCTATTTCTATTATAATTTCCTCCTTGTGTTTTTAACTGTGAATTTGCACTGTCCATGGAGCGGACCTGTTTACATTTCACTGCTGGTTGTATATTCTGTATATAACTGTGTATGTGACAAATAAAACTCTTGAATCTCTTGAATCCCTCCATCCGTTCTTGTTGACGTTCATTCGTGTGAAGCTCGGAAATCTCCCTAGTCTCAAATTGCCAAACAAATCAGCAAGATATGAAGCCTAGATATATATACATGGCCGACTCACCTGTGTTCCTTGACAGTTTTCTGCATTCCCCCACCATCCTGTCTCCTCACACTCACCTGGTTACTATCCTAACCTGTACTCTGGGTTTAATAGTCTAACCTAATAGTACTCTGGGTTTGGGCCAAAATTCCAAGTTCAGAGCCCTCCCCTCGGACAGCACGCCAAATACACATACGTTTTATTCTATCTGATTGTTTTTGTGAACTCATGAAAAGACTGTTATTCTAATTCTCCTTCATCTCTGTGTTGCTTACACGCGCAACCCCAGAGAGCTGGTAGGGGAATCATTTGTACAAAATGATATGGATGTAATCATTTTCCTGTTTGTTGTTATACGGTTATAATACTTTGATTCTCAATATATGACCAATTCAAAATAATATTATAACAAACATTTACAACTACATAAAAAAAAAAATGTCATTTTAAATGTCACTCTCTTGAGTTTCAGCTGATTTCAG
Organism: Paracanthobrama guichenoti; assembly: GCA_018749465.1. Taxonomy (NCBI): domain Eukaryota; kingdom Metazoa; phylum Chordata; class Actinopteri; order Cypriniformes; family Gobionidae; genus Paracanthobrama; species Paracanthobrama guichenoti. The sequence continues at coordinate 93,479 of JAGHMJ010000034.1, read as the reverse complement.
ATGTTAATATTTTTGCTCTTTGAATATCCCAGCAGCCGTAGACAAGTCTAATCCAGCTCAAGGTCTCATCACACATCAGCTCCTGTATTGCCGTGTTGGGATTGGTTTTCACCTACAGATTCTGACGAATGGCAGTGTGTGGGGCGTTCATGAGCCTTCTGAGTACAGTATGATTTATATGCCTCATACTCTCATGCCTCGAAACTCTCATAACCCTCAGAGGAAATATGACACATTTGCACAGATTTATCTTCTTTATATTGTACCCATTTCTTTCATTTCTATTCAGTGAGTTTTTCTTCATTCTCTTGTTGTCTTTAAGGCTTGCTGAGAGTGTTTGCTATGAGGCCGGGCATAGTGGGTATCCGTGGTGTGAAGAGTGAGCTGTATTTGTGCATGAATCAGGAAGGAATTGCACATGGAATGGTGAGAAAAGACTTGATGGCAAAGCATCAAATGTCTCATAATCTTATGTCTACATAGTAATTTAAGCTATTTGAAAGGTATAATCACTATTCCTTTCAAGTGCAACCTGAAATAATGAAACGTTTGCAAAGTTATACATTAACATTTAAATCTCTTCTTTGTTGTAGAAGAAGTTCTCAAATGAATGCCTGTTTAAGGAGCGCATGGAAGAAAATCACTACAACACATACTCTTCTCTGAGCCACACAGGGTTTTTCCTGGCTCTGTCACAGCAAGGGAAGCTGAGAAAGGGCAACAGGGTGGGCCGCCACCAGGCCTGCACACACTTCCTTCTTCGCAAAACCTTTTCACACTAAGGCCCTGTTTACACCTGTATTAAAATGCATTTTGGTCGATGCCAAATACAGATGTAAAATGGGTCTAAAATGTCACTTTCAACAGTGGGAAACACATTAACCAGATTGTTTTCGTAGTGCATTTTCGTAGCTCATGTGGTTGAACGTGTTCAAACAGCCACAAAAGACTGCCTACTACTGACCTCCATCCATCCATCCATCCATTATCTTCCGCTTATCCGGGACCGGGTCGCGGGGGCAACAGTCTAAGCAGAGACGGCCAGACTTCCCTCTCCCTAGCCACTTCCTCCAGCTCTTCCGGGAACCCGAGGCGTTCCCAGGCCAGCCGGGAGACATAATCCCTCCAGCGTGTCCTAGGTCTTCCCCGGGGCCTCCTCCCGGTGGGACATGCCCGAAACACCTCCCTGGGAAGGCGTCCAGGAGGCATCCGAAATAGATGCCCGAGCCACCTCAACTGGCTCCTCTCGATGTGGAGGAGCAACGGCTCTACTCTGAGCTCCTCCCGAGTAACTGAGCTTCTCACCCTATCTCTAAGGGCGCCCAGCAACCCTGCGGAGAAAGCTCATTTCGGCCGCCTGTATCCGGGATCTTGTCCTTTCGGTCATGACCCACAGCTCATGACCATAGGTGAGAGTAGGAATGTAGATTGACCGGTAAATCGAGAGCTTCGCCTTACAGCTCAGCTCCTTCTTCACCACGACAGACCGGTACATCGACCACATTACTGCAGAAGCTGCACCGATCCGTCTGTCAATCTCCCGTTCCATCCTTCCCTCACTCGTGAACAAGACCCCAAGATACCTGAACTCCTCCACCTGAGGCAAATACTCTCCACCAACCTGAAGTGGGCAAGCCACCCTTTTCCGACTGAGAACCATGGCCTCGGATTTGGAGGTGCTGATTCTCATCCCGCCGCTTCACACTCGGCTGCAAACCGCCCCAGTGCACGCTGAAGGTCCTGGTCTGAGGAGGCCAACATGACAACGTCATCCGCAAAAAGCAGCGACGAAATCATGTGGTTCCCAAACCGGACACCCTCCGGCCCTTGGCTGCGCCTAGAAATTCTGTCCATAAAAATTATGAACAGAACCGGTGACAAAGGGCAGCCCTGCCGAGTCCAACATGCACCGGGAACAAGTCCGACTTGCTGCCGGCAATGCGGACCAAGCTCCTGCTCTGGTCGTACAGGGACCAAACAGCCCTAAGCAAGGGGCCCCGGACCCCATACTCCCAGAGCACCCTCCACAGGACACCACGAGGGACACAGTCGAATGCCTTCTCCAAATCCACAAAACACATGTGGATTGGTTGGGCAAACTCCCATGAACCCTCCAGCACCCTGGAAAGGGTATAGAGCTGGTCCAGTGTTCCACGACCGGGACGAAAACCACACTGTTCCTCCTGAATCCGAGGTTCCACTATCGGCCGAATTCTCCTCTCCAGTACCCTGGCATAGACTTTCCCGGGGAGGCTGAGAAGTGTGATCCCCCTGTAGTTGGAACACACTCTCCGGTCCCCTTCTTGAAAAGAGGGACCACCACCCCGGTCTGCCAGTCCAGAGGCACTGTCCCCAACCGCCACGCCCAAGACAGCCCCACAACATCCAGAGACTTGAGGTACTCAGGGCGGATCTCATCGACCCCCGGTGCCTTGCCACCAAGGAGCTTTTAACTACCTCGATGACTTCAGCCCGGTGATGGATGAATCCACCTCTGAGCCCTCAGCCACTGCTTCCTCAATGGAAGACGTGTTGGTGGGATTGAGGAGATCCTCAAAGTATTCCTTCCACCGTCCGGCGATATCCCCAGTTGAGGTCAACAGCTGCCCATCTCCACTGTAAACAGTGTTGGTAGGGCACTGCTTCCCCCTCCTGAGGCGTGAACGGTTTGCCAGAATCTCTTCGAGGCCAACCGATAGTCTTTCTCCATGGCCTCACCGAACTCCTCCCAGGCCCGATTTTTGCCTCCACAACTATCCGGGCTGCAGTCCGCTTGGTCTGCCTGTACCCGTCCAGCTGCCTCAGGAGTCCCACAAGCCAACCAGGCCCGATAGGACTCCTTCTTCAGCTTGACGGCATCCCTTACTTCGGTGTCCACCACCGGGTTCGGGATTTCGCCTCGACAGGCACCAGAGACCTTACGGCCACAGCTCCGAGCAGCAGCGTCGACAAGGGAGGTGGAGAACATGGTCCACTCGGACTCAATATCTCCAGACTCCCTCGGGATCCGGTCGAAGCTCCGTCGGAGGTGGGAGTTGAAGATCTCTCTGACAGGGGCTCGGCCAAAGCGTTCCCAACAGACCCTCACAGTGCGTTTGGGTCTCCCGAGTCTGTCTAGCTTCCTCCCCACCATCGGATCCAACTCACCACCAGGTGGTGATCAGTTGACAGCTCCGCACCTCTCTTCACCCGAGTGTCCAAGACATATGGCTGGAGGTCAGATGAGACGACCACAAAGTCGATCATCGACCTCCGGTCTAGGGTGTCCTGGTGCCACGTGCACTGATGGACACCCTTATGCTTGAACATGGTGTTCGTTATGGATAAGCCGTGGCTAGCACAGAAATCCAATAACAGAACACCACTCGGGTTCAGATCAGGGGGGCCGTTCCTCCCAATCACGCCCCTCCAGGTATCACTGTCACTGCCCACGTGTGCGTTGAAGTCCCCCAGTAGAATGATGGAGTCTCCAGTTGGAGCACTTTCCAGCACCCCTCCCAGAGACCCCATTAGGGCCGGGTACTCCGCACTGCCGTTTGGCCCGTAGGCACATACGACAGTGAGAGACCTATCCCCTACCCGAAGGCGCAGGGAAGCGACCCTCTCATTCACCGGGTTGAACTCCAACACATGGCAGCTGAGCTGGGGGGCTATAAGCAAACCCACTCCAGCCCGCCGCCTCTCACCATGGGCAACTCCAGAGTGGTAGAGAGTCCAGCCTCTCTCAAGAAGTGTGGTTCCAGAGCCCAAGCTGTGCGTGGAAGTGAGCCCGACTATCTCTAGCCGGTACCTCTCAACCTCCCGCACAAGCTCAGGCTCCTTCCCCGCCAGCGAGGTGACATTCCATGTCCCTAAAGCCAGTTTCGTGTCCAGAGATCGGGTCGTCGGGGCCTAGCCTTCGACTGTTGCCCGATCCACTATGCACCGGCCCCATATGATCCCTCCCGCAGGTGGTGAGCCCACGGGAGGGTGGCCCCACGTTGCTCGTTCGGGCTGAGCCCGGCCGGGCCCCTTGGGGCAGGCCCGCCACCAGGCGCTGATACGAGCCCCAACCCCCGGCCTGGCTCCAGGGTGGGGCCCGCCTGCGCCATGCCGGGCGACGTCTCGGTCCTTGTTTTAATTAGACTCATACTGGGTTTTTTGAACTGCTCTTAGTCTGGCCCGTCACCAAGGACCTGTTTGCCTTGGGAGACCCTACCAGGGGCATATAGCCCCAGACAACATAGCTCCCAGGGTCATTCGGGTACTCAAACCCCTCCACCACGATAAGGTGACAGTTCAGTCAGTACTACTGACCTGATGTGTAAAAATTATGGAAAGCACGCTAGCCAGACGGGATTTAACCAATCAACTTGGACTTGCGGAAGTCACTTCAAAGTATTTCTGAGAAATTAAAACTGTGACCTCACCTATATTTAAATAAGCTTTGTAATCAGTGGATGTGGTTGTCATTAGGGCTGGGCTAATTATGTGGCTAGTCTAGTGTGCGCTAGTAAACCTGCTGAAATAATTTATAGATATGTTAGTGTAACGGAGGCCAGCTAGTAGTTGCTGTGTGAGTAAACCTCACTCCTCTGATCTCAAGAGATGCTCTAGCGACCGACGCTAGAGGTTGCAGCCTTTAGCCTCCTTATTAGAGCGTCTGACTCTCATCCGGCAGACCAGAGTTTGAGTCCCGCTTAGAGCGGGGCGGTTTGAACAGGAGGGGTTATGTTAGCATGTCCTTTTTTGCACAGTGTTAACTATTCTGTCAACAAATATTATTTTAAAATGTCACCCAAGCTTGTAATGTCATACAACTCGCCAGGTAAAAACAGTCTGGGAATTATGCACAACAGTCATTTATTTTTCACATACTGACCAAAATATAACCCTCACTGTATTTTTACATTATTTCAAACATTTAAATTGATAAATGACCTGTGAATGTGACATTTATTATGAAATTGCATCTATTATTATGACATCTAGCCTATAATTTCAAAAATTATATGCTTTTATTTTATTGTATTTATTGTATATATAGAATGTGTAAATATTTATTTATTTATTTATTTAAAATATTTTTATCTATCTAATGTGCAATACATGACTGTGATATTTTAGTATTATTTATATATTTTTTGTGTTTATTAATATTTTGAATTAGTTTTTATTTTTATTTTTTATTTTAGTTTTGTATTTTTATATATTTAGCTTTAATTTATTTTATTTCACTTTAGTCTAACTTCAGCTGGTTGTCAAGGCAATATTTCTAATTTCCATTTCAGTTATGTTTACATTTTTCATCTAATATTTAGATTTTATTTAATCCTTATTTCAATGAATAAAAGCTATTTGTGATAATAAGAACAGCACTGGGTGTTCTGTTTGATATGTATGATTTTAATGCTGTGTACTTCAGAGTTGTAGTGTTCCATGTGAAGGCCTAATAATGTCATTGTACAAAAATAAACTTGATCTGCCTGACAGTTCTGAACCCCAAATTAAAGGTGTCACGAACTGGCATTTGTAATTTTTTTATACTGTTGTCTGAGGTCAACTTATGATGTTTGCATGGTTTTTACATTCAAAAAAATCATAATAAATAAGTAATAGGCTATTTTCTACTCTGGTTTTGATGCTCTCTCCTGGAACGCTCGGATTTTATGGGCGTGCCGCACTGAAGACTTGGAAGAAAACGCCCATGGCTGGGATTGGATAAGATTTGCATATTTAATGAGCTTCAGCTCCCCTGAGTACATGTGAAGGATTGTTTTGAAGCGTGTGGGGAAACGGCAACTGGAATGATTCGCCCACAGGGCTTGCAAAACGTCTTTATCAAACAAACACAATGATTTATCTCTCATTCACCCGTGATTGATTGGAATTTAATTTTTTTATTACTTGGCCTGCCCGATCGGTGGTTATAATCGCGACCCGTACACACACACACACACACATAGCCCTGAGATGTTGGGCTTTGCGAGCCCTGGCCCATACATGTCCAAGTCTGCAATACTATCACATATAAAAAAAATTTTTTACTCACATTAGTGTGTTGCTTCATTCATTCATGTAATCTCATCCTGTCTGCAAATCCAGTCTCTTGTTTACAAACAAATCTGCGGTAAAACGAAGGAACAAACGTGCAATGTCTTCCCCAAGTGAGCTGGATATTCATTAAAAATAAAGTTCATCCATGCATTCATATTGGAATCCGAATGAAGCTTATTCGGCATGTTTATTGCTTAGAAGTTGGACCCAGTTTTGCTCCAGGTAGGCCTGATTCAAGAGATTCAAGATTCAAGAGTTTTATTTGTCACATACACAGCTATATACAGAATATACAATCAGCAGTGAAATGTAAACAGGTCCGCTCCATGGACAGTGCAAATTCACAGTTAAAAACACAAGGAGGAAATTATAATAGAAATAGAATAAAAAAGTACTATATATATATATATATATATATATATATATATATATATATATATATATATATATATATATATATATCTGTAGAATTATAAATAATCAAGTCAAGTAGAAGAAAAATGTAAAAAAATAAGAATAAAGAAGTGGAATAAAATAATTGAAGTAGACTGTGCAGTAAGTAAACTGTAGACTTATAAATATGTGGTTAACAAATGTATAAAGAGTATAATGTGCAAACAGGTTTATAACAGGTTGTTACACAGTAACAACGAGAACAGAACAGAAAGTGCAGTGCAATGTCAGTGTATCGATGTTTATCCTGAAGTGAAGTCACGTGATGTTAAGTGACTGAGTTCAGGAGTCTGATGGCCTGGGGGAAGAAGCTCCTCCTGAGTCTCTCAGTTTTGGCCATCAGGCTTCGGAAGTGCTTACCAGATGGCAGCAGCGTGAAATGAGGGTTTGCAGGGTGATTAGAGTCCTTGATGATTTTAGTAGCTCTACCTTTGCAGCGTTTGGTGTAGACGTCCTGCAGAGACGGGAGAGCTGACCCTGAGATACGCTCGGATAAGCGCACGACTCTTTGCAGGGCTTTGCAGTCATGACTGGTGCTGTTCCCATGCCACGCTGTGATGCACTGAGTTAATACACTTTCTATCGCCCCTAAATAGAAAGTTTTCAGGATAGCTGGTGAAACCCTGAATTTCCTCAGCTGGCGCAGGTGGTACAGTCTTTGCCTGGCTTTTTTCACCTGTGTCTGAATGTGAGCAGTCCAGGTCAGGTCCTCAGAGATGTTTACACCCAGGTACTTGAAGCTGCTCACTCTCTCTACTGGTGACCCGCTGATCATGAGGAGGGAGCATGTCCGTTGCTGTCTCTTCCTGAAGTCCACAATCATTTCTTTGGTCTTGCCAACATTCAGAGAGAGACAGTTGTCCTGGCACCATGATGTTAGATGCTCCACCTCGTCCAAGTATGTCGTCTCATTGTTGTTGGAAATTGTGCCTGTGTCATGTCAGTGGCACAAGTCGGTGTGCGGGTCTACAGAATAAGGCTTTTTTCATCTTCTGTTGAGGCAGTGTTTCACCACACGATAACGTCAAGGTGTGGCATATTCTGAGATCAATCGTTTGCTGGGCCTGGTGTCAATAAAAGCTTTTCTTTGACTAACAAGGAAGTGTTCCGCTCTGAAACCTACAGGATATTCTTATATTACCATGACCTTTTATATATCAAAAGCTCAAGGGAAAGTTGATTTCTCAATTCATCACCCCTTTAAAGAGATGTCAATTCACACATATTTTACTAGGTGGCTAATTCATACAAATTTTTAAGACCTCACTCATACGAATTTGTACGATTTTTGCAACATTTTACGTATTTAGTTGGTCATATGATTTTGTACGAATTTCCTACCCCTAACCCCGCCCCTAAGACCTTCCCATCACTGCAGTATAGACAAATCATACAAATTCATACGAGTGAGGTCGTACGAATTAGCCACCTCGTACAAATACATATGAATTGGTCATGAGATGCTTTCGATGCACACATGCTGACAGTGAATGTTGGAATTTGCAAAAGAAAAAGATCTATCTATCTATCTATCTATCTATCTATCTATCTATCTATCTATCTATCTATCTATCTATCTATCTATCTATCTATCTATCTATCTATCTATCTATCTATCTATCCATCCATCCATCCATCCATCCATCCATCCATCCATCCATCCATCCATCCATCCAAATAATTTATGTCAATGAACATATCAGTGACTCTGAATGGCAATCCCTTGTGTCATTGTTAACAAACAAAATAGTTAAAATGCTTAGTCATGTTGCGAATATAACAGTGTACTCTGTCAGTATTTTCAGATGTAAACTATGGCTACAATTTTGATGACAATTGAAAATGCACAAGACTGCACTTTATCTGTATGGCATATATAAATTTCAACAGTGCAAATTTAGACATTACTCTATGTGGGATATTGATTGCAAGAGTTCATTGAATTAAAAAATTTGAGTTAATACAATGAACATTTTTGAGAATTGACGTCACCCTTTTCAAATAGTATTAAAAGATTTTGTAAGCATATTATGTAATTGTGTTTTATTTGTTATAATGCAGTGAAACATGCCAAATTGTGCTATTTTCATGATTTATCACTTTTTTTTATTTATGTGGTTCAGATACAATAATATTTTGAGTTTCTATTTATTAAACCCATTTCCTTCATTGTATTAACTCAAATTTTTCATTTCAATGAACGCAAAATTTTAAGGCAACCAGGTTACTTACTTTTTAAGTTAAACCAACAATATTTTTTTACAGTGTATAAAGTAAATTTTATATAATTAAATATACTTTATAAAGTATATTTACTGTATAATGTAAAATGCAAGTGGACTACTGTAATAGCATTACAGTAATTATACAGTTGTAGTGAGCATTGTCTGTTTACATACCCAACATGTTCTCCCAACATTCGGCTATACCTTTCGACCTGCCTCAGCCATTTAAGGTCATGGTTGAGAACATGGTCCACAATAGTGGCCCTTATTTCATCAGGAACATCTCTACAATCTTGGCCTCTTCCTCCTCTTCCACTGTTCTGCCTCCGTAACCCGTCCACCAAACATTCTTATTCCTCTTCTTCTTCTTCCTGTTGACCATGTTTTTTTTTCCTTGTTGTTCTTCCATTGTCAGAATTGTTTTGTGCTCTGTCTATATACTTGCCAAATGAAGCTTCATGAGATGCACCTCTAAGCTGGTTGATCATTGGTTGATCTAGACCTTTACATTTCCCTTCATTAGTGAAATTCATTAGTGAAATGCAATTCATCAATTCAGGACACATTTACCAAAAAAAAAAGTTGAATAGAAATGTACTCTAATAGTTAGAACCAATACATTTTGATCAACATGACATAAGCAATTAATAATGTAGGAAACAGCAGGAAATTATACATAATTGCATGAATGTACCAAAGCATTTGCAATTGATCAAAAGAATGAGAAATTGGTTTTATGATGTGCAAAGGTGACTATATGATGTGGAGGATGTACATGTTTTGAGAATTTCAGTTGTGATCCGAGAAATGCACCAAAACGACTGAAAAAATCTATAAAGGGCACATGGTTTATATAACATTCAGTCTACATATCTTCATATCTGTTAATTATGTGTTAAACTTAAAAAAAGTTGCCATGTCAACTCTCAAATTGTCACATTATTATATATATATATATTTTTATCAGCACTCCCAGTCCAAACCTGCTTTTCCTGGTCCTTGTTTTGGCCAAATTACCTAAAGTCTCAATATTCATGTACATTTTCATTTCATCAAAATGAATCATTATCTTTTCAATTCAATTCAAATCAAATAACTTTATTATCCATCAACAAGTGATAGAAATTTGTCTATATAATTTATCTTATAAAGGCTCACGTATACACAATAAAAATCACACACATCAAACAATACACAACTATTCTAAGAAAACATCTTGCAAATATGCAAGAAATGAAACAAAAACTAATATACAATATACTAATACAACTATTTGGCCTTATTTAAAATAAAAATTGTAGAAGGATTTTCTGTAAGCTTTCTTTTTGGCCAAAGGAGCTCTAAATCGACAGTAATCAACTGAAAAGAGGGATACAGAGGATGAGAGGGGTCAGTGCACTACGAGTTACATCAGTACTGACGGAATGGGGGTCTAATTCAATCACGCCACAGTGGCTGTCTTCCAGCATCCTGCACTGGCCAGAGCTACCTGCCGTGAGTCTGAGCACGAACAAAGGGCTAGGCACAACGCAATACAAGGAATACTGTGAGCACATCCCATGTGGAGAATGCAGAACAATGCCTGCCCTAAGTGAGGACTTAAGAATACACATATGGCCCTTGTAGATGCTGACCTATGGATCACTCTGGGGTATTCAGCTGCAGGTGGAATATTTCAACCCCAGGAGTGGCAAGGTGTCTTGCCAAGGGAAGACACATGCTCAAAGAAACTTACCATGGAAATACACATGTGGGGGTTACCCAATGGAGGAACCATGCACATGCTGGCAACTAGCCTAACACGAGGGCTGACCAAGCAGGCATGCACTCTGGTGTTGGCGTCAACAGTGCTGGAGGAACTCAGGGCTTACTGAGAAACTCACCTGAGTGGAAATGCGCACACATCCAGTCCGTGGAGTGGAATGGCACAGGAAGCAATGACACCTGAGCCTGTCCAGTTATTGAATCTTGTCCATCATGGAATCTACCGAATGTGTTGGGTGTCGCCCAGCCTACAGCTCTAAGTCTGTTAGCGAGGCACCATGCGCTAAGCCCAAGAGGAGGCAACATTCAGTGGAGTGTGCCGAGACCCCTAGGGGGCATGGCATGCCCTGAACCATGAGTTCAATGGCGTGACAACCTCTGCTTGGAGAGAGCCTTCCCTTTCTACTGCTCTCTATAACAGACAAGAACTGGTCTGAGGTCCTGAACAGTGCAAGTGCAAGGCGCGTACTGGACAGTGCAGTGTCAAGGCTGGGTCTGCCTCCTCCAAGGCAGTGCTTGCAGGTTCAGCACCTGAAGAGGTGGGAACCTTTGGCACACATCCAAACTGGGGTCTCAGGTTGACACGTGAGAGTTAGCCATCTTGAATTCCAGGCACACTTCGTCACCAACAATGCCTGCAGGTCTCATACCCCTTGATAGGAGCCAGGCAATCAAGAGCTTCACTTTCCTCGAAAGGAACTTAGAACTCAAAAGGATTGCGGGGGCTCAGAGGAGCACTCAGCAGGGTAAATAACACCACTGTGAGGTCACAAGAGGGAATAAAGACCTGCAGATCAGGTCCTGCTGTCCTACCGTTCTAGCCAGCTGGTCGTGGTGAGCCAATATAGCGGTCACCCAGACCTTCAGGGCAGAGGAGACAGCCAATGTTCCACCCTACTTGGAGGAAGGAGAGCACAGACCCGAACGGACATTTCCTGGGGTTTTCTGTGGAAGAGTGCCAGGTGACGAAGAGGTTCCACTTCAGCCCATAGGTCATGGACAAGGCCCTGGCAGAAGTGAAGATAGCCACCACCATAGTGGTAGGGTACCAAACCTGCCGCACCCCGTCAGGGCCCACATAAGTAGAATACCACATACAGGGACGTGGGTGCCAAGGGTGCCCCATCTCTGAGTAAGGAGGCCTTCCTCAGAGGGATCGACCAGGGAGGAGCTATCGCAAGGAGTAATCATGGAACCAGGTCCGGCCGAGCCAATATGGGGCGGCCAAAGGAGCTGCTCCTTGCCCTCCGTGATCTGCACAAAATCTGTGCAAGACCCTCACTGGGGAAACGCATGCTTGCGTGGGCCCCACGGCCTGCTGAGCCTAGTAGGCAATGGGAAGAACTAGAGGGAGGCAACAGCATTACCTGTGCATCGCTGAGCTGTTCCCAATCAGCTGTCCATCTGGGGATGGAGTGAGACCTCGTAGGTTGCATGACTCAGTTTCGCCAGGATGAATGTTATGAAGCGACCTCAGATGTCACTGACTCAGATGTCACTCTACTGTCACACCTGATGTGGGAACAGACCAGTACATGTCTGACCTAAAGCAGGGCTCGGTAGCAGTGCAGGGCAAAATGTACGGCCAGCAACTTGAGGCAATTAACACGCTGTAGGCACTGGGGTCCTTTCAATGAAGCTGTAGTCATCAGGTGACAGGGCTACCCGAATGGGAGAACTGTGTACTGGTATGCCTGCCCCCCGAAGGCAGACTGGAGAGATGGTCTGGGTCGGGGAAGAATGGAGACATGAGAGTATGCGTCCTTCAGGTCAGCGCTGCAGACCAATCCAGTGGACGAACACATTCGAAAACATGTTACGCTGTGAACATCTTGAAATGGAGGCCTAGGAAGGGTTACTCTCAAAATACACAGGTCCAGGAATGGTCGTGACCCATCGCTTCTACTAGGTCCCATGAAGTCAGGGCCGTGGAAGCCGAACTCCACCTCGGCTGGAGGGACAATCTCAGCTGCACCCCTTGCCAGTAGGGTGTTGACCTCCGCACGCATGACAGGACCGTTGCCACCTGCCATGGTATAGCAGACTCGGGAGGAGATTGTGCGAATGTGCCGGGGAGGAGATTGTGCGAACTAAACAGCTGAACAGTTTGGAGCTCTTTTTAGGCTCCCAGAACTGAAGCAGCGGTCGTGTGAGCCACAGGTGTACCCACGATGGGGCAGTGAAGAGGAATGACCGGCCCAGACATGGGGAGGCGTGGGAACGTCCCAAGGTGTGGGCGGGGTCGAATTCTGCACCATGTCGGAGGAGACCAGGGAAGGACCAGCGTTCCATGGGGGTCTTGTCTAAATTCACCTCTGAGCGGCCCGTGTCAGGAGCGCCGCATGGCCTGCCGTTTAGCAGGGATGAGGGCTGAGACGGGCTGGGCTGCTTTCATGTGGCCTCCTCCAACCCCTAACCCAGGTGTAGGCTGCTGCTGGGGCTGGGCGTGAGGGGCGGGAGCTGCAGGAGGGCAGCCCTGGTGGGGAGCAGGCTGAGGCATTTGTGCCGGTGGCTGGGTGGAGGCAGCAGCAGGCCGCCGAGGCAGAATATGTTTAACCGTGCAATTAAGAACATTTGGGCAAAGTTCTCGACGGCCCCGCCGAATAGCCCAGTCTGGGAGTTGAGGAAACGTGTTCGCTCAGCCTCCCGCAAATCTGCCAGACTGAGACATAGATGGCATTCCTGGACCACAGCAGTGGACATCACTTGACAGAGAGAGCATGAAGTAACCTTCGTTGCCCGTTGGATGAGGTCGGTACCCGCATGCAACTCGCATATGAGTGCAGGGTCAGTACTGCCCTCGTGCATGTTTCTGAGCACCTTCGCCTGATAGACTAGAAGGATGGCCATAGCATGCAACACCACGGGTTGCAGTGTGCTAGAGGGGGGTGTGGCCCGAGGAATGTTCGTCGGGTTGGCCCACACTAAAGCCCTCAGATCACCCTGACCACCAGCCAAAGTAATGTCTCTCGTGGAGAAAGTAGATTGGGGTGTGGTAGAGGGGACTCTCTCTCCTGAATGGAGATCATGGAGTCTCGATCGCAACCCCGTGATGGCCATGTTCCGCAGTGGGAACATGATTCATCCATGAATGCTCGCTCAGCATGCATGAGGCCCAAGCATGCCAAACAGTGTTCATGCCTAACAGACGGACTAATCATCCGACGGCACCCAGAAACAATGCACGGGCGAAACATCTTAATAAAAAAACCACTGCAACTCTCTACTCTGGAAGAGCGCCCAGGGAGAACACACGCTGTGCGATCTTGATCAGACAGGAAGCTCAGAAGGCAAGTAACACTCAGCTCTGAAGCAGAACCATAATGCGAGACTGCCACACAACTCCTTTTATACCCAATATGCAAATTCCGCAGACCCATGGCATTTTCATGCCATTAGCTCGTTTTGTAGATCTCAAAGGCGATTGGCTTCTAAGCGTACTGACGTAACTCGTAGTGTACTGACTGAAAGGGAACCTGCTTTCCTCTGCACAGTTATAGAGGTATAAAAGCTGAAAATCTGATGATTTTTTACACCTGTCTGATTACTCTGGATAATTTTTTCTTGTTTTCAGCTGACCTGAAGTTAAATCAGGATACAATATTAAAGGTCAACTCATCATTTATTCAACAAGTGACCGGTACAGTGCTGTCAAAATATCTTGTCTTACATTAAAACACTTCTACCGTCTCAAAAGAAATAAGCACTGTTGAACCTTCTTATAGACATTATTCACATTCTGAGTAAAGGATAGATGCTTATCAGTCTCAGTGCCCAAATATGTAAAAGCCTCTACCTGTTCCATTGCCTGCCCCCGAGCCTAAGTGGTTCAGATAGAGGATGTAAGGTAGATGAATGAAACCTCCCACAACACAACTCTTTGGTTTTTCTATATCTCAATTTCTATCGTCCATTTTTAAAGCCACTCCATCATCCACCTCTGCATTTGATCAGGGCTGCAGGCCTCTCTGTAAGCTGAGCTGTATTGAGGGAGATGCTGGGTCATCCGATCCCCTCTCACGGCGACACTACCTCTCAGCACTCCACCGATCAGATGTCCCTCTCTAAGAGTCTGTGTCAGTGTGAAATTGAGAGAGGTAAGAAGACAAGAAGAAAACTAAAAGTGAACAGATCAAATGAAAGACAAAGTTTCTGGATAATCAGACAACATGGACTTTATAATTCTTTTAGGTAAATTGGACGTGTTGAAATTTTGTGTCTTTAGTGTCCAGTATCATAATGTGCTATATTACAATGTGCCTATTTCTCCTTAATTCTTCTGCTATGTCTTTCTCCAGTCAAATCTAAAAACAACTGTATATGTTTGAGAGCTGTTAACATGAGTGTATGAAGTAAGTCATGGCTAATCCAGAGGAATTAGAGTCTACAGCCGGTGTAGATGTTGGGGCTGATGGAAATGGAGAATCTATTCCTTGTAAAGAGAACACACAAACAGATGTTCAGGTAAGAAGTTCAGCAACTAATTTATGTTTACATGTGCTGGTGAGGCTATAATCATTTTATTGGCCATATACATGGGAAAAAATGGCACAGGATTTACTTTGGAACAATTTTCACATAGAAATTGCTAGTACATTTCACAAATGATTACAGAAAAGAAATAGCAACTAACACATTAAATGCCATTTTGAAAAAGTTTACAGTGTAATATTATTTTCAATATCTTTTGTCTGATTAATTTATTTAAGTACAGAAAACATTGATATCAACAACAAAACGTATGGAAAGAATTTATTCTTCCCCATTTTAAATATTTGCATTTTAGTATTAGCATTGTTTTATCCCCTTTTGATGTCCCATCAGAACAACCTACTAGTTGAGAACCAAATTAACATTACATACACACTGTCTACGAGCATGTGTTATGTGCCTCATATAGGTTTGTTGCAGTGCTGTTATTGTTAATTAAAACTGAAACTATTAACAAAATAGTGTTAGCAGAAATTAAGCAGTCTACTGATACTCTAATGAGAATTAGTTGTCTTGTACTTGCAAAGTTACTTATAGTTAATAGAATGTGAACTATCAAAGTGAAGTGTTACCAAAATAATTTAAAGATAATATATATATGTACCCCATTTAATATATATATATATATTATCTTTAAATTATTTTGGTAATACTTCACTTTGATAGTTCACATTCTATTAACTATAAGTAACTATAAAGACAACTTTATAATATAATATATATAATAATATATATATATATATATATATATATATATATATATATATATATATATATATATATATATATATATATATATATATATGACATCATGTCCTAATATTGTGTTGGTCCCCCTTTTGCTGACAAAACAGCCCTGATCCGTCAAGGCATGGACTCCACTAGACCCCTGAAGGTGTGCTGTGGTATCTGGATGTTAGCAGCAGATCTTTTAAGTCCTGTAAGTTGCGAGGCCCTAGATGAATCGGACTTGTTTTTTCAGCACATCCCACCAATTCTCGATTGGATTGAGATCTGGGGAATTTGGAGGCCAAATCAACACCTCAAACTCGTTGTTGTGCTCCTCAAACCATTTCTAAACAATTTTTGCTTTGTGGCAGGGCGCATTATCCTGCTGAAAGAGGCCATAGATTCAAGATTCAAGATTCAAGATTCAAGAGTTTTATTTGTCACATACACAGTTATATACAGAATATACAACCGGCAGTGAAATGTAAACAGGTCCGCTCCATGGACAGTGCAAATTCACAGTTAAAAACACAAGGAGGAAATTATATAGAAATAGGATAAAAAAAAATAAAAAAAAGTACTATCTATATATATATATATGTCTATATCTGTAGAATTATAAATAATCAAGTCAAGAGAAAAAAAAAAAAGGTAACAAATAAGGATAAAGTGGAATAAAATAATTGAAGTAGACTGTGCAGTGAGTAAACTGTAGACTTATAAATATGTGGTTAACAAATGTATAAAGAGTATAATGTGCAAACAGGTTTATAACAGGTTGTTACACAGTAACAACGAGAACAGAAAGTGCAGTGCAATGACAGTGTATCGATGTTTATCCTGAAGTGAAGTCACGTGACGTTAAGTTCAGGAGTCTGATGGCCTGGGGAAGAAGCTTCTCCTGAGTCTCTCAGTTTTGGCCATCAGGCTTCGGAAGCGCTTACCAGATGGCAGCAGCGTGAAATGAGGGTTTGCAGGGTGATTAGAGTCCTTGATGATCTTGGTAGCTCTACCTTTGCAGCGTTTGGTGTAGACGTCCTGCAGAGACGGGAGAGCTGACCCTGAGATACGCTCGGATAAGCGCACTACTCTTTGCAGGGCTTTGCGGTCATGACTGGTGCTGTTCTCATACCACGCTGAAGAGTTAAAACACTTTCTATCGCCCCTAAATAGAAAGTTTTCAGGATAGCTGGTGAAACCCTCAATTTCCTCAGCTGGCGCAGGTGGTACAGTCTTTGCCTGGCTTTTTTCACCTGTGTCTGAATGTGAGCAGTCCAGGTCAGGTCCTCGGAGATGTTTACTCCCAGGTACTTGAAGCTGCTCACTCTCTCTACTGGTGACCCGCTGATCATGAGGGGAGATGTCCGTTGCTGTCTCTTCCTGAAGTCCACAATCATTTCTTTGGTCTTGCCAACATTCAGAGAGACAGTTGTCCTGGCACCATGATGTTAGATGCTCCACCTCGTCCAAGTATGCCGTCTCATTGTTGTTGGAAATGAGGCCCAGGACAACAGTATCATCAGCAAATTTGATGATAGAGGTGGAGCTGTGTGTGGACAAACAGTCATGCGTGTAGAGAGAGTAGAGCAGGGGGCTCAGGACACAGCCCTGTGGAGCTCCCACACTCAGGGTGATGGAGGAGGAGGTGGACTGGCCTATTCTCACCACCTGAGGCCTGCCAGTGAGGAAGTCCTCAATCCAGTGGCAGAGAGAAGGATTCAGGCCGAGATCCAGGAGTTTGGAGGTTAGCTTGGTGGGAACTATGGTGTTAAAGGCTGAGCTATAGTCAATAAATAGCAGTCATACGTAGTTCCCACTTTTGCTGTCGATGTGAGTGAGGGAGGAGTGGAGGACATGAGAGATGGCATCTTCAGTCGATCTATTGGGACGATAGGCAAACTGAAGAGGGTCCATAGCCACCAGGGAATACTGTTTCCATGAAAGGGTGTACATGGTCTGCAGCAATGTTTAGGTAGGTGGTACGTGTCAAAGTAACATCCACATGGATGGCAAGACCCAAGGTTTCCCAGTAGAACTTTGCCTAAAGCATCATACTGCCTCCACTGGCTTGCCTTCTTTCCATAGTGCATCCTAGTGCCATGTGTTCCCCAGGTAAGCGACCCGGCCATTCATGTGATTTAAAAGAAAACATGATTCATCAGACCAGGCCAACTTCTTCCATTGCTCCGTGGTCCAGTTCTGATGCTCACACTGTTGGCATTTTCGGCGGTCGACATGGGCACCCTGACTGGTCTGCGGCTATGCAGCCCCATACGCATCAAACTGTGATGCACTGTGTATTCTGACACATTTCTATCAGAACCAGCATTAACTAGTTGAGCAATTTGAGCTACAGTAGCTTGTCTGTTTGATAGGACTACACGGGCCAGCCTTCGCTCCCCACATGCATCAATGAGTCTTGGTCCCATGACCCTGATGCTGGTTCACCACTGTTCCTTCCTTGTACTACTTTTGATAGATACTGACCACTGCAGACCGGGAACACCCCACAAGTGCTGCAGTTTTGGAGATGCTCTGACCCAGTTGTCTAGCCATCACAATTTGGCTCGTCAACTAACAAATGATGTGATGAAGAGATAATCAGTGTTATTCACTTCACCTGTCAGTGGTCATAATGTTATGCCTGATCAGTGTACATATCAATGTCTTTTTCATGTTTCTTGGTCATAGGGTGGGATTTTTGTATTTTTATTTTTTGTACCACTACCTCAAGAAGGTAGCCTGACAAGCCAGACCCACATCAAGATGTTGGGTCTGGGAACTCACCATTGACGGTGATCAATCCGAGGGGTGGGATAAACAGTTGTCTTTCAAATTCCCTCTGCATGCAATAGGATAACGCTACAACCAACCAGAGCAACGAAGAAGGTGAAGCGGAGCTAGCTGATAGATTAAACTTTCGCCGTATCCGGTCGGCAAAACTCCGAACACATCTTCCTTTCTTAAGAATGACTTCAGTACCGTTCTTTGTTCTTTTCTCAAAGAAAAGTTTAACAACAAGTCTCCCAGATTCGCTGTTCGCCAGCTTCTTTGATTTTAAGTCAAAGAAGCACCGACTCTATACACAATTTGATTGGCTTGACAAGAGTTTGTTTTTTTCAGCTCGCAAGTCTACTGAGAGTTGCTAGACTACACTCGCGGCAAATTAGATTTGCTGCCGCTACGGTGCGTCTAGATTTCTAGGCTATCAAGAAGGCATAAAGGGGGACAAATTGACCCGTATTCATTTCCTGTGGAATTTTGATCCAACACAGTATTTTTGGACATATTTTGCCAATAATACTAATTATTTTCTTGAAACTTTTTATGGATTACTAATTTTATTTTTGAAGTTGAAGTTGAAGTTGAAGTTGAAGTTTATTTGTCATTACACATGTACAAGTACAGTATAACGAAATTAAGTTTGGAGCAAGCCTCCGGGCCGCAGCCGATTATTCAGGCGCCGCCACACGCTCTCCAGAAATACAAGAATGCAGTTTAGCAAGCATTACATAGCAAAACACAACAAAACATAAACATAAACATAAACATAAACATAAACATGACACAGTACACGTGGTCACGTGATGGGATTTTTTGTATGGAGTGGGAGAGGAGATAGATAAAGACAGGCAGACGGTTGTAGTGGGGGGTAGGTTGTGTATGGTGCGAGTGAGTCTGAGATTGTGTTGTGTGAGAATGTTAAGAATGTGAGAACTTCAGATGTTTTCGAGTTCAGTTCTATGGTTTGTCCTTGAAGGGAGATAAGGCAGTGCACAGGGGAAGATAGCAGACCAGCTGTCAGGCTGAACTCCCAGCCGAGAGATAGGGACAAGTGAGGTTCGTTGGGCTAGTTGATTAGGTCAGGCAAATACAATTTATTATTTTTTAATCCATTTGATGATCTTCGGTAATTTGTCCGGATCATAATCAATCAATCAGATCTGGTCCTCAGCATTCGCGTCCGGTCTGTGCAGTTTCCCTAGACATTACGTCCAGCCTCATGGCCAGACCGGTTACAGTCCGTAAAAGTTCTCCGATCTGACCCCCGATGGAGCCCACTCTCCCCTGCGTATCCGCAGTCCGGACTGCGTTGTTACAGTTCAGTTCCTCAATTCCTATCACTTTCTGATCTAATTCCTTCAGACGGTCACACACAACCCCGAAGCATTCTTTAATTTCCACAGACAGCGGCTGGGTGAATTTGCTTGCAGCTGTCTTACCAATCTTCCGATAGGTCAGGGCAATCCCAAAGCCAAAGAATAGGAACCCCGCCATCAATAATCCAATCATGTATAAATCTTCCGCATCCTCCACGGACAGAGCCTCCAGGCACAGGACTTGCCAGTTGTTCCATGCATCCCTCACGTACCCTGCAGCAAAGGTCCCGTCCGGGCAGGTGGGTTCTCCCGGGGCACCCTTCCTTTGGGAGAAAATCTTGTCGATCGCGCTGATTGACCAGTTAATCAATTCCATTTCAGTATTTTCAGGAGTCCAGCAAAGCAACAGTCAGAGAGAAAGAGAAGAGACGAAACACTAGACAAAACAAAACAGCGCAAGAGCACAGCGGGAGCAGAGTGAAAACACGTCTGCACGGATTGAAGGACAGAACAGAAATTTTTTGCTCTGAGCCAAGAATTTGCCTCAGACACCAACCCTGTGTCTGAATACGCATATCTCCCTACACTCTAAAAAACGCTGGGTTAAAAACAACCCAAGTTGGGTTGAAAATGGACTAACCCAGCAATTGGGTTATCGCTGGGTTAGTCCATTTTCAACCCAACTTGGGTTGTTTTTAACCCAGCATTTTTTAGAGTGTACTATGTACGTAGTAGGTCAAAAGCAGTGTGAGTGAATGAATGAATGAGTAGAATTCATGCTTGATAATACTTTATTCATACTATATACATTTTTTTTTTAACATTCATGAAGTTCTCAAATGTAGAACCTACTCAGAGAGTATATGTGATTTCAGATGCAGTAGATGAGTAGAGAAAGGCCCAAACAAAAGGTGCAAACTCTGCATAAAAGTTATGCTTAGAAAGGTGCAAATCTTATGGGAAATGTTCTGTCTCTGTCTTAAAAGATTATTTTCATATTATCTAGAGAGATATGTGGGGAGTATATAATTAGAGTTTGTTTAGGAAAAGTACAGCTGCATTTTAAAAAGAATACATTTGAATATATACAAGAAAAGTGGACAAATATTAAAACATTTCTGTATCATCAATTATTTTAATTATTGCATTAATAGAACAATTGTTGTTCTTTTTGTTAGAAGAAAACAATTCATTCCAATTTGGGTTATTTTGACCCCATTTATGCATTTGTGTAGGTTTTTTGGTTCATGCATTCTATATAGGGTTAAACAAATTGGAACGAAAACTGAAATTATAAAAGTAAAAGCTAATTTAAAATACTAATAAATACTATAATAAATAATAATAAAATAGCTGTGGTTCGTATAATAAATAAAATCTGTAAAAATCTGTAAAAATTATACTTAAGGAATACAGCACAGAAATAAATGGATGCTGGATCACTTTTAAGTCTTCATGCTTCCACACAGGGAGCAGCAGATCAGATACATCCCGAGAAAATAGAGGTGGTCTCTGTAACCGAGGAAGACATTCCTGCTATGGATCCCCCGGCCCTGCTGAAGGTCAGTCCCCTGGACAGTTCAAGTGCCAGTCCTGCACCAGATGACAGCACTGTCAAACCCACTTTTGAAGTCACTTCCAAAGACTCTCTAACAGAAACCCCCTCAGCCCAGCCCAGCCTTTCATTGCCAGTAACCAAAGTCCAGCCCTTTGTTACAGGTACCAATGTACATCATCCATTATGGTCAAATCATCAAAATGCCTATATGTAGACTACTTTTTTCCTGATATTGATTTATATTATTTAAAACCAAGCTCAATTTGCACAGTTAATGGTTGAATCTTACATTATCGTCCAAATGCCATTAGAAGCATTGATCCAAACTCTTCCAAAACCATTTCAGTCATCCACTACATCAACCCTAATTGTTTGAGTTTGTTGCAGTTTGCACTAGATAGTAAAATACACAAACGGACACTCTGTTCCTGTAGATCAACTTACATGATGCCAACACTAAGATTGTGGGTTCAACCCCCCAGGGAAAAGTACATACCCATAAAATGTATTGCTTCAGATAAACTGTCTGCTAGATGCATAAATATGAATCTCTTTCATGTTAATTATCATCTCATGCAACTGCTAACAATCTAGCAGAGGAGAAAACACTCCGTGGAAGACTGTTTGCACGCAGGATGGAGATACTGATCGGGGCTTGTGTCCTGCTCACCATCAGTATTGTGCTTGGAATTGGACTGGGCGGTGAGTCTTCATT
This sequence comes from Paracanthobrama guichenoti, assembly GCA_018749465.1. Classification (NCBI taxonomy): domain Eukaryota; kingdom Metazoa; phylum Chordata; class Actinopteri; order Cypriniformes; family Gobionidae; genus Paracanthobrama; species Paracanthobrama guichenoti. Next base: position 71,408 of record JAGHMJ010000034.1, on the reverse strand, counting down.
GTCTTTTTTGTGAGGGTACATTAAACAAAATCTCTCTTCATTAGCCTATATAGTTGCAGCTTATATTTATATTAGCATTTATTTCTTTGTTTTTGTGCATTTGTGTGATACATTAGATCAGTTGATAAATTCGGTTACTTTGAATCTATCTAGGTCTGAATTCATTTCATTTTGCAAATTGTGAATCTGAAATCTTAGAAGCACACCAAACAACGTGTAAAACACCATTCACATATTTTTTAGTTTAAATATGCAAAAACGCACAGGGTAGTGCAATAAAAAACACAATGTCTAGAAAAGTCAGCTTTAGGGACCCCCAGGGGACCTCGCCTTGGACACATCTTTGTTGATCCTGGAACAACATTCCAATCAACCAAATCAGATTTGAGGGACAAGTTTACAATTTATGTCAAGTTTAGGCTTACAACCAGGGTTAGGTGCTTCTACATCAGTGTTAGTCAGCTATAATTTCCCTATGATTTTAAGGATAACTAATAGGTAGGGTTAGGTTTAGAAGCAGGGGTATGATTCGGACTAAATTTTCAGACAGGAATGTTATTCCAAAAATCATCAAAATATGTTGATCCAGTTACGTCTTACTTGGCAGTGATCGAGTGACACTGGAAGTAGGGAACCGCCTGCAATGGTTGTGTGGGAAGCAGGGTGTGCTCAATATTTTAACTTTTTTATAACTGTTTCCAAACAGACTCACCCACACTCTCTTCACTTCACATTATACACGTCACACACAGCAAATGTACAAAAAAGTATCACCATGGTGTCTTTGACATAAATCAAGAGTACCATGTAAAACATCAATTAGTACATGAATTCTGGTATCATATGTAGGCTACAATGGTATATGATCACAACACTGCACTATGGTACTGCCACAGTACTCTTTTGTGGGTACTCTTAAATATCAAACAAACTCCAGCAACCTAACAGTCCCCTGTGAAATGTTATCAAATGTGGATACTTTATACAAAACTGAAGTCAATTTACCTTTATTTATATAACGCTTTATACAATACAGATTGCTTCAAAGCAGTGTTACAGTGATAACCTACAGTGGTCAAGAGAGCTCAACATGCTGCAACTGAAGAAAACACATGCAAACAGAAAAACACCAACAAATTAAGAAAACATCATTAGTTTGACAACACATGCTGCAAATACTCACAACGCAACCAAATACATAAAACACGCTGCAAATATTCACAACGTAACCAAATACAGAAACGTCATGCCGATGTGTTGTCATGTGTTGTCAAACCGATGAAGATGTTTTCTTGATGCTCTCTTGGCCACTCTAGATAACATCATATTCATTGATGCAAAAAGGGTTAATTTTGGCTGTACATCAGCTCTACAAGAAAAGTGTGTCATTCCTTTTGACACTGTGTCCTTTTTCTGAATACACCCTTAGCAAAAATTAATCAACACAACTGAAAAGAACATTATAACAGATTACAGATTAGCCTGGATTAGATTGCACAACCCAGGATCTAAAAACATTCATAAAATGTCTCCAACTCCAAATACAGGCCGCAGCCTTGCATTATGGTATCAGCTTACTATAGCCGTTAAGTGGTGATGTTTGCCTATTATTAAATGAGCAATGAAATGATGAAGGATTTACTTACAGTGCATTGTCACTGTGCTTCAATGAACAATAAATGCTTATAATGAAATAACTGCACAAGCCTACAGTTAGCAATTAAGGCTAGGCTCATTCTAATGATGAATAATCCTCATATTTCCACTGTTTTAGTTGGCATGAGCTGTGCGGGGAAGTTTCGATGTGGCTCCTCTGGGTGTATTAGCATGTCAGCACAGTGTGATGGACATTTTGACTGTGAACATGGAGAAGATGAGCTCAGCTGCGGTGAGCACCAGCCCACTTAATATTCTGTCCTGTTGTTGTATGTTGCTGTTCATCAAATCAAATCAAATCACCTTTATTTATATAGCGCTTTTTACAAGTCCAATTGTTTAAAAGCAGCTTCACATTGTTAACAGGAAAATAATGCAACGGCAATAATGCTTAATTGATTCGGCTGTACAGCCGTTCTGGTGAAACGGTGATGTTATCCAGCTAATTTCAATTATCATATAGTGTCAATGCAGGCAGATTGGTAATATAGTTTTAATTTAGGTGTCCCCAACTGAGCAAGCCAAAAGCCAGAGGCAACGGTGGCAAGAAACCAAAACTCCTTCAGGGCCAGAATGGAGAAAAAACCTTGGGAGAAACCAGGCTCAGTTGGGGTGCCAGTTCTCCTCTGGCCGACGAACAAACAGTGTATGATTATAATTCTGGCAACATTGCAGGTCTTAAGTCATATTAGGTAAATAGATATTCGTAAGATTATTCGAGAGATTGGAGTCGTCACGCCGGAGACGGGTTTAATGAGGATGTTGTGTCGATGCGCCATTTACGGGGGGAGTTTATTTGATACGCTCTCTGCAGACATTTCAGGGATGCGTTGGTCATGTCCAGGCACTGGTCCACCATCTGGTCTGGATATGGCCTGGATCTGGCTGACTGCAGTAAACTATTCTTAGATGTAGATGCGTAGATGCCATTCTTCTTATGATGTAACGAGTACATCAGGTGTTATGGGAAGTGTTCCCGGTTCCGGCTGACCTAGTTAATGCAGCCTAACAATCATTTACTGATTTGAATAATAGAAATTGATAATGTTTTATGTGTAGCCATAGTAAAGAGATGCGTTTTTAGTCTAGATTTAAACTGACAGAGTGTGTCTGCTTCCCGAACAATGCTAGGAAGACTGTTCCAGAGTTTAGGTGCTAAATAGGAAAAGGATCGACTGCCTGCAGTTGATTTTGATATTCTAGGTATTATCAACTGGCCAGAGTTTTGAGACCGCAATAGACGTGATGGAGTATAATGTGTTAAGAGTTCGCTCAAGTACTGGGGAGCTAAACCATTTAGTGCTTTGTAAGTAATAAGCAAGATTTTAAAATTTATACAATGTTTAATAGGGAGCCAGTGCAGTGTTGACAGAACCGGGCTAATATGGTCATACTTCCTGGTTCTAGTAAGAGCTTGAGCTTCTGCGTTTTGGACCAGCTGGAGTTTGTTTATTAAGCGATTATTCATGTTTATTGATTATTATTCATGTGTCATGTGTCTATCTGCCTGTGCAGTGCGTCTGAGTGGGAAGAGTTCTGTACTGCAGGTGCTCAATAATGGAGTCTGGAGAACTGTTTGTGCTGAGAACTGGGACTCTGACCTTTCCCTCTCTGCTTGCAAACAGCTAGGCTTTTCAAGGTACACACCCTCTACATCTGTGTTCAATCCTGCTCCAGGAGGGCCACTGTCCTGCAGAGTTTAGCTCTCTAACCCAAATTAAACAACAGAAACAATGAATCATGGGCTTACTAGAAACTTGCAGGTAGGTGTGTTGGGGCAAGTCGGAGCTAATCTCTGCAGGCCGTTTGGACCACCAGCAGTAGGTTTAGAATTACATATCCAAGTGAAAACAGCATAATTGTCATAATCTTTAGGTGTGGACTCAAGACTTCACCTCAAGACTTCAGGAATTTTTAGATAAATCATGAGAGTCAAACAAAAATCTTGTGCTGACTTGTTAGGTAGCACTTGTATAGGTAGTACCACCTATAGAAATACCTACGCCCATTCTGACTGTATCTTTCCAGCTTTTAAGCTACATCTACCAAACTCTGCACAGGCCATCTACAGGTATCTACAAACTTTTTTTAAACTCAGACTTTCACTTTTTTAAAGAGTACTTATGCTTTTTTACATTTTCACAATGTTGCTTTTTAAGCATCAAAAATGTGTGCAAATTTGCAAACTAACTTTAAGTTGCTAACTTTGCAAGCGCTAAAAAACATGTTCTACTGTATATAGTGTGAATGTGTGTGGTATGAATGTAATCCGGACATACTACATTCACCATGTTGTCATTATCATGTGACCTAGCAGCGTCAGTTGCGTTGCTTCACTGCCTTTCACAAATCCTTTCCCGTGGGCTCATGGGATAGTAAAGTGTCCATTGTATGCACACTTCAGAATCTTGCCAGAAGTAGTAGGTCATCCGGTTACTTTTTGCCTACTCTTTTACTGTGAGTACTGTGAATTCGAACATACTTCTTTTGTCACATACTGTTTTTTGCCTACTATATAGTAAGAAAATATGTGATTTTGGACGCATCTGCTGTTTTTTCCACCTAATGTAGTTATGGGGTGTGACATTTCCAAAAAAACACGCTGGAAGCGGATGACCAATCACAATGCACTGGTCCAGCTGCCCATTCAGAGCACAGTACGTTTTTCAGAAGGAGGGGCTTCATAGCGACAGGAACTAAACAGAGCTTTACTGACAGACCTGGTAGAGAAGTGCTGCCAAAATGTAAAATATGTAAAAAAATACATATACATACAAAATGTTTTGAGCATTAAAACATTATGGGCCCTATCATACACCCGGCACATGCCAGGCTGCGATGCCAGACACAATGCAAGTGTTTTTTGCTAGTTTCAGCCCGACGCTGTCCAGTGTCACACTGTATAATTAGCAAATGCACTCGTGTCCATCTGTTCGCCCCTGGGCGTGCTGGTCTGAAAACAAGGTGTGTTCATGCGCATGGTTGGTGCGTTTAAACAAAAAACAACTGCGCCATTAACCAACAAAAACTTGGTCTAAAGTCAATGGCTTTAAAAGTATTTTTTAAGTTATTTAAAGGGCGCTTTAGTAATATGCGTCTATTGGCGGATGCACAAGGCGCGTACACTGCTTATTACACACACAGGGATGTGCAGCAGCACACAAACATTTTTAAATATTAAAAATAAAAGGATTTCTCCCTGGAGAAGCATTCAGTCTTTCCGCTCGCAAATTCCGCCATGTAAATAGCGACTCCACCATGGTGCAAGTGCAAATGGCTTTTAAAGGGAATGGGAGATGAGACTCTGATTAGCTTATTGTATGTTACACCCAAAACACACCCATGACTCATTAGAGACTAGGTACAGTCCCATGTGCCAGGTGTACCGACCGTTTTTTCCATCATTAAACTAGCAAAAGTGGATTCGGACACGCCCTAAGTGCACCTGCACCATGCGCTTCAGACCATGCCTTTAGATCGTTAAAATGGGGCCCTAAATCCTATTCTATTAGACGTATATAGGTTCGCTTTAAACTTTCAGGCTAGACTGTGAAGTTTATCCATTGAAAACGGACATATCCATTAACAACATTGACATCTGATAAAGAGCCTTGGACACATGGATGTTTGATGCTAGTATTACATTGTACATTACCGATATACAAATGCCATAACATCATGTTTTTAAAGCTGCTTTTATTTTCCCCCTCTCTGTTAGATATGTGGAGTCGAAAGCTCTTCCTCTATCCTCTATTGACCAGGACTTACAAAGTAACCTGGTGTCAATAAGTTTGAACCACACAAATTCCCAGCAAGCTATAAAGATACATAACATTACTAATTTCAGGTAAATACAGTCTCTTCATAATTACAGTGTTTGCAAGGCAGCACCGTACTGATGTATGTCCCTAACTTTGTTATAGATTCTTGCATAAATCACTTTCAAGCAACTTCCAGCAGACTTCAGTTTCAACCCTGCTTCAACACGCCTGTCTGTAATTAAGTGTTCCTGGATATCTTAATTAGCTTAATTAGATCTTAATTCAGGTGTGTTTGATTATGGTTGGACCTGAATGTTTGAGAAAGGTAGAGCTTCGGCCTTCGGGAACGTGAGTGAACACCCCTGACTTCAGATGTGGCTGACTTCAATTATTATAATGTCAAATGTTTAGCTGATGAACACGACAAAACTGCTACATGTGGTTTTAATAAAAAAAATATTGTATTCTCCTGCATTGGTATGGATGCTAATATATTTATCATTATAGTTATCATTATAGTTCCCTTTCGCATGGTCAGTCGTATTGCGTCGCTAGACGCTAGGGGAAAACTCCTTTTTCCTCAAATACTGAAGCCTTTTTATAAAATCACGCAGTGCTACTGCACAGCCACAACGGTGCTGAGGCCACTAGCATGTTATTGGCTGGCCAGTGGGAACTGCATGAACCAATGGCAGAGCGGCGTAACTGCGTGAACCAAACTGCAAAGCTGAGCGCAGAGCCTGCCAAGTGGGCGGGGCATCTGCCTATAAATGACGCTCGCATTGCCATAGAATTCAGATTATTCTCCTTCAGTGACAATCTTTTGACCCTCGCTGATCCTACTCGAAGCCTTCACCTTCTCGCAGAGAAAAGAAGAGCCTGCAGCGGAACAGCGAGCTAGCCAGCCCGGACCATGCTGCAAATGAGTCAGCGGCCTGATACCAGCCCGCTCAATCGACAGCGATCGCACAAACTGTCGCGCTGTTTCCCTGCGCTCTCCGGCGAGCACTACAGCGTATCCTTTTACTAAGCCTAAGTTTCACAAAAAGAGCAGCAACGTCTTAATGTCATGCCACACTTGTGGCACATGCAGAAATGATCTGCATGAAGAGGACGGCCATGGCGAATGTGTGTGATTATCAAATCTGGGCAAGGCCCACACGGACGGCACTCTCACGGGGTCCGGCTGCTCTTGCTACGAGAGTATGCTGCTCTCCTCTCTCGCAGATAGCACTCTTTTCAGAGCGCGACCCCGCCCCTTGCACTCTCCCGTTCAAAAACAAAACCAAAAACAAACAAACTGTGGAGTCAGAGGGCTGAGTATTCGGAAGCCGTCGAGATCACGTCGGCCCAATGCCCATGTCACCTCAGAGAGATATCGCTCCTGTGATGTTCTCACGTTCAGACTTGCACCCCCTGGTCGACACCAAGGGTCTCGTCTTGTTTGGCAGGTCTGATGACGACCCACAAGAGCATCAACACGATGACTCCGTGTCATTGGCCGCTTCAGATGCTGAGGATTGGTTGGGCTCTGTTGATGACCCAGCCCTCTCAACATCTCAGTAACGCAGTGACTCACAAAAGCTGTCAGCGAGCTCTTCCTAGACTGGGCATCGCCTGAGGAGCCTGCACACAGCTGCCTCGACGAATGGTTCCTGCTGGGGCCTCTCGACAAAGAGCTGCACCATTTTTTCCTGAGGTTCACAAAGAATTGGCGAAATTGTGGCACATGCCGTATTCTGCAAGTCTGTGCTCATCCACCTCGCACACGCTCTCTACTATTGACAGTGCTGACGAGAAAGGATATGAAAAGCTCCACTAGAGCAAGCTGTGGCCATGCACCTCTGCCCTCGGCTGAAAGGCTAAAGTTTCTCACCCATCTAAGCCCTGCAGGACCACCTCAGCCTTAGCGGGTAGGGCGTATACTTCCGCCGGCCAAGCAGGCTCTGCCCTCCACTCAATGGCGGTCCTACAAGTTTCCAGGCCAAACTCCTCCATGCTATGGATGAGACTGGACCTGATCAGGAGGCTTTTAGTGACTTACGAAGCGCCAAAGACCTGGCTCTTCACGCTACAAAAGCCACCGCCCAAACCATAGGCAGGCCAATGGCCAGCCTTGTGGTTTCGGAATGCCACTTGTGGCTGAACTTAATGGAGATCAAAGCCAATAAGACCGCCTTCCTAGAAGCTCCAATTTCTCCCAACGGCCTATTTGGCCTGGTGGTGGATGGCTTCACGGAACGTTTTGCTATGGCACAAAAGGCGTCCCAAGCAATGCAACACTTTCTGCCCAAACACTTCAGCTCTGTGTCTTCAAGTCACCCAAAAGCGCCGATTCAGCAGCAGCAAAAGCCAGCGCCCGCAGCTGTCCAGCCCCGCCCACTGCCTGAACAGCGTCAGTGTCCTAGTCAGACGAAGTGCTTCGCTCCCAAGCATCAGGGACCCCGGCCTAAGATAATGCTGGACCCTGAACAGAGGAAGCAGTCCTGATTGGCAGAACAGGAAAAGGGGAGTGTTAGTATCGCCGAGGCCGGACCACCCTCCAAAATGCTCAAAGTTTTCCCCTAGTGGCCCATTCCGGCCAGGGAGAAAAATTTTGTTTTATGTCTTGTGAGTGTTAGCAGCGAGCCCGCTCAAACGCTCGTGCCCTTGCACTCGACTGCTGTTATAGCAAAACCAATAAAAAACATAAATACTCAACAAAAGAGCATAATTTCTCTTCCGCACCACACAAGGGTTGGCGCCCTGCTCAGGCACAGCATGCAGACTTGCAGATGCAGTCACAATGGGTTATAATTACAATACAATGAGGTTACTCGCTCCAATTCGCTCACAAACCACCCAGCTTTGTGGGCATAATACACACTTCAGTAGAGAGCAATGTGTCTCACGTCCTCAAAGCGACGAGTCTATTGGAAAAAGGGGCCCCAGCTTGAGGGGGTACACGTTGTTGCGCTTATCATAGCACGGCAGGATCAAATAGGTTCCCCTAGTGTCTAGCGACACAATACGACTAACCGTTCGAAAGGGAACGTACTCGAAAATGTTGTTCAATGCAGAAGTAATACAAGTACTGTTATGAAATTGTACGATAATAAGCAACAATGAGCTGGATTGATAAATATATTTCCTTGGACTAGCATCTAAACGATCATGTGCCGGCATAAGAGTTGGGGATAGAGGATGGGTAAGCGCATGTCTGTGCGACAGACTGAAGTGTGGGTGTGCGAACTGAAAGCTGCTTAAAGCATGTCTGTGCGACAGATGAAAGCAAGTGAGTGTACAGATGAAATTATGCCTTGATTAATCGATAGTGGGGGGAGTTACGGATTAGCTGAGAGTCAGCTGATAGCATGCCATGCTCTGCCAGAACTATGCTTGAGCTCCATTCAGTTGCTCAAACTACATTTTTAGCCACTCTTACATTGAACTTGTGTCGATTGAAAGATGTGTGCTGAGTGTTGTGACAACAGCAAAGCAGCTCTGATTTAACATTTAATTTACATAGAAACTATACTAATCTGAAACTTAAAATCAGATGTTGTTCCCTTGCAAGCACTGTTATTTTCTTCAGGATGTGCTATTCTAGTTTTTTATAAGATGTTAGTTCTTAATGCTGTACCATATGAATATCCTGTAATGTACAGTCTGATATCCCACACTTGACTGCACTGCTGATGTACATGTTTCATCATGTTTTCTCATGTATAAAAGCCATTCAGAGCCTTCTTAAGTCCTTGAGAAAAACTCCAGTTTCTCTGAAACTGGAGTGGAGTGCCTTCTGTTCACCGCAGTTTTCCACAAGGCTTTGCATATTTTTTAGAAAGGTTTTGTATTTGCTTTGTTCTCTAGCCAACAGCTTAAAGAATTTAATACCCCCTTTTAGACTCTTTGAATGTAACTCTGTTACAGCTATTATGCTCTTCATTTTTGTTCCCTTTTAAAGCCATACATTGTAGATTAGTATGATCTCACTAAATCTCAAAGTCAAATATAATTATTATTTTGTATGTTTACACAAAATGTATAGACTGTCCAATTTCTGTCATCATTTACTCACCTCCACTCACCTCTTTTTTCTCCCCAGTAAAACCCAGTGCAGTCTGGGGAGGGTAACAACACTTAAATGCATAGGTAAGCAAAAGCAAAATGTTTCACATTGTGGTCACAATTAACATTTTGGCAAAAATGTCAGTAGTGTAGTGATGAATGAAGCACAGCTCACACAGAAGTCACTTTCAAACTGAGCAGCTTTCTTGAACTTATTGTGAAATCTGCGCAGGGAAATCTTTCACCCTCATACAAAATTTCCAAAATGATTGGATTCTGTCCATGAACATTTGCCAAACAATGCTAAATATGACCACATCTTCATACATTACTCAAACACATATTATTGTATGCTCTTCATTCCTTACTGAGAAGATAGTTGTAATAACAATATTCCAGATTGTTCACAATCCTAAAGTCGTGTTAAAATGATAAAGCTTAAATGGATAGTTCACCCAAATATTAAAATTCTGTCATCATTTACTCACCCTCGAGTTGTTCCAAACCTGTATGAATTTCTTTCTTCTGCTGAACACAAAATAATTTATATATTTTTAAGAATTTCGGTAACCAAACAATTGATTTGGCGCCCATTAACTAACTAACTAAAAAAAAATAGACCAGCAACTGTTTGGTTCTTCAAAATATCTTCTTTTGTGTTCAGCAGAAAAAAGAAACTCATACAGGTTTGGAACAACATGAGGGTGAGTAAATGATGACTATTTAAATTTTTGGGTTACTTATCCCTATAATGGGTGTTTTTTTTTTTTTGTTAGCTATGTTAAAGGTGCACTCTGTATTTTATTTATTTATATTTTGCTACTTTTAAATGTTTGAGACGTAATGAATGGCACATTTTACAAATATCATTAAAATGAGGTTCACTTATGAGATGAAGACTCCTGACAGTGACGGTTGATGTCACACCACCAGAGATTTCTACTCATAATAATAACGTGATATGTTTTTGTAAAGAGAACAAAATAATAGGTAAACAACACAAACAGCTTCGGTGTGAAGTGGCAGCAGTTAGTACTTCACACATCCAGGCCTATAGGTGTCAGTAGAGTGCAAAGCCACTGATACAAATAAAAAACAAATGATTAATGATAATGATAAAGTAATGAAAGACTAGGGTTCTCAGCAAGTTTAAGATATTTATCAAAGTCATTTTAAGGCTTAAGTCTTTAAGTCTTTATCTTCATTAGCTTTAATGAGGAGAAATAATGACAGAGTTCCTTGTGAAAAACATAAAAGTTTTTTCATAAAATACACTTTTACATAAAAGTGTTTTCAGGAATCTATTCTTGTGTAAAAGATTTCCCAAGAATAATAAATGTGTTAATTGCCAAGTCATATGTTTCATAAGTATACCAAATATTACATTCTCCTTTGTTAGTTTAAATCTTCAAATTTAGGAAATAACCAGTAATGCAAATCCTCCCAGAAGGCACAGGCAAATTTACAATCAAGATAAAAAAGATGTTCTGTTTCAATCTGATCATCACAAAAAGAGAACTGTTAACCTCAAAACCAAATTGAAATCTCAAAAATTCTCTGGAAGGATACACTCCATTAAGAATTTGAAAATGCAGATCCTTTTGGTGCAACTGGAATTAAGATATTTTGTTCTTAAAAACTTAACTTCAACCCTGGAAAAGCTTTGAAAAATTTAATTTTTATTTGAAGAACAAGGATTTAATTCCTTAACAAAGGCTTTCCGGATTGTGGTATTGAGTAAATTTAGGTTAGTGCGAGAAATACCATTCACCAAAAGCTTAGGAAGACATGGGGCAGAGCCAGCTAAACACAAGTATCTTTCTATCTGCTGCTTATCTCTTTTGAGACAATCATCTGAGCCATAAAAGCTGTATGATTAATTTAAAGGTGCAGTGTGTAGTATTTATGAGGCTCTATTGACAGAAATGCACTATAATATAAAATATACATAACTATGTTTTCAGTGTATAAAACCTTACATAATGTATTGTTATGTTTTTATTACTTTAGAATGAGCCGTTTCTATCTACAGACACCACAGGTCCCCTTACAATGAAGTCATCATTTTGCTCCACCATGTTTCTACAGTAGCCCTAAACGGACAAACTGCTCTACAGAGCGCAGAGCTACTCTCTGCTGTCTCAGACGAAGACATCTTTTTCCTGAGTTGACCACCGTAGCTTATCTATGTGTTTCAAAAGGGAGGGGTGAGCGGTGGGCGGTTGCAATTTCGCAACCTCACTGCCAGATGCCGCTAAAATTTACACAGTGCACCTTTAATGCCCAAAGAACAAAGTAAAAGATAAACCGCCTCAGTATGAAGTGGCAAAGTAAAAAAAAAAAAAAAGTAAGTAGTAAAAAAAAAAAAATGTCAGGCCAATAGGTGACAGTGTTGAGTCCAAAGCCACTAGTTCTTTTGAAACAAGTGAGAGTCAGTTAAATATAAGCAAAACCAAGCAAAATGCATCTATTCATTTTAAAAGATGGCCACATTCTAAACTATAAAGTGCATATGCAAATAAACATGGCATATCAGTGTTACATCAGCAAACATTTTATTCTATTTCTTCATAGCCTGTGGTTCCAGACCTAAGTTCAATGCTCGTATAGTTGGTGGTAACCTGTCAGTTGAGGGCCAGTTCCCCTGGCAGGTGAGCCTACACTTTCAGAACGTGCACCTGTGTGGAGGCTCCATTATATCATCTCGCTGGATACTGACTGCTGCACATTGTGTGTACGAGTGAGTTTATAATGTTCTCATGAGTCAGCATTATCATATCCATCTAGCCACATGGAAATGACCATAGTTTGATTTCCATGCAGGTATGCATACCCTATGCTTTGGACCGTCTATGTGGGACTGATAGAACAGTCGATGAATGCTGTGCAGTCTCTCGCCGTGGAGAAGATCATTTATCACAGTCGCTACAGACCCAAGGGCTTGGACCATGATATTGCTCTGATGAAACTGGTGCAGCCCCTCATCTTTAATGGTATCTTCTGCAAAAGAAGCTCTTTTAAATTGGAAAGTGGTTCTTTTGATGAACCACGTGGGGTGACGTTTCTCTGAGCTAGCTTTTGTACTAGCTGGCGGTTATGCAAATGGACACTTAATCTTATCTTAATGCCCTGCCATGCTCTTGTTTTGCATTCATTGTGAAACATGGCCTGTTTGTTAGATTGGTGTCACCTTTTTTCTTAGGTTTTGTGGAGCCTATCTGTCTGCCGAACTTTGGGGAGGAGTTTGAGGATGGTAAAATGTGCTGGATCTCAGGATGGGGCTCCATAACTGATGGTGGTAAGTGTGGGAAGCCAATATTGTTATATCTGACTCAGGAAGCGCAAACAAGGGCTAATAGCGCATTTAAGTCCTGTAAAACATTTCCAGGTGGTTAAACTTAGAAATTAAATTAAATTTGCTGCCTTAAAAACGTGAGTAAACGCAACTTAAAGATAACCCCCCCTGCATTCTGCCCCCTTCTGGAGCCTGTCCCCAGTGGCCGTCAATGAATTGCAGTTTAAGTCACTTCTGTATTGGCTTCAAGAGAAACTGGGGGAGGTTGCCGCTTGGGTGTAACACAGTATCTGCTAAGTCATTATCAGCTGCATAAAGTACATCTCCTCATGGAAGGCAGGCTCTGCTAGAAATGTGCTGAAAAATGCTTTGGCTGCATCCAAAAGCTTAGGCAGCTGAATTGTTGCCTCGCTGGCAACAGCATTTGCAAAAGCACCTCATCAGGTTTTTGAGGCAGCGTAATGGTTTAATGACAAAATAAAGCAAGCTTTGGTGACAACTAAGCGAATACTTAATTACTACATTAGTCATTTCTCACTAGAAATGACAAAAACATGCACTACACATAAACTGATCAGCAACCACAACTTTCAAATGTCTTTCACATCTTGAATTTTTAGCTTAACTGACAGAATAGAATGCACAGGATTGTGGGATATCATAGGTGAAGGTTACATCTATGCTGCCTTCAAAAATCAAGGAGACAGGAAGTGCAGCTAACACTGGATTCAGACGTGTGCCTTGATGCCTTCCTTTCTGGGAATTAATCCTTCGAAGACAGCATTTTTAAGCTTTTGGACGCAGCCATTGATTCGAGTTTGTAAACACTCACGAGGAAATAAGATGTCCTATGTGTTCTGTGTTTTAGGGGAAGGGAGTGAGTTACTGCTTTCCGCAAGAGTCCCACTCATCTCTAACAAGGTCTGCAGTCAGCCGACGGTTTACCAAGGCTATATATCACCAGGCATGATCTGTGCTGGGTACCTGGAGGGGGGGACAGACTCCTGCCAGGTATATCATCTCACCATGGATTGTTATATACTTTAGTCCATACAAAAGTTATTCATTTTGAGAACTGAACTGCAGTCAGTGACAGCAATTATACTTCATTTTAATTGTGTCCTTTTAAATACAGTCATATTAATTAACAACTCCAACTGTACTTACTTATATGGCTATGGTTAGGGTTTGGCTTAGTTGCATGTAATTATGCATAATCTGTACATGTACCATACACCGATCAGGCATAACTGACATATGAAGTGAATAACACTGATTATCTCTTCATCACAGCACCTGTTAGTGTGTGGGATATATTAGGCAGTAAGAGAACATTTTGTCCTCAAAGTTGATGTGTTAGAAGCAGGAAATACTCAGGATTTGATTGAGTTTGGCAAGGGCCAAATTGTGATGGCTAGATGACTGGGTCAGAGCATCTCCAAAACTGCAGCTCTTGTGGGGTGTTCCCGGTCTGCAGAGGTCAGTATCTATCAAATGTGGCCCAAGGAAGGAATAGTGGTGAACCGGCGACAGGGTCAGGGGCGGCAAAGGCTCATTGACGCACATGGGGAGCGAAGGCTGGTTCATGTGGTCTGATCAAACAGACGAGCTACTGTAGCTCAAATTGCTCAACTAGTTAATGCTGGTTCTGATAGAAATGTGTCAGAATACATATTGCATCACAGTTTGTTGCGTATGGGGCTGCACAGACACAGACCAGTCAGGGTGCCCATGCCGACCCCTGTCATCAGAACGGGACCACAGAGCAATGGAAGAAGGTGGCCTGGTCTGATGAATCATGTTTTCTTTTACATCATATGGATGGCCGGGTGTGTGCATCGCTTACCTGGGGAACACATGGCACCAGGATGGCCATTTCATATAATGCAAAATTAATTTTAACTGTTTATAATCAAAACTTTCCAATCTTAACAATACTTAGGCTCCGTGTAGAAGTGATATTGTGACAGCAATTTATTAAAGGTGCAGTGTGTAAATTTTAGCGGCACCTAGCGGTGAGGTTGCAAATTGCAACCGCCCGCCGCTCACCCCTTGCTTTCGAAGCACAGAGAAGCTACGAGGGTCGACACAGGACAAAGATGTCATCGTCTGAGACAGCAGAGAGTAGCTCTGCGCTCTGTAGAGCAGTTTGTCCGTTTAGGGCTACTGTAGAAACATGGTGGAGCAAAATGGTGACTTCGCTGTAAGGGGACCCGCGGTGTATGGAGATAGAAAAGGCTCATTCTAATGTAATAAAAACATAACGGTACATTATGTAAAGTCTTTATACACCACTGAAAACATAGTTATGTATATTATTGCATTTCTGTAAATAGATAAATATTACACACTGCACCTTTAATTTATTACAGTAGAATGCATGTGGGTCTCACCCGATGGCTGTTTATGGTATTACGCCAAAACAAAGGATTCAAATTTGGAACACAAATTTGGTTAGACATATGGATTTGATTTTATAAAAAATTTTGAGCAAATACTTAATTGTAAAATATATATTTTGTATAAAATAAAACATGTTTAGTATAGTATATTTGCTTTACAGTAAACTTAAATAACTTTTTTACTTTCACTTCAGCAATAATCTTTAAAAAGACACCAATCTTAATGTAACAGTCAATGGGTTGAAGCATGACAAGATTAATAAAAACATAATTTAAAATGTACCTAAAATAAGCTTTCATAAAAAATAAATAAAATAAAAATCATAGTAAACTCTCTCCAAGTAGTGGCCTTTTATTTCATTATTATATTAATTTCATTAAAACCTTTACATGGATGAATAGCTTTAATGTGCACAAATAACTGGAATATTACAAATTCTGATTAATATTTCAATATTACTGTGCAAGCAAGCATGAAATGCTAGTTTAAAGAAAATATCTGAAGGCCATACAGAAAAAATGTTGGTAATTAAAAACAAACTTTGTGTCCATGCTGGTAATAGGGTGACAGTGGCGGGCCACTGGCTTGTGAGGATTCCTTTATCTGGAAATTGGTGGGGGCCACAAGCTGGGGACAAGGCTGTGCCGAAAGCAACAAACCTGGGGTTTACACACGTATCACACAGTCCCTCACCTGGATACATCTGCAGATGGAGGTCAGGATTGTGATCTTGTGTCTGTGAACTTCTGAGACCAGGAGTTTAGCTGTAGAGTGACTGCCTCTTTTTTTTTTTGTTGCTTCCGATTAAAATTCTTAAGATAAAATACTTCAGAAGCAAGGCAGCAGAATAAGTGGATGGGCCACGTTGCATAACTACTTGGAAATAGCCATTTTTGTTGAGAGGTCATGCAGGGCGTGTGATCACATGTGATCATGTGGTCACATGTTATCACGAGTAATTCTGGTGAATCAGTGCCATCTTGTGGTTAAATTACAATAATTTTCTTTCCTTTTCATATAGAGAGAAGAAATGCTGAATCCCTCTACTATCAGCACTGACTATTGACCTATAAGGAATCACACTGGAAGAAATGTTATATTACTTGCACTCAAATCTGGAAAAGTTTTATTTGGTGTATGTAGTCTTGTACAGTACTTGCTATTGGCTTAAGAAATACACTCACCTAAAGGATTATTAGGAACAACTGTTCAATTTCTCATTAATGCAATTATCTAATCAACCAATCACATGGCAGTTGCTTCAATGCATTTAGGGCTGTGGTCCTGGTCAAGACAATCTCCTGAACTCCAAACTGAATGTCAGAATGGGAAAGAAAGGTGATTTAAGCAATTTTGAGCGTGGCATGGTTGTTGGTGCCAGACGGGCCGGTCTGAGTATTTCACAATCTGCTCAGTTACTGGGATTTTCACGCACAACCATTTCTAGGGTTTACAAAGAATGGTGTGAAAAGGAAAAACATCCAGTATGCGGCAGTCCTGTGGCGAAAATGCCTTGTTGATGCTAGAGGTCAGAGGAGAATGGGCCGACTGATTCAAGCTGGTAGAAGAGCAACTTTGACTGAAATAACCACTCGTTACAACCGAGGTATGCAGCAAAGCATTTGTGAAGCCACAACACGCA
Source organism: Paracanthobrama guichenoti (assembly GCA_018749465.1). NCBI lineage: Eukaryota > Metazoa > Chordata > Actinopteri > Cypriniformes > Gobionidae > Paracanthobrama > Paracanthobrama guichenoti. The sequence continues at coordinate 54,601 of JAGHMJ010000034.1, read as the reverse complement.
CAACCTTGAGGCGGATGGGCTACAACAGCAGAAGACCCCACCGGTACCACTCATCTCCACTACAAATAGGAAAAAGAGGCTACAATTTGCACAAGCTCACCAAAATTGGACAGTTGAAGACTGGAAAAATGTTGCCTGGTCTGATGAGTCTCGATTTCTGTTGAGACATTCAGATGGTAGAGTCAGAATTTGGCGTAAACAGAATGAGAACATGGATCCATCATGCCTTGTTACCACTGTGCAGGCTGGTGGTGGTAGTGTAATGGTGTGGGGGATGTTTTCTTGGCACACTTTAGGCCCCTTAGTGCCAATTGGGCATCGTTTAAATGCCACGGCCTACCTGAGCATTGTTTCTGACCATGTCCATCCCTTTATGACCACCATGTACCCATTCTCTGATGGCTACTTCCAGCAGGATAATGCACCATGTCACAAAGCTCGAATCATTTCAAATTGGTTTCTTGAACATGACAATGAGTTCACTGTACTAAAATGGCCAACCCACAGTCACCAGATCTCAACCCAATAGAGCATCTTTGGGATGTGGTGGAACTGGAGCTTCGTGCCCTGGATGTGCATCCCACAAATCTCCATCAACTGCAAGATGCTATCCTATCAATATGGGCCAACATTTCTAAAGAATGCTTTCAGCACCTTGTTGAATCAATGCCACGTAGAATTAAGGCAGTTCTGAAGGTGAAAGGGGGTCAAACACAGTATTAGTATGGTGTTCCTAATAATCCTTTAGGTCAGTGTACCTCTGATGTGTCATGAGTAATTACACAAGAGTTTCAGAGACAGAAGAGACAATGTGCTTATGTCTAATGCAATAAATAGGGAGGGACCAAAAAGGGACAAAGGCCACATCCATGCAAAAAGTATTTTCATAGTTGCAAACCTTTGTAAAGCTTTAATGTCATACTATTGTAGTGTTTACAGGAATTAAATAATTGTTAAAAACAGCACACAATTAACAACATTTAATGTAAAATGGTGACAAAATATTCACACTTGACCTTTATTTGACTTTAATATGGACATTTTATGCCAGCTTCATTTCCAAAGCATCTTTCATAAATCTGATTGATATGGGAAGCTTTGTACACATTTAGATCAAACTATGTTCGCCTATAGAGCAAAAACAACGAGTCCCTCTGAAACGAAGGAACATCTTCAGCATAAGGACGATTACTGGAAGAGACTTCGATTTCACTGATATTCCTCAATTTAGTCAACGTATCAGGCTTTCTGTGCTTATCAGCGTAATAGTTTTACAAAAGAATATGTAAGGCATTTTGTAAGTGAGTGTTAAAACCAATTTACATATTTAAAAATGGTTTATAATCCAACACATTGATTTTTTTTTTCTCTAAAAAAATGCAAGTCATCCCCTGAAAACAGGGCATAGGAGTATAGTTTCTGTACATAAATATTCCCTATAAAACACAAACTAAAAAAAAGAAAAGGAAAAAAAAACAACAACACTTTTTTTATTTTACAACGTTCATATATAAAAATAATCTCTTTTCTCCTCAAACTTCGTCTTGGAGCCTCTCTATAAGCGTGAGCATACTGAAGAAAACATGAACATGCAGTGTGAATAAAACCAGCACAACGACAACTCTTAAATTCTTGGCATTCAAATGAGTTAATATAGAAAACAAAATCATTACCAAACATTCACTTAAGAAGCTTAAAATCTTTCCTCAGTGTTCCATTTTTGCAACCTTCTTGAAGTGTATCTGTATAAAAGTGCACATAGCTGCACGTCTACGCAATAAAAACAGGTGCCTCACACACGGCACCTCTCAGTAACGCTGTGCTCTCTGTAAACTGTTCGTGTGTGTTTGTGTAACGTATAGGCCAACATACAGTACTCTTTTTTTTGTAGTGCACAAGTATCAGCTTTGCTGAATATCTACGAAGGGACTGGATCTCTTGCAACAAGCGGCATGTGCAAGTTTTCGATGTAAATGTAAGCATGCAGTGTGTGACCTGCAATCCGCGTGGCTTAGTCGCTAACATCTAAACCCAGCCCGGTCATGTTGGCAGATGACAAATCCGTGTCGTCTTCATTGCAGCTGTCATCTGTTTCATCCTCGCTGTGAGTTCCCATCATGACTTGCTGCATGGCAAGAGTCGCTCCGTCTGATGAAAGTGCCTGGAAGCCGTCTACATTCATCCCCACTGTAACCATACTACCTGCACACAATCACAATACACATCTTGCTATCAAAATCCAGTAGGAATCTCTCATATGAAACCAAGAAGATGGCGTTAATAGGTTTAAAGGCTCACACACCAAGCTGACATAAAAGAACTAGGGGCGATGTTGCAAATTTAACTTGTGTGCAAAATTTGAATTTTGCACATGAATTTATTAGTCTTTATTTTATCTCATTGAGAGCTCTTTTACAAGAAAGACCTGTTGAATGAAGCACCATTTCCATCCAGTGAGTCGAAGAGAACAAAATCATCACTTCCTGATAAACTGGCGCTAAATATCATGAAGTAAAATGGAAGTTGCTGCAGTAGGAGAGGTCACTGCATGTAATAATTTTCATATATAGTAAATTACTTGTGGACAGACGAAACACTTTAAACATGTTGTTAACTTGGCGGATGCTGCTGTTTGGGAACGCAGTTGTGTAAGACGGTTCTGGGAGGAACCACTTTGACGACCGACTTTGTTCAGGCATTTCAGAATGAGCAAAACAACATATCAGATGCTGTGCAATGAGATCGGTCCACTGGTTAGTCTAGTTATGATGGCATATCAAAGTCACGTGATTTTTTGGATGCGCATCAAGGAATTTATTCATTAAATGTGTTTCCATTGTACTTTATTTGCATGTTTTCTTATCAGATAAAACGTTTATCCGACTCAAATGAGTGCATACGCTTTTAAGCGCATTAAGAATTAATGCATCTCAGCATTTCCATCCAGCGTTTTTTATGCAATATTCCAAAATGTGCATAAAAATATGTGGATGGAAACAAAGCTTGGCTTGTGTTGTCGTCACCTGTCGGCTTTGTCTCTGCAAAAAAAACTGCGACTGAACAAACCTAAAGGACTACAGGTGACTGTCAACTTGCATGTGCATAAATATCTGTCTCTATCAGCAGGTATCAAGTCTATATTCTGGAAACCGAAACTAGGACTGCAGATATATAAACTGTAAACATGGCAGCTCTTGCTTACCATTTTGAATATCAATCATGCTGATCACTTTCTTCATTCCAGCCTTCTGTCTGTGGCATCTCTTCTTTGCTCGCTTTCATTATCGTGCGTCATTTCTTTGCTCTTTCACTAAGCTGAACTGCTGATCAGAGTTCTCTCTAACTGCTGAAGCATGCCGATTCAACATGTTTAATCAGCCAAAAAGCCCCAAATTGGGTCCGACTAGTGCAGAACCACAAAAACTGGGCCAGCGGACGCTCAACAACAGCCTGACATTGGCAGTCCATTGTCATTTGTCATTTGTCATTCCATGTCAGTCCATTCATTGCGCACGAAAAGTATTCTCATTGTTCTGAAGATGAACGAAGGTCTTACGGATTAGGAACGACATGAAGGCGAGTAATTAATGACTGAATTTACATTTTTGGGTAAACTATCCCTTTAAGATTGGGCCATGAGATCATAAGTTATTTTGAGGAAGTACCGTCTGGCATTGTGAGCTGCTGCTGGGTTCCAGATGAGGCGATGGTGTCGGACCAGAAGCGGTGTAGTGGGCGGCTCTGAGCCGTTTTCTTCTTGTTTTTTGAGGACTCTGTCGAGTTGGCATCCAGCATCGGCTGCAAGATCCGTCTTCGAGCATTAATAAACCTGCAGGACAGTCCCAGTCAGTATTTTGTATCACTCGCTATGCAGGATGAATGAAAGACACATTGTTATATCATGAATGAACAAAACATGAGAAAGATGATATTTGAGATACTGTGTCAAAGCCTGTGTCATAAAACACAAAGGCTTTTTCAAATGGTAGACAACTTAAATATGTGGCCTTCTAGGATACCTCATTTTGGCTAAAAGCCAGTATCACAATCTTAGTGGAGAAGGCAATCCCAGAATGCAGTGTGTAAAGTGCAGTGAAAAAAACAAAACAAAAAACAAAAACTTCAAGTGAAGTCAGAAATATCGGAATATAGTTCATGAGAACATGAATGACAGAGTGCAGTTGTATTTACATGTGGGAAACTCTGGATGATACATGAGTTGTAAGTTTGGAAGCGGCAAGTGACTTGTCAATTTGAATCGTTGTGGTAGCACTGATCTATAATACAGATAATATTACATAAAATATCTATAATCCATATTATAGAGATCAGTGTGTGGAAAGCAAAACTGTAGTAAAATATAATGAATTATTTTGCGAGTGATTTTAATTTTACATGCTGTATTTCAAGCGTATTACAGTTGTACAAGGGAGTCACACACACACAAACATTTAGCTTTGATGTGTGCAAGTGACAAATGTTATTTATTTTGGTATACCGTTCATATATGTATATAATAACGCAGCAATAATGACTGGATAAAAAAAAAGCATCAAAAATAAGGTTGTGGCAAGCAGGATGCGGCAGAGGGTCATGGGAACAGAACAAAAGTTTTTATTTCTTTAAAAAAAAATATTGGCGATAAACAATCAAAAAAGCTTATAAATCTTTTTAAAATTTAAAACGTATTTGAAAGATTATGTGGATAACTTCTTATCCTAAAGAGGGAGACAACGGCCCAGCAGCTGTTGATACGGTGTAGACAAATCAACCAGCTAGGTCTACTTTGCGTGACTGCTGGATTAACTTACCAATTGTTGACTTGGAGTAAAGTCAGGTTTGTTTGAATTGCAATTTGCTTTTTCTCTTCTTCAGTGGGATAGGGGTGCTAGATAAAGAAGTTGAACAGTGGAGTGTTTAAGAATTTATAGAAGATAAAGAAAAATGGTTTGACTTCAAACATTGGTTTGCCTACTAACCGCAATGTGCTGGAAGAGCCAGGAGCGCATGACGTTGGTAGCCTGTTTGGGGAGAACGCCACGCTTGTTTTTAGGCGAGTTGTCGTCTCCCCCGAAGAAACTCAAGTCCTGATTGAGCTGAAGTTGGAACTACAGTAAGTACAAGCAGTAAATGATCAGTGATCTGCCTGTGATCTGTGTGTAAATGAGCACAGCTAGTGTAATGCAAACCTGTGAGTTCTGGATATGTATTGTTCCAGGTGAGATTGCTTGTGTCACCACTTGTCCCTGTGGTGTGACTACAGTCACTGGCTGATATACTGTATTACCTGCACAGAAAGGAGAGTGTATTTTTCAATCAGAGGAACCATAATTTCAAACAAATAGCCACTAATGCAAAATGTTCACATGCAAGTTGCTAATAAATCTAGTAAAAATGTAATTATAAATAATGAAGGCATATTATTCATCATTAAATAGACATGTAATGTAATGTATGCACCAATAATAAATATGTAATCGCTTAAATGCAACAAAACATGCATGTTTTTACTAAAACATCTAAATATATAAAAATGCCACAAGACATTATCAAACATAAGATTCTCAACTAAAGCCACCTTTCGATTGTAGCATTTCGCCCCCTGGTAGGAGTCACACATTATTTAAGAATTGTACGCATGCATGTATGTATGTATGCATGTATGTGCACGCGCACACGCACGCACTTTGGGACATTGCATCAGTAACTGCTGGATGGAAACACCAAGATGCGTATAAATTCTAAAAATGTGCATTAAAAAAAAAACACTTCGGTAACACTTTAGTTTAGGGTTCAATTCTCACTATTAACTAGTTGCTTATTAGCATGCATGTTACTAGGATATTGTTTATTAGTACTTATAAAACACATATTAATGCCTTATTCTGCATTACCATATTCTACATCCCTTAATCCTACCAATACTTAAACGTAACTACCTTACTAACTATTAATAAACAGAAATTAGGAGTTTACTGAGGCAGAAGTTGTAGTTAATAGTTAGTTTAGAGTGAGAATTGGACCATAATGTAAGGGGACCAAAACACATGCGTACGTTTGAGTGAGGTAATTCTTTCGGAACTTCTATCCAATAAGAAAACTATGATGGAAACACATTTAGCGAATCAATTACCCAATGCGCATAAAAATAAAATAAAAACGTCACATTGCGTGATGGGACGGAATAACTGGACTAACCAGTGGACCAATCTTGTTGTACAGCATCTGAAATGCTGTTTTGTTTGTTCTGAAATACGTGAGCAAAGTCAGTCGCCAAAGTGTTTCAGTATAATTCTCTCCCAGAGTCTTACATGACTGCGTTCCCAAACAGCAGCACCGGCCTCCAAACGCAAGATAACACGTTTATTGTGCTTCATCTGTGAGCTCTGTAATTTACTACATACAGTGGCTTCTCCTACTATTTAGCGCCAGTTTATCAGGAAGTGACAATTTTTTTCTCTTCGACTCACTGGATGGAAACGGATCTGTAAATGCTACATATGCATATGATCTTAACACCATGCAGCTCCCGTACTGTTCTCCATCGGAAGCTAATGACTTCTGGAATGTTGTTTGTCTGAGAGGGTGAAAAAGCAGCTTTCCTACTGAAGTTTGTAACAGATGAACTATGTACCTGGGACGACTTGTGATGGATTGACTGCTGTTACTGTAACATTGCCTTGTTGAAGACCTGGTGAGGGCACCACAATGCCCTGGGGGCTGAGGGCACCTGAGAAAGAGTTGGCCAACTGCAAAAGAATACATACATTAATAAAACAACAAAAACAAAAACAAAAATCTCCTCAAAGTACTAGCTTTGAGTGTGAGAGTCTAAAATAAGAGGGGAAAGGCCTTTACCTGGTCATGGACTGGAGAGTATGGGCTGCCTGGTTCTCCACTCAGCAATGTCTCACTGTTCATCTTGGTCTTGAGGCAGGAAATGTAACGGCTGCAGAAGTCCTTGCACAGGTCACTAACTTTCTCGAGCTCTAACAGATGAATCCTCAACACCTGGATGGCCTTGACCATCTGATATAAAAGAAACACTTTGAAATCAAGATCAAAGCTATAAAAGGTATACACAGTAATATTAGCCATTTTGACACCATCTGTCTCTTACCAAGTTGTCGACGTCAGGGTCTTCACTAAAGAAGGCTTTGCCCTCTTTCTCCTGACTACGGACAAAGTTCTCAATGTCAACATCAAAACTGGCAGATGTCACACAGTCAGAGCCCTGAGTCGACTGCTCACACTTCTCAAACAGCAGAGCCAAGAGAGGGAAAAGGGGATGTCTGATGGAGAAGAATCATGTGTAAGAGATGACAAGGTTCACGGTGGTACTCACAGATCCAGCACACATTTGAGTAGGAAACACTACCGTTCCAAAGTTTGGGGTCAGCAAGACTTTTAATGTGTTTGAAAGAAATCTTACGCTCACCAAAGCTGCATTTATTTGATCACAAATATTGTAAAAACGGCAATACTGTGAAATATTATTACAATTTAATATAACTAATTTATTGCTGTGATGGCTAAGCTGAATTTCCAGCATCATTACTCCAGTCTTCGGTGTCACATGATCCTTCAGAAATCATTCTAATATGATGATTTGCTGAACATTTCTCATTATTATCCATGTTAAACATGCTTAATATTTTTGTGGAACCTGTGATACATTTTTCAGCATTCTTTGATTAATATAAAGTTCAAAATAACAGCATTTATCTGTAATCTTTTGTAACATTATTAATGTCTTTACTGTCAGTTTTGACCAAATGAATGTGTCCGTGCTGAATAGAATTTCTTTAAAAAATCTTTTAGGGTGTGTGTGTGTGTGTGTGTTTATAGACTATACAGGCTGTGACTTGAGAGCTTGTGTGTAAATTCAGACAATCATGTCACCTATATATACAGGCTTTGTCGAGATCCATTTGTGTTTGTGGTTCAGAGGATACAGGGCTGCTGGAGCTTCCGTTGTTTCCATTGGCAAAGCCCTTTTCAAGGTCACTCTCCGATTGCTCCATTACCTGCATCTAATCCAGGGGAAAACACAAAATAATGATTTCATTTCATATACTAGGTCTCTAACTATTGTCTTGAGCGTTGTATTTTGGCATATGTAGCCCAATGACTTTATAATGCTTCATGATGTACACTTTAACAGTTAAACTTGACTGAAAATGACACGGACCGAATTTAAATGTTTAAATAAAAATTTATTTAAATGTTAATTGTCAGCTTTAAGAAGTCAAATTAAGTATTATAATAGTTCTTTATTTTCTATTAATTTTATATGAGGCTTAACATTTATGTAAAATTTAAAACCCTGATTTGTGTGACTGTTACTTTCTAGCAAGAAATTAAAAATCGAATTAAATGTTGATTGTCAATGTCAACTTCAGGAGGTCAAACTAAACATTAAAATTTCTATTAATTTTGTGATTTTTTACAGTTTAAAACCTCCTCCCCTGGTTTCACAGACAAGGCTTAAAGCCTGTCTGTGAAACCAGCCCCTTTAATCTTTTTTTTCAAAATCAACTAAATATTAAAATGTATAAAATATAAATCAAATATTTTTTGGTTGGATGGTTGAACTTGACAAATTTAGTCAATGCTATATTATGTACAAATAAAGAAAAGAAATAAGTAAAATGGGCTCCAAATATTCCTGTATGCTGCAGAAAGTGTGTAAATAAATACAAATTCAAGCATTTAGCAGTTCTCAAAAAAGAAGAAAAAAGGAATGGAACATTTGTTTGACATTTGAAGCACGTCTACCTGCTGATCTCCCTCTTGATATTTGTCTATGGACTGGGCAGCCATCATATTCAAAGTGGCCACTGCCAACACTGGGGCATTATACGGGTGGGCAGCAGGAAAGGACCTGAAAGTAACCACATGCAAACCTTAGAAAAAGGTTCTAGACACAAACAACATTATAGTAGTTAATGAATGTGTAAACCACTTTTGATCGGAATCAACCGATACTGGTTCATTTAAACATATGGCCAAGGTTTTTCTTCCTCCTCATTATATGGAGCTAATTTAAAGGAGAATGCATAACGAAAACTTTTAAAGGGAAGCCTGAATGTGTTGATATTGAAATTCAATGTTTTGTACTGTAGAGAGCAAGGGGGCCACAAGGGAGTGCTAGGGGGCCTGTGAAAAAAAGAAAAAGAAAAACAAAAGTACAAATAATCAGTGTTGGGGGGTAACGCATTACAAGTAAAGTGAGTTACATATTTAGATTACTCTTTTCAAGTAATGAGTAAAGTAAGGAAATACTTTTCAAAGAAGCAACACCATTTACTGGTGTGATGTCATTTTGAACAAAATCGGGACAAAACGAAGTTCGTTTTGGAGTTTGTTTTGAGAGTTTGAAACATCTTGCCAAAGCGAACTTTCAGGAAAAGACACCTTTGAACTCCCATTGGTCCGTGGCGATAACATAATAGGTTGGGTGTGGCTCCACCACCTTTGTCAAATTCTTCTCGTTAATTACTTCCGTCCAGACCCTCAAGGTTGGACGTCCGCGAGTAAAAACATGAACACACCGGAGAGACACTTCATAGAGAAGTGAAGTTATAATTCAAAATCAAAAGTGACACTGACACGTTTTTTCACGTTTAACACTATAAAGCTGCATTTAAACGATCTGTTGTATAGAGTGTTGTATAAATAAGCGTGATGCGACTTTACTGGAGTGCCGATTTGCAGAGCTTGTGCAAACATATCCACATCGCTATGATCAGATGCTTTCTTAACTATATTCTCACTGATGTCATTTTTTGTGTTTATTTTGTTATTGAAAGCAAAGCGTGCAGCACATACACATTCATCTAAATGATGAAGTGTGAGCGGCATCAGGATGTTCGCTGCTCGCATATTTCAAACTTCTTTTTACCCCAAAGCGAAGAACAAAAAAGAACTTTGCCTTGAGCATCTCAGGGCCTTAAAGGGATAGTTCACCCAAAAATGAAAATTTGATGTTTATCTGCTTACCCCCAGGGCATCCAAGATATAGATGACTGTTTCTTCAGTAGAACACAAATTAACTCCAAACGTTGCAGTCTGTCAGTCGTATAATGCATGCGAATGGTAGCAAAATCTATGAGTAAAAACACATGCACAGACAAATCCATATTAAACACTGCAGCTTGTGACGACACATTAGCCACGTTTACATGCACACTTTTTTGCCATTCCGATTGAAAGATTCAGTGGACCGTTTACATGAGATGTTATCTAAACCGATCTGGTGTTCACAAGTGCTGACGCTTTCAATCGCAATCATTTTGTGACATGCGCACACAGTTTGTCTGCCGCATAAGAAATGTCGACGTCGTCCTCTCCAGCAGCTGGAATGTGTTCCCGGTTGCCATAGCAACTCTCAACGGCCATCATGACTTATATGGTTTTATAAAAGCTATTTATTTGTTGTAAAGTGAATCATCTCAGAAAAAGGCGCAGTTGAAGTAAAAAGTGCCTGGGACAAACGCTGTCAAGATGAGATGGTGTAGCCAGGCTATGTCTGTGTCATTATTCCAACATTATCTTCATAAATTGTTACGAAATAAAGTTTAACGCCTCAGAAAAATGTACTTTCCTCTCGTCAACATTATAGCCTGGTGTGAGTGCGGTGCACGCTCTTCAGTTGTGGAGGCATGCGCTGTATATCGCGTCACAGAAGGACGTATATACTCAAAAGTAATCGGGTCAGGTCATTTACATGGTGGAATTTTTTCGTTTGATCAGTCCATGGAAAGGTTTATCCCATCCCTCTCAAATCGATTACAATTTCATACGGTTCGGGCATTTTTATTCAGATTGAGGTGTTTATATGGAGCATTTTCATTCGGATTGGACTTTTAAACCGATTACAGTGCTCCATGTAAACGCACCTATTGATGTCTTAAGACACAAACTTTTGACCTCACTTTTGTGATCGCGCGCTGAAGGCTGTTGGACATAGTGGTGTATTAGAGGTAAAAAAATTATATAAATACTGTCCAGTTTCTCGCACAAACCGATCGTTTTGCGTCCTAAGACATCAATGTGTCATCACGAGCTGCAGTGTTTAATATGGATTTGTCTGTGCATGTTTTTTTTACTCGCATGCATTATACGACTGACAGACTGCAACGGTTGGAGTTAATCTTCATTTGTGTTCTACTGAAGAAGCAGTTACCTATATCTTGGATGCCCTGCTAAGCAGATAAACATCACACTTTCATTTTCAGGCAAACTATCCCTTTAAGAGGGAGTGGTGTTGCGTGCACTGTGTAAACATGATGGATATTGTAACCAATTCAGAAATGTCTTTTGATAAACATCACATTTGTGTTCCCGTGTTTTTTTTGTTTTTTTTACCATATTCTAACGAGCCAAACCAAACGAGCCCAGCTCAGGTGAGAAAATATACGCAAAAGTAATGTAATTACAGACATTAATTTCCATAAAACGTAACTAAGTAAAGCAATTAGTTACACAGTAACACATTTGTAATGCATTACTTTAAAAAGTAACTTTCCCAACACTGTGAATACTATAATAATAAAAATGGCTCAAAATAAAGAAATAATAATAAAAGATTAAAATACATTTAAATAAATAATACATCTAACAGCACAGTACTGCAAAGATAATGTATTAAAAGCGTATTTTCCATATATTTGTACTATTTTTCACAGTATTAACTGGGTCTTTATATATTAAAACATATACAGTAGGTGCATTTTAAATCGCAGGATGGGGGTCACTCACATGAGAATGATCATATTTGGTAGCATCTATTAACAGATTGAAACCCCTGCTGTAGAGCGCCATTTTCATGCTTTAAAACAAACATTCACACAGCCACTAGCACATCTGCTCTGGTGGGCACGAATACTTATTTTACATCGAGACATTCCGTTGGCGTGTTGTTTTCAAGAAACCCCTTTACCAGTACATACATGCTATTCATTACCCAGCACAATACCGTGCTAAATGATGCTCAATTCATATATTGGCAATGCCATGTAAATCAATCTTAAACAGAATACATTTGAGGGGTTTTCGTGTATAAACAAATCTAGCTAAAGCATTGTTGGTGTAAAAAACGAGATGTGCAGCATTAAACAGGCGAATTAACGTTACAGCCAGTCGGCGGTGGTCTGTTGGTTTAGCTACTGCCTCTTGACCAAACTTTGGAGAATAAGAAAACACTGGTCGTTGTAGCAGAAACGTTTACATTATTTGGGCTCGTTAGAAAACGTAGCGGCGGGTGCTAAAGTAGAAAACGCCATGTTCCTCTATACAAACAAAAAAACCGAACAGAGCTGTTAGCTCGTGCATTAGCACGCTAGCAAACACTGGGAGCGAGTCGCTATAGCAGCAGACGAGGCGCGTGCAGCGAGCGCCAAAACGCAACACCATCTAGGCTAATTCTAACGCCTCGCGTTTCTTGCATATGACCGCTGTCCTCGATGTGAACGCAATTTAAAAGCCATTAAGGTGCTATCTAATTGTTGTTAGCTTAAAAACCTACTATAAGCTATGAAAGCAGGCCGGAGACAGTTGTCTCGCGCTCATCTGGCCTCACTGAGAGGCTGCTAAACACGGGCCTTCACTCAGCGCTCGCCCTTGCTAGAATGAAACCTCCTGTCTATTAAAAAGCCGACATTTTTTTTTTTTTTTACTTCTACAGATTTACAGGGCAAGCTTGGCTCGACTGTCCCATGCAACTCCCATGAGCCCCTAACAGCGTATGCTCTCTTTCACTCAGCCCCGGGCATTTTTGTGTGTTGCTCGGATTGTTTGATTGATAGGGAACGGAAAAAGACGAGTTTGAGTGACAGCTTACCTGGGTGCCAATCTTCGTCACACTGACAAGCGGCTGCAGCAATCGGGATCCGCATTTGTCGCGCTACGTCATCACGCAAGGGGACGCAGGACATTCAGCTCATGAATATTTGCGCTGAGGGAGGAGAAGTGACGTGGGGCAAGGCGAAGTTCTCGCCCTCAGCGAATATTTTAAACACTCCCCGTTATGGGAGTACCAGGATCGGGACAATTTGTTTTAAAAAACTGTACCATTATAGTGCAGTTTAGTTGTTTGTTGTGCCCAAAAATGTCTCTAAATTCCTAAATAAATAAATTGCAGGGTTTTTTTCTGCAAGGCTATGTGATATGCACTAAATGGAGAGAGACAGACGGACCAACGGAGACAGAACGATAGACACAGACAGACAGAACAATAGATAGACAGAAAAAACAAGACAGACAGACAGAACAATAGATAGACAGATAGAACAATAGACACAGACAGACAGACAGAACTATAGACCCATAGACAGAATGATAGACAGACAGAACAATAGACAGAGACAGACAGACAGAACTATAGACACAGATAGACAGACAGAACGATAGACAGATAGACAGAACGATAGACAGAGACAGAATGACAAAGATAGACAGACAGAACGATAGACAGACAGACAGAATGATAGACAGAGATACAGAACGACAGACACAGACAGAACGAGACAAACAGACAGAATGATACAGACAGAATGATAGACAGACAGAACAATAGACAGAGACAGACAGACAGACAGAACTATAGACACAGATAGACAGACAGAACGATAGACAGATAGACAGACAGAACGATAGACAGAGACAGAATGACAAAGATAGACAGACAGAACGATAGACAGACAGACAGAACGAGACAAACAGACAGAATGATACACAGACAGAACAATAGACAGAATGAGACAGACAGAGATACAGAACGACAGACACAGACAGAACGAGACAAACAGACAGACAGAATGATACAGACAGAACGATAGACAGACAGAACAATAGACAGAACGAGACAGATAGACAGACAGAATAGACAGATAGACAGACAGAATGAGACAAACAGACAGACAGAATGATACAGACAGAACGATAGACAGACAGAACGATAGACACAGATGGACAGACAGAATAGACAGATAGACAGACAGAACAATAGACACAGATAGACAGAACAATAGACACAGATAGACAGACAGAACGAGACAAACAGACAGAATGATGCAGACAGAACGATAGACAGACAGAACGAGACACAGACAGAATGATAGACACAGATAGACAGACAGAACGACAGACAGACAGACGGTTCAGTGGGGATGATTAGTCACCATTTCTTTCAAGTTTGTCTTTTTAAATAACTTTTTAAGGGTCTTATGACAAAATAATTCAGAAAATTAATAGCATAATAGTTTTGCTGCTCAATTAATAAGAAGTCATAAAACATTTCTGAAATGGGTGGAACTGGATTATGATGGAAATACAGCATTTAAACCATTTACCAATTTAAAGTAATGCAATAAACAATGTAATAAAGTGAAAGCAGGCATAGTCTCATTAGAATAGAAGTGTAAAGTGACTTAAACACTATTCAAATACTGCAGAAGACAACTGCATCAGAAAAAGAAAAAAACACTGATGAAGTTAAATAATCTGTTTTAATTCCATAATTATAGAATTCTAGCATAAAGCTTGAGATTATTCAGCAAATCATTTGAAGAACAAAAGAACATGGTTGTGGACAATAATACAGGCCACACGATGAAGACTCAGTGCCTGCCTGCGGAAGGCTGTGGCAGCCGGTGTTTAGACATCTCTACATCCATATCAGCAAAGGTGTACGTGTTATATTGGTGGTGCTGCAGGTTCTTGTATGTGGTGTTGTCAAAGGGCTCCGGCTCTGGCTCCGGGGCTTTCTCAGGGGCTTGTTCTGAGGAAATGAATAATGTAAGAGATTAAATGCAAGACACGTGGGACTGGAAAAAAACAAAAAAACAAAGTGCATCTGACAGCTACATAAAAGACAAGAAGTTGTTTCAGAAAGAAAAGCCCATGTAATAAGTATGAACCCAAAGAAAAACAAGTAAACACTGAACAATAAAAAGTTTCAGATTAGAAGATAGTCGCACGAGGATGAATCAAAGTAAAAATTCTAAACTACATGCTAGATAAAGATTTTAAATGATCACAGATGAAATAACATCTAAAAGAATCAAGGAAGAGCTCTCCTGTTAATTCCTTTACCCTTCAAAAGCATTTCTGAGTGGAATCTTCACACCTTTCATGGTGTTACAGTAATCACTCCCAATCCCCAGGTGGTCCCTCACACAGAAGGGTGTGAGGGGCCTATAGCTTTTTAGACGTCTGACAGTTTCTCACCTTCAGCTCAATCAAACTGTAACAACAGGAACAGTCAAGCAGATGCTTATAAAGAGAGGATTGTTCCACATTACTCTGTTATTGTGCTACCATAAATATCAATATTATACAAACAACACTATAACAACCAAGCTAAAGCATAACTGCACAAACTGATAAATAAAACATCCCACATTCATAAATCGCAACAACATATGCACTTATTTGTAATTTATTGAGCACCGCAGACAAAAAAAAAATATATACATCATGGCCATGAATTAAGAATTATCTTGTTTTAGTAAATTGTGGCCACGTTGAATTGATTTGTTCCTCATTTTGATTTAGTTAAATCAAAGGAACAAATTATTACTGTGTCCACAATTTACTAAAACAAGATAATTTATTCTTAAATCATGGCCACGGTATATATATTTTCCCCCAGCATGTCGACTTCAGTCTTTACATGCTAAAATCAGTAATATTATCTTTAGCATAACATGATCACATAAACAATATTTAATTCACAAAACAAGAAAATGCATACATCAAGCATAAAATATACATCATATCTGGGAGTGGAGATATTCATATATACAGTTGCAGAAAGAGTGTGCTTTTATCTTGCTCATAAGACGTGCATAAAACAATAGGAAAGCACAAAAAAGCAAAAGATAATCTTACACTTATGGAGGGGTAAAAATGTTTTAAGAAAAGTGTAAAATGATGTAAAGTTGCCTTTATCCTACATGTACACTGGTGCGTAAGAACAACAGCATTACAGTTTATATATTTTCTATACAATTTGGCACTTGTCAAACTTGTTCAAATCCTTATGCTTGCCCATTTTTCCTGTTTCTAACACATCAACTTTGAGGACAAAATGTTCAAGTGAACATTTTGGAAGAAGCAGGAAAAATGGGCAAGCGTAAGGATTTTAGCAAGTTTGACAAGGACCAGAATTGTGATGCCTAGACAACATCTCCAAAAACTGCAACTCTTGTGGGGTGTTCCCGGTCTGCAGTGGTCAGTATCTGTCAAAAGTAGTCCAAGGAAGGAACAGTGGTGAACCGGCGACAGGGTCAAGGCTCATTGATGCACGTGGGGAGCGAAGGATGGCCTGTGATGTCCGGTCAAACAGATGAGATACTGTAGCTCAAATTGCTCAAGAAGTTAATGCTGGTTCTGATAGAAAGGTGTCAGAATACCCAGTGCATCACAGTTTGCTGCATACGGGACTGCATAGCCGCAGACCAGTAAGGGTGCCCATGCTGACCCCTGTTCACTGTCGAAAGCACCAACAGTGGACATGTGAGCATCAGAACTGGACCACAGAGCAATGGAAGAAGGTGGCCTGGTCTGATGAATCACGTTTTCTTTTACATCGCGTGGATGGGCGGGTGCATGTGTGTCGCTTACCTTGGCAACCCATGGCACCAGGATGTACTATGGGAAGAAGACAAGCGGGCGGAGGCAGTGTGATGCTTTGGGCAATGTTCTGCTGGAAAACCTTGGGTCCTGCCATCCATGTGGATGTTACTTTGACACGTACCATGGAAACTGAAACTTTCATGGAAACGGTATTCCCTGGTGACTGTGGCCTCTTTCAGCAGTATAATGTGCTCTGCCACAAAGTAAAAATGATTCAGGAATGGTTTGAGGAACACAACGAGTTTGAGGTGTTGACTTGACCTCCAAATTCCCCAGATCTCAATCCAATTGAGCATCTGTGGGATGTGGTAAACAAACAAGTCCGATCCATGAAGGCCCCATCTTGCAACTTTCAGGACTTAAAGGATCTGCTGCTAACATCTTGGTGCCAGATACTACACCACACCTTGAGGGGTCTAATGGAGTCCATGCCTCGACGGGCCAGGGCTGTATTGGCAACAAAAGGGGGACCAACACAATATTAGGAAGGCAGTTATAATGTTACGCCTAATCGATGTGTATATATAACTTTGAAACTAAACGTATACTTTGGGCATTCAAAAACAATTTAACAAACATTCATTAACCCAGCCACAGTCCTGTCACAATGAAAGTGTGAAAACTGCATTTGAAGTAAATGCAATATGTGAAAATCTGAATTAAGTACTTAATCTACCAGAAACACAAGCTTCGCTCTAATATCAACCCACAATCCACTATGTGAGCCTCAGTTTCCATTGAGAACGCATTGAAAACTTCCATTCAGCTCCTGTCAATCCGTGCCAGTGGACACAATAAATAAGGTGTTGATCATATGGACTATCAGGAACCTTTTAAAATTATGATTTGTTAATTGAGCTGGGTTGCCTAGCATATTTTTAATGGAAAAAAATATATAGCAAAAGAGTCAGTGAGCCACAACCATTCTACCCCTCCAGTGTCTTTAAAGAGTGTCCACACATACAGACATTTTATCAATGATGTTTGTATTGTTGGTTCAAGCAGGTGTTCCTACAGTCCTACTGTTACTGAAGAGTCATATTTAGAAAAACTGATCAAATGGATAATACATCAACTGGATGGATGGATGGATGGATACAGACAGACAGATAGATAGATGGATGGATAAGATGGATGAGAAAAACAGACAGATGAATGGATGGATAGATAGACAGATGTGATGATGGAATACTGCTGAATACTGCTGTATGTGTGAACGACTCAGAGTTAGACTTGTTGATGAAAGCAGAAATGCACAGCTTGATTAAAGTGACTATAGTTCATATGGTAATTTTGGAAAACATGTTCATTGTTAATTTCACTCTACATCTGCCAGACTATTTTGAAATGAGTTAAATGGCTAATTAAACTTTCACAATGCAGACAGAGGAATAGTGAGTAGTGAATTATAAATAGAAGCCACTTCAAACCTCAACATAAGGAACATTCAGATTATAAATAATAAATTCTAAAGTAGTCATGCAAAGTCATGCAAAAGTTAATAAAATAATAATAATAATAATAATAATAAAGCAAATGCAAAAGGAAGATCAAAAGTTGTGAAGCCATTTGAGCAAAAGCCTTAGTAATAGCAATCCCACTACAGCCATGAAAAGATATTAGTGTTGAATAAATGGTAAGAGAAATGTGTTTCTGTGATGTGACGGATCCAGAGAAAGAAACTGAGTAAGGATGTGTGGTGTACCCTCAGGTGTTTCCACAACGTCCGTCTCAGCCAGAGCCTCTACAGCATCAGCGGTCACAGGTGCAGGGTCTACCAGCTCTTCTGAAGGGGCTGCCAGTATTCCTGCTTCAGCTTTGGGTGCAGCAACATCTCCTGGAGCCTCAGGAGATACTTCAGAACTAGCATCAACAGCGGTTTCGGCTACTTCTTCAGGCCTGGCTTCTGTAGTGACTTCTGGGACAACTTCTGCAGAAACTTTGACAGCATCCTCAACTTTGATTACTGGTCCCTCTTCAACTTTGAATTCTGGTTCCTTTTCAATAGAAATCTCCTCCGTAGGAGCCGTTTTAATTTCTGTTGCAGTGTCCACTATCTTGTCAGGAGTGGCAACTATAATGGATTCACTGGAAACTTCAGGAATTGCTTCAGTCGTGGAGGATAATACAGGAGCAGGATCAATAAGGGTCTCCACTGATGCAGCACTTGGTGCAGGAACTTCTTCTGGTGTTGCTTTAGTCACATCTTCAGCACATTCTTGAGCTTCTCCAAGTGAGGCACTTTCAGGCTTTGCTTCCTTCACTTCAGGAATTGCTTCAGTAGTGGAGGATAACACAGGGGCAGGATCAATAAGGGTCTCCACTGATGCAGCACTTGGTGCAGGAACCTCTTCTGGTTTTGCTTTAGTCACATCTTCAGCACATTCTTGAGCTTCTCCAAGTGAGGCACTTTCAGGCTTTGCTTCCTTAACTTCAGGAATTGCTTCAGTAGTGGAGGATAACACAGGGGCAGGATCAATAAGGGTCTCCACTGATGCAGCACTTGGTGCAGGAACCTCTTCTGGTTTTGCTTTAGTCACATCTTCAGCACATTCTTGAGCTTCTCCAAGTGAGGCACTTTCAGGCTTTGCTTCCTTATCTGTAACACCTACTTCTTCAATAGTCAGACCAGGAGCTTTATTCTCCTCTGCTGCTTTCTGTGTTTCAGTCTTCGGTTTCTCATCATCTGAATCAGAGTCTGAATCAGAATCACTGGAGGATGAGGAAGAGGTATCGTCTTGGTCTTTCTGTACTTCTGCCTTAACATCCAAGGTCTTTCTTCCTCCACTTTTTGTAGTGGCTCCATCAGTAGGTGGTACTTCAGTGGTCTTTGCCTCTTCTACAGCAACGTCAGCTGCTGCCACTTCAACAACAGGACTGTCAGTTGTTGTCTCATTTGCAGCGGCTGTGGAAACCACCTCAGCAGTTTCAGTCTCACCTAAAGCTACGTCTTTGAGAAGAAATCCTGTGGCAGACAGCTTAGAAGGGAAGGCAACAGCGGACTTGTAGGCTAGAAGTGAGGCTCTCTCATCGGCCTCTATGGCTGAGGAAATGGCAAATGGGATAAAATTATATCAGATTGCTTTTTTATTACATTTGAGAAACCCTCCAGTTCAGTGCATCTATTAAATCCAGCTAACACCATGAGAAAACCCTAAAAAAAAAAAGTGCCTTTTTTAAGGAAAGTCGGAACACTCGGCAGCCATCTTGGTAACCCCTCTCGAGTAACTATTTTCTAACCAGGCAATAGGCATGCAAGTACAGCTCTATTTGAATGTAGAAAGACCAAAGTCTTTTTTGTTATATTTCAATTAACTCTTTCCCCACCAGTGTCTTTAAAAAAAAAAAGTTGCCAGCCACCACCAGCTAATTTTCATGACCCCCAGCCCTTTAGCTTCTTTTTCACCTGAAGATTCTGTACTCTTTCAAAAGATGTGTAATAGCGCCCCCTATCTTATAAAAGTGAAAACACGGAAAGCCAGAAAAGCGGGGAAGCGTTCTCATAAATGACTCGTTATAAAATGTTTGTTTTTGGTGTGTGTTGTGTTGCTGTATGTATGTGTATACTGCTGTCAATATAAAGAATTGCCTTCAAGGACAATAAAGTTAATGACGGAAAATGATGGGGAAAGAGTTAAATACTTAAAATCACCAATAAAGTTTTACCAAAATGCAAACTGAGGCTCTTCAGCTGAAACCAGGCTAAAAAACTAAATTTTGAAGGCTGGTTAAGCTAATGAGCATTCACATTCTAGAGCAATAATTTAATTTCAAGACCACATTAAATCAAAATTGGAGTTTTGTGCCTTTAAGTCCATGTCTGTAAATCTTGAGGCCATCTACTCTACCTGTAAAAGCCTGGGGTCAATAAGATTTAAAAAAAAAAAAAAAAAAAAAAGAAAAGAAATTAGCACTTTTATTTGGTCTGGCAGAGGCTAGATATTTTACTTTATAAAGTTTTAAATATGGATATTTTTCTTACAAAAACCCAGCAATGCGCTTCAGAAGGCCTTTATTAACCCCCCCGGAGCTGTGTGGTGTACATTTATGATAGATGGATGCACTTTTTTGAGCTCGTTGGCCCCGTTCACTGCTATTATAAAGCTTGGAAACATCAGGACATTTATTAATATAACTCTGATTGTGTTCATCAGAAAGAAGAAAGGATGGCTTGAGGGTGAGTAAATCATGGGGTAATTTTCATTTTAAAGTGAACTAATCCTTTAAGTGAGCATGATAAATAAATTGCATGCATTTCAGAGCCTTATCTCTTAAAGTGACAGCAGCATAATAAA
Organism: Paracanthobrama guichenoti; assembly: GCA_018749465.1. Lineage (NCBI taxonomy): Eukaryota > Metazoa > Chordata > Actinopteri > Cypriniformes > Gobionidae > Paracanthobrama > Paracanthobrama guichenoti. The sequence goes on along the minus strand of JAGHMJ010000034.1, from coordinate 33,665 downwards.
CCTGCTGCTGTCTGTGTCAATGTTAATCAAACAAAAGACAAGGGAAAATTACTCTTGCTCTTTAGTAGATTAAGTAGCATTGATCTACATTTAATTTATACAGTGAAGACTACACATTGCGGTTTTAACTGATTACTTTGTTGATAAAGAGTCTGTTTGGTTTATTATTATTAATTTATTTATTTCACATGAATGGTGTATTTGTTAAAGGGTTACTTCAGCGATTAGCATTAAGCTTTGTATCAGTAGTATTAGGAATACCCCCATATTCCCCTGAGACGAGAGATTTATGCATTTTATTTCTGCAAAAATATCATCATTTTGCATCAGAGGATTTTTTGTCCAGAGGCTAAAGACTACAGCCAGTAGTAGGAGCTAGTTCCGCATGTTTTCAACCCACTCATGGGGGGTGGGATCTCACTCACAACGCTCGGCTCGGGCAGCTGCCGGCATTCATGTAAACAGATCGGTGTGGAGCAAAGTGAGTGTTTCAACTTTTCAAATGAATTCCTATAAAAGTTAAGCTTCCACAGGCATGATCTGAAAAAGCGCTAGACTGAACATGCGCCGTGAAAGACTGCCGCGCTTACCTCAGCTCTTCTCACTCGTGATGAATGTAATCTGGCTCCTGCTGCGTTTGTGAACATTACATTGAACAGACACGTTCAGTTTTTAATTGTAGTGTCTGTTCTCTAACTGAACTAAATGATTTTATTATGAAAATGAAAACAACGTTAGGGGCGGTACCGCGGTGGGCAGTGGCTTTGGGAGTGGCCTCATAGGGCAGCAAAGGAAGTGCATTCTGGGAGTTGTTGTTTTTCATCCACATGAGCCAAAAGTACATTTTCTGTCTTTTCTCAGTCTAGAAGGCACCAAATTCAAAAATAATTTCACATTTCTACTACATAAATGACCCAGTTTAAATACACATTCATCTTCCCAGCGCTGAAGTACCCCTTTAAGCTCCAAGATGTTCCTAACACCTTCTAAAGAACAAAATGGAATATGTTGCACATGTTGCATGCCAATAAATAAAGAGTTGTCAATTCATGATACTTTCTCATCTCTTAAAGGGTTACTTCAGCGATTAGCATTAAGCTTTGTATCAGTAGAAATCCGGTAGTATATTTGAATGATTTCTACTACATAAATGACCTAATTTAAATACACATTCATCTTCCCAGCGGTGAAGTACCCCTTTAAGTGTAATACTTAATATACATCGTTGTTAAGAATAGACACAAAATAAATAATACTACATGATAAATAGAAAGGCTTTCTATTTATCATGTAGTAGTAGTATAATTTATTGGTGATCGGCCCTAAAATCCTGATCCTGCACCTTCAAATTTCAAATAAATACTGTTCTTTTGAACTTTTTATGATTTCTGAAGGACCATGTGACACTGAAGACTGGAGTAATGATACTGGAAATATAGCTTGGCATCACAGGAATAAAGGACATTTTAAAGCATAAAAATAAAAATTTATATTTTATATCCTTGTTACTCTAATATTATTGTAATAATATTTCACAATATTACTGTTTTTACTGTATTTTGATCAAATAAATGTAGTCTTGGTGAGCATTAGAAGCTCTTTTCAAAAACATAAAATCTTACTGACCCCAACATTTTGAACGGTAGTATATGCTAGTGCACTACTAAAAGATGACAAATCTTTTACTAAATATACACATTTGAAATGAATAAATAATGCTGATCCATGAAATATTATTTAAAGGCATATCCAAAATTTGCAGGTCCGATACAATGCTCTCTTGAATGAGAATGGTCCCTTTCCTAAATTGTAGCTTATGGATGTGATGTAAAAAAAATTTTTACATTTAAAAATCCTGACCCGAACAATGTCAGTAAAACCATTTCTTTGCACAGTAAAACTACTACAATACGAAAATATTGAAAGTACAAACCCGATTCCAAAAATGTTGGGACACTGTACAGATTGTGAATAAAATCAGAATGCAATGATGTGGAAGTTTCAAATTTCAATATTTTATTCAGAATACAACATAGATGACATATCAAATGTTTAAACTGAGAAAATGTATCATTTTAAGGGAAAAAATAAGTTGATTTTAAATTTCATGGCATCAACACATCTCAAAAAAGTTGGGACAAGGCCATGTTTCCCACTGTGTGGCATCCCCTCTTCTTTTTATAACAGTCTGCAAACGTCTGGGGTCTGAGGAGACAAGTTGCTCAAGTTTAGGAATAGGAATGTTGTCCCATTCTTGTCTAATACAGGCTTCTAGTTGCTCAACTGTCTTAGGTCTTCTTTGTCGCATCTTCCTCTTTATGATGCGCCAAATGTTTTCTATGAGTGAAAGATCTGGACTGCAGGCTGGCCATTTCAGTACCCGGATCCTTCTTCTACGCAGCCATGATGTTGTAATTGATGCAGTATGTGGTCTGGCATTGTCATGTTGGAAAATGCAAGGTCTTCCCTGAAAGAGACGACGTCTGGATGGGAGCATATGTTGTTCTAGAACTTGGATATACCTTTCAGCATTGATGGTGCCTTTCCAGATGTGTAAGCTGCCCATCCCACACGCACTCATGAACCCCATACCATCAGAGATGCAGGCTTCTGAACTGAGCGCTGAGAACAACTTGGGTTGTCTTTGTCCTCTTTAGTCCGGATGACATGGCGTCCCAGTTTACCAAAAAGAACTTCAAATTTTGATTTGTCTGACCACAGTTTTCCACTTTGCCAGTCCATTTTAAATGAGCCTTGGCCCAGAGAAAACGCCTGCGCTTCTGGATCATGTTTAGATATGGCTTCTTTTTTGACCTATAGAGTTTTAGCCGGCAACGGCGAATGGCACGGTGGATTGTGACAATGTTTTCTGGAAGTGTTCCTGAGCCCATGTTGTGATTTCCATCACAGTAGCATTCCTGTATGTGATGCAGTGCCGTCTAAGGGCCCGAAGATCACAGGCATCCAGTATGGTTTTCCGGCCTTGACCTTTACGCACAGAGATTGTTCCAGATTCTCTGAATCTTTAGATGATATTATGCACTGTAGATGATGATAACTTCAAACTCTTTGCAGTTTTTCTCTGAGAAACTCCTTTCTGATATTGCTCCACTATTTTTGGCCGCAGCATTGGGGGAATTGTTGATCCTCTACCCATCTTGACTTCTGAGAGACACTGCCACTCTGAGAGGCTCTTTTTATACCCAATCATGTTGCCAGTTGACCTAATAAGTTTTAAATTGGTCCTCCAGCTGTTCCTTATATGTACATTTAACTTTTCCGGCCTCTTATTGCTACCTGTCCCAACTTTTTTGGAATGTGTAGCTCTCATGAAATCCAAAATGAGCCAATATTTGGCATGACATTTCAAAATGTCTCACTTTCAACATCTGATATGTTATCTATATTCTATTGTGAATAAAATATAAGTTTATGAGATTTGTAAATTATTGCATTCCTTTTTTTATTCACAATTTGTACAGTGTCCCAACTTTTTTGGAATCGGTTTTGTATTACAAATCTAAACATTGTCACCTTCAAATGGTAAAAAAATTGAGGAATCCCTTGACCATTGATAATAATGCAGACATCTTTAGGAGAAATTAGTGTAAAATTTGAAACCATTTAGTATAACTGCAACTGCTTGGGCTTACAATTGTACGTCATCAACCATTTCAGCCAAAACTAAATGGTGCTTTTGATTTTCTTCCACAGCAATGAACATGAAAATGTCATGGCAGATGCTGTTCAATGCGCTTAAAGGTGCTGCGAGGTTTATTTTTATTTTATTAACACTATTATAATACTGTAATATTAGTTGTTCTGAGAAATTTGCTAGGGTCTATAAACAGAAGCTGCTTTTTATCACTTTTAAATCACAAATAATAAATTAAATCTTATTATATCTGATACATAGGATCCACTGAACAGACATTTAAAGGTTTATTTTAATGAAAAGTACAAAGTAAAAAAAATGCTTTTTACTATTTATTTTTACTACACTATGATGTAGTGTATCCCATAGGGTAATTAAAAGTTCTAAGCACACTTATAGTCTTTACGCCCACTTGAACACTTATAAAACAGGAAATACGTAGTGTAAGTAGACATGTGGGCAAGTATAAAGACTGCAAGTGTGCGTATTGGGACAGGCCCTAATTATGGAAGATGATGCAAAATAGTTAAAATCACTTACAGCACCTCTAAGCACAAATGGTGATTAAACATATAATCATGCTGTAGACACATCACATGTGAGATTGGATTATAATATAGTATGTGAACATGAAACAAACAGGGCTTCATTCCCCAAAAGCAATGCAAGCAGGGGCGGACTGGCCATCTGGAGCACTGGGCGGTTACCCGGTGGGCCGCTGGACAATGTGGGACAGCCCATTGCTATGTAAATATAATTATTACGAATAAATTATAGTAAAATTACGTAGCCTATATCCTTCGGTCAGCCCAGACGAATGGCCTGCGCAGCCCACTTGAGGCAAAACTCAAACACTGATCAGTGTCAGTGATCTAAAAGTGCTCATCAATGTCAAAATGTTTCAGATAGCCAATCAAATCGAAGGAGGCAGGATTTATTGTCCACAGAAATGGAGCAGTGCGTCACTTGAATGCGAGCCGAAGTAAGATAAACAGCTGGACATGACGAGTCAATACAGCAATATGTCACGACTGTTAACGATTTAAAAAAAAATGAAAAATGACAGACATTGATTTCCAGGGATGTAAACTAGATAACTGCTGACCTTTTCGAATTTCTCAGATTTTAATGCCTTTTACGTTATCACACAATGCACAAAGAAACATTAACGTAGCAATTTTCAGCATATCAGTTTGTGTATGTGACTGTCAGGCATTCTTCAGTAATTTCACAATCATTTGAAAATGATTCATGAAACTCAAAATATAATTCTCAAACGTAAAACTGGCAACTTTCATATTCAAGTAGTCTATGTCCCGTGTAGGAAAGTGTCATATGCTAAAATAAATATATAATTTGTTAGTTAGTTCACACGCATTATTTGATTTCTATGTGAATATATTGTAAAATGTTATTTATTTCTGTGATCAAAGCTGACTTTTCAGCATCATTACTCACTTCAGTGTCACAATCCTTCAGAAATCATTTTAATATGCTGTGCTGTATTTTGTATATAATTTTTTTTAACTCTTTTCCACAATTTGAGCTCTATTCCATAAAATAACAGATGTCAAGCTCCTGAAAAGACACATACTATGACCACTAGAAAGGCACCATAAAACAGTCCACATTCTGCAATTCATTCTAAGTCTTCAAGAGCCAGGGTTTTCAAACTGGGGTCCTCCAGAAGGTTCTAACGGGTCCCCAGAAAATTTCAGGAATAAAAAGACAAAGCAAAAAAAAAAAAAAAAATGAAATACAGTTTCATCTGTAGATGTTGTTCTCCTTTCTTGCTGTATACTTTCCAGAATTGGAATAGTCCCCTTTACCTTGCTCACGGGGTTGTGAGGCAGTATTTTTAACGCAAATACATTTATTGTGAATGTTGCTTATACAAATAATGTTTAATTTAAAATGTTCTTCTTCAGGTTTATACATTCAATATTAAGTATAGCCAATTTAAGTTTGGAAACAATATGTTGTATTGATAATCTCACACTTCTATTTATCTAACAGTTTAAATGTTTTTTCATACATAAAAATACAGATGGATTTTAGGAAGGGGTCCTCATAAAAGGTTCATCATATTTGGGGTCCTTGCCATCATAAAGTTTGAAAACCCCTGATTTAGACCATAGCATTGTATATGGACTGATTTTATGGTAGGTATTGAACTCTAGTGATATTAAACTTCACTGTATGGAAAAGAGAATTCAAAATTTGTAAAAAGAAAAAAAAAAAAAAAAGAAAAATTAATAATAATAATAAAAAAAAAAAAAAAATAAAATAAAAAAAAATTATATATATATATATATATATATATATATATATATATATATATATATATATATATATATATATATATATATATATATACACACATACATACATATATATATATATATACATATACTATTTGCCACGTGCACCAGGAAAGACAAATTATAACCTAAAGAAGTATGCCAGTCATTCATTATGATACGCATTTCTAGAAATAAATAAATAAATATAATTGATATTTCTGTATAAATAGCATCTATATGTTAGTAAGTGGTGTTTCAAATTGCTCTGTGCATAATGAGCTGGTGGGTTTATGGTCAGGTGTGTTGCAGACCGGGTATGATGGGCCACTCTGTGCCAGAAATTCCAGGGCCAATTTTCTGCTCCAGTCCGCCCCAACAGAACAACAGCCATCGACGGGTTCTACGATCAACTTAGGCTTACATTGCTTTTGGGAAACGCAGCCCAGGACATTCAGGAGGATTCAAACTTGAGATGGGAGATTTATGGAAAGAAAAAGCATGCCCTTACTCTTACTCTTACTTGAAGCCTTTGCCTTTTTTGGTGTTTTAGGTGGGACATCCCCTTTAGTGCACAGTGCTGCAACAAATGGGGTCCTTGGTGTGCTCCAGCTGTCACGCAGGAGACACTGTACGAACACAGAAATATATATTATTCTGAAACCGTAGAGAATTAATGCACTCTATAATGCATCACAACACACACACACACACACACACACACACACACACACACACACACACACACATATATATATATATATATATATATATATATATATATATATATATATATATATATATTAGTGCTGGCAAAGGTTTGTTTACATAATCTGTGTGTGTGTATATATTATTATATTTGTATATATTTTTATGTGCGTGTGTGTATACATACACATACATACATACACACATATATATTATGTAAACAAACTTTTATGTTAGATGCGATTAATCGCTTTGACAGCACTAACATATATAACGTTAACGTTACATGTATTTTCACTGAAATGGCTATTAGCTATAAATCCGCACATGATTTCACTATGAGGTTATGACGGACAAAAGTCCATTTTATAGTGTCTTTATTAAAATCTCATTCGAAAGGCACGTGATCAATAGAACATTTACAATGTATCGCTATATCATCTCCGTAAATATCAGTAAGATTGGTCTATTATTACCTTGACAGATCCGAGTCGACCTAACCTGAGCAGGGACGTCGCCATCTTTGTTCTCCTGTTATTATTGTCCGTGTGGAAAATTAAATTCACGACTCCGTCATCGTCATCGATAGCTTCTTCAAACTTACTTTTTTATTTGAAAAGCGTGGTAATAAAAGTCTTTCATACTTTAAAAAAAATATTTAGCGTATTTTTTTTCTTTTCATTAAATTAGTCATTCCTGGTATTTGGTGCCTTTAGTGAAATTGTGAAAATCTAGAAAATTGTAAGATTTTTTGTGTAATCATGATACAATGACGTTAAACATTTAAAAATTATTTTAGGCAAGCTAGGTAAATAAATGTAACCCTTTATTAAGCAAAATTAATGAAATGGTATATAAAAATGTCCACTGTTATAGAAAAAAAAACAAAAAAACACTCACTTTAAAATACCTATGATTTTATTTTATTGGTATTGTGTACATTTCCTTAAACAGATTGGACGTGTTGAGGTTGACCACACCAAATTTGAAAGATAAAATTTGTCAAAATAATAATTTCAATCAATAGAGGATCTCACTTACTTGCCCAAGCTGTTTTCCCAGAAGTGATGCCTAAAGTGATAACAGAGTGGACAATAACTTGAAGGACATGCTAAAAACCTTTTGTTGTAATTGTTAAAATAAAATAATAATAATCTCTCTATAAATTAGAGAAAGTCATTACTGATATACCCAACAATGTAAAGATTTCGTATAGTAAGAGTAAAATGGTGATTAATGGTGGTTCAAAATGCTGTAAAATGTCTACAATAATTTTTTGAACCAACCTCAATATGCTTAGAGTTCAAATGGTGTTATTTATGAGTAAGACACCTTTAAAATGTATATTGTTCAACATTTTAATAAGATCATAATCTTTACTGGGGACAGAAAAGGCAGCGAATCCCAGAAATTACACAAATTTTAAAAATGTTTGATGAATTGTCAAACAGCATTCACATATTTTAAAAGTACAAAATTGATTTAGATTTTAAGTGTAGGTTAAAATTGTCGCGTTTTATTGAATAGCCATTACATCCCTCCTTAAAAATATTACATATCCATTATCTTTTAAAGATCCGTTTGTATGGCATTTTCTCCACTTAATGTTTTACAGTAAATGTAACAATTTATATAAATAATCCAAGATCTATGATGAAATATTACCATATTTCATACCATTGCACACAATTTTACATTATTCAAATAATTTCTAAAATAAAACAAAACATGCAGACCAGACAGAACACGTGTTGGCTCAGTTTATTCAGCTCTTTCCCCAGATACTTAAACTCACTGACAAACATTATGGAAAGCGACAAGCATTTATTTCACAGCTGAGAAATGTTCTCTTCCACATGTGCGTTTATAGTACATGAAATAGGTAGCATTATCCATTAGACAAGAATTTTTGAAAAATAGCTATTTAGTATTTAGAGTCTCACAAAATTAAAAATCTCACAAAATGTTCACTTTTACAGATGAAAGACAAGTCATTTAAAGACAGCTTTCACAAAATTGGACTGAGGCACAGGAGAGGAAAACAGACGTTTACTTGGACACTTCATCAAATTTAGGCTCTGTAAAAACAAAACGGGATAATGTTAGTTAGAAAATTCAACTTTAGGACAAATGCAGTAACAATCAAACAGAACTACAAACTGTCATGAAATAGCAGTGTGTGAACCACTCTAAAGGAGTATTGAAACTGACAATTTATAAAGCAAATAGATTTAATGTCAACACACCAGGGAACTTGAATTCTGGGAAGGAAGTCAGATCACCACCACCGTACAACCGCTGCAGTTTGGCTATTTCCTCAGCGAGAGCCTTCTGATACTCTGGACCAGCATCAACTAGACCACCAGCGGCACTGAGAAAACATGAAAAGCAATTATACACTTTATTATAAAGTAAGATTAACCACAATATTAGAGCAGCAAAATACTCTTAAAGACGAACTTAAAGAGAAATTATAGTAAAACACCATGTACCCGCTTTGTGTGGAGTATGCACGGATTGAATCTAGGAAAAGTTTCTGAATGGGGTCCAATCCAGCTGACAATAACAGGAAACACATCAATTAATAAATGCTTATAATATCTCTGAATTACAAACTTGGGATGCCAGAATCCTTGATATTTTGTACACTAAAGAAAAAAAAAAAATCAGTTGTCTTTTAACCCTCATGCATGAGAAGAGTGCCTGGTGTGAAGGCTAGATCTAGTGAACTAAAGAGAACCGAGTAAAGGAGCAGGTCAGGCGGTGAGTAACTAGGACAGAGCTTGCATCTACTGAAGTGAAACAGAAGCATTTCGTCTCATAGGAGTGATGAGCCATTGTGTAACAAATGCCCATCAAACATACTGATTATTAATTCAAGCAGTTGTCATACATTCTCAGTTTTGCATGTCATAATAAACTGACGCTTCCATTCCACATACAGCAAACAGTGCAAACTCAATCTCACTCAATGCACCATACACCACATTGGGAAAGTGGGTAAGGAACAGTGGGTATTTCATATTTAACTTTGACATATAAACCACATTACACAGGAAAAGATAAGAGGATAATTAACCGGTTACTGATATCATGCGACCCCCTGGGAAGAAAAGTGAGACAGTGACAAAGAAAGTGCGTTTGGGTGAGGAGAGACAGCAACGGGAAAGAAAGATGAGGTTAAAGTACATTTACATTTTACCATACTCGTACTGTTACAAAAGAAAAAACAACAAAGTAGTCAAAGCATACAAGTGCATCATGTGTGGCGACAGTGCCGCTGTGGTAACTTTAACCTTAACATAACTTTAACATTAACAAGGAAGAAAACACAACATTTGTTTAGACAAAGTGACATTTTCCATTAACACTAATAAAGCATGACAAATGTAGCTTTATCTTTACAGAAGTGGGGTTGGGATGGGGCAAGGATGGGGGAAAAAGGTAATATTTATTTGTAAATAATAGGGCTGTCAATTAAATCATCAATCAACATTTGAATTTAATTACATGATATGCTGATTAATGAACATAATTAAAATACATTATTGTGAGACTAGGTACTGAATAAAGTGGCTAAATTAAATTTCTATATCATCCCTCTTTTGCATCCTGTAACAAATCCTTCCCTCATGGGTCAAAATGACCCGAACCCCTAAAATTATACTTTTATTTTAAAATGCAATTTTTCCAGAGATTATTTTTTATTTACCTTTAAATGACTAGATTTTAAATCAATAAATAATACAATTTAAGCACATTCTTTCAAGTTCAAAATAACCAGCTCAAATCCGTTCAAATTATCTCACAACTATCTCACTAACTAAATAAATAAATAAATAAATCACATGATATTTCAAGACTCTTGCCTATAGATGGACTTATAGCTCTATATGGAGCAAATGCACTCTTCCACTGGGTCCTGAAGTCATTTCACTTCTGTATGCATTCAGAAACACGTGTAGACATTATAAAATCATTTTTGGTAAAGTTTTAGCAGTTTTAGTTTTAATTTTGAGCATTTTTTAGGTTTTTATACATATACACTGAAGCATTCCATTCATTCATTCAAGGGGGTCTAATTGAACCGCTAAGGAAGGATTTGTTACTTTTTTTTTTATTTTTATTACGACCACAATCTCCTCGAATCCAGTCAATTGTTGGGGGTATTCGTGATTCAAGTGCGACAAAAGTCCTGAGGTCTTAGACCACTCTGATTGTTTTCTTTTCTTTTCTCAAAATGACCCGAGGGAAAGATAAACTTAAACCTATATTCAGCAGCAATTTATTTAGTCTGTTTGCCCGTTGTACACTTAACGGGCCATTCACACAGGACCATACGTGTTATTTTTTAATGGTTGGTCTATGTAAATGTGCAAAACAGATGTGTCTTGTGCCGTGTCTCGTTGTTTTATAGCAGCTTGCGCCATGACACTTTTAAATTTGTTATTCCACAAGTTAAGAATTAAATGTACTAAATTAAATGTTAATTGATAGCCGATAAACTATTAGAACTTCAACTTGATTTTTGTAACAAATAAATGTACTAAATTACTGTTAAATTGATAGCCCTAGTAAATACAGTTACATTTGAGGAGCACTGGGTCAAAAACACATGGACTTAAAATGCGAGGACTAAATGAAGACAAACGATAGCAATGAGAGAAGGAATGGAAGACAGGAGCAGGAAACAAGAGGACAAAACATTGAACAATGAATAAGTGAATGAACATAAAAGAAAAGAGACCAAAACAGATGTGTGTAGAAGAAAAATTATAACTAGGTAGCAGACAGTGAAAGTATGCAGTGAAGAACATGCACTGCATAACATTAAGAGTCAAAAAGGTACAAACAAACATATATAATGAATACATGCGTAATGACAAATGACGGATGGGGAGACTGGCTATGTTCATGGACTGAAAACCAGGGCTTAATATAGATTTAAAATACACCATCAAAAGTTTTCAGGACAAATGGTGTCCCGTCTCTGCCCCAGTTCAGAAAATGAATATAGCCCTGAATGAGTAATTTGAGTCTACATTTCTGCTGTGATGTCGCTGCCATTACGGGTGTAACGGTTTCTAAAGGTACAGGTTGCACGGTTCTGGTGTTACAGTTCAGTACAGTAAATAAGAGTTTCCTAATGACTGTGACACTAATACATTAGTATTAGTGTCGTGAAGTTCTACACCACGAAGGTTTAATTATCCAATACTATATCTAATTATTCAAATCAATGTTTTGCTTATAGGATTTTAAGTAAGGTAAATTGCTATTACAATTCACATATATTGTTTATATTTTCAGATGCGTTCTTAAGCGAGAGTAATGTATACAAAAATATGCCAAATGTATTTGAATTGTAGGTGCTTTATGAACCGTTTCACCCCTAAAAGCTTTTTGCATGTATGGTATGCACTAACTCGTATGCAATGGCATAAGCTAATGACACACTGTAATGTAACTGTAATAAAAAGGTAAAAACCTATATTGTGAATACATCTTTACCATTAACATTACAAATGAGTATTGTTAAAGCCCATAACCAAAATTGAGAAAAAAAAAAAAAAAAAAATGCTGTCAGAAATTGCTGGATCCCAAAATATGAAAGGGGGTTATAGGGGATATGGTGTGTACCCTCAGGCGTCTCCACAACTTCTGCTGGAACTTCAGTAGCATCTGTGATCACAGGGGCAGAATCTACCAGCTCTTCAGCAGGAACAATAGGGGCAGCTTCTGCAACTACTTCACTGACAGCTTCTACATCTTCAGCAATTGCTTCTTTGGCAGGTGCTTCTTTAGATGCGGCTTCAAAAGCTGGAGCAGGAGTTTCAGCTGCAGGGGCAGCGGGTTCATCTGCAGGGGCTGCAGCTTCATCTGCAGGAGCAGGGGCAGCGGCTTCAGCTGCAGGGGCAGGGGCTTCAGCTGCAGGGGCAGGGGCTTCAGCTGCAGGGGCAGGGGCTTCAGCTGCAGGGGCAGGGGCTTCAGCTGCAGGGGCAGGGGCTTCAGCTGCAGGGGCAGGGGCTTCAGCTGCAGGGGCAGGGGCTTCAACAGCAGGGGCAGCGGCTTCAGCTGCAGGAGCAGTGGCTTCAACTACAGGTGCAACCGTTTCAGCTGCAAGGGCAGCGGCTTCAACTGTAGGAGGTTCAGCTGCAGGGGCAGCGGCTTCAGCTGCAGTGGCAGTGGCTTCAACTACAGGTGCAACGGTTTCAGGTGCAACAGTTTCAGCGGCTTCAACTACAAGTGCAACCGTTTCAGCTGCAAGGGCAGCAGCGGCTTCAACTACAGGTGCAACCGTTTCAGCTGCAAGGGCAGCAGCTTCAACTTTAGGAGGTTCAGCTGCAGGGGCAGCGGCTTCAACTACAGGGGCAGTGGCTTCAACTACAGGTGCAACCGTTTCAGCTGCAAGGGCAGAGGCTTCAACTGTAGGAGGTTCAGCTGCAGGGGCAGCGGCTTCAACTTCAGGGGCAGCGGTTTCAGCTACAGTGGCTTCAACTGCAGGGGCAGCGGCTTCAACTGCAGGGGCAGCGGCTTCAACTGCAGGGGCAGCGGCTTCAACTGCAGGGGCAGCGGCTTCAACTGCAGGGGCAGCGGCTTCAACTGCAGGGGCAGCGGCTTCAACTGCAGGGGCAGCGGCTTCAACTGCAGGGGCAGCGGCTTCCACTGCAGGGGCAGCGGCTTCAGGTGCAGGGGCAGCGGCTTCAGGTGCAGGGGCAGCGGCTTCAGGTGCAGGGGCAGCGGCTTCAGGTGCAGGGGCAGCGGCTTCAGGTGCAGGGGCAGCGGCTTCAGCTAGTGCTTCTGTTGCAGCAGGAGCTGCAGTGACAGTTACAACTGGTTCAGGTGCAGAGGCAGCAGCAACTGAAGCTGCAACTTCCTTCTTGGGGAATTCCACATATGATTTGTGCTGGACAAGTTTTTCTATATCGAAGTATGTTTTTGGTGCTGCTTTTTCTAGGATGGAGGGGGAAGGAGGGCAAACATAAAAATGTAATAATTTGATTCATCACATGCATTATCAGGCTGAATGGTGACCGCGCTAATTTCATTCAGCAAAATAACTTACCCAGTTTCTTCAACAATAAAGACAGATGAGCATCCACTGAGATGGTGGAGCTTTGAACATCTTATAACCTGATAACCAAATCTGAACTACGGCTAATAAAAAAGGGCCCTTGGACAGAAAAAGTAACCTAAATATTTCACATTCAGTAAAGCCTGTAAAAAAAATAAAAATTCAGTAACCCATTAAGGGTGCTTTCACACTAGCACTTTTGGAGTGCACCCGGGTTCGATTGACACCAGAGTTTGGTTAGTTTGGTGTGAACATTGTTTTCCGCTATTGATGCCTTCAGCAGAGATGGACTACCGCATTATTTAGAACATTTGCAGTACATTCACAGACACAAGTGCTATTATACTATATTGCCAAAAGTTTTAGGATGCCTTTACATGCACATGAACTTAAATGACATCCCATTCTTAATCTGTAGGGTTTAATATGGAGTTGGCCCACCCTTCGCAGCTTCAACTCTTCTGGGAAGGCTTTCCACAAGGCTTAGGAGTGCGTTTATGGGAATTTTTGACCATTCTTCTAGAAGCGCATTTGTGAGGTCAGGCACTGATGTAGGCCAAGAAGGCCTGGCTCGCAGTCTACACTCCAATTCATCCCAAAGGTGTTCTATCGGGTTGAGGTCAGGACTCTGTGCAGGCCAGTTAAGTTCCTCCACACCAAACTCACTCATCCATGTCTTTATGGACCTCTGTGCACTGGCGTGCAGTCATGTTGTAACATGAAGGGAATATGGGAGCATGAAATTGTCCAAAATGTCTTGGTATGCTGAAGCATTAAGGAATTCCTTTCACTGGAACTGAAGCCCAACCCCTGAAAAACAACCCCACACCATAATCCCCCCTCCACCAAACTTTACACCTGGCATAATGCAGTCAGGAAAGTACCGTTCTCCTGGCAACTGCCAAACCCAGACTCATCCATTGGATAACGTGATTCGTCGCTCCAGAGAACACGTCTCCACTGCTCTAGAGTCCAGGGGGCATGCTTTACACTACTGCATCCGACGCTTTACATTGCACTTGGTGATGTAAGGCTTGGATGCAGCTGCTCGGCCATGGAAAATGGCTATGCATGGTTCTTGAGCTAATCTGAAGGCCACAAGAAATTTGGAGGTCTGTAGCTATTGACTCTGCAGAAAGTTGGCGACTTCTGCGCACTCTGCACCTCAGCATGCGCTGACCCCGCTCTGTGATTTTACGTGGCCTACCACTTCGTGGCTGAGTTGCTGTTGTTCCCATTGCTTCCACTTTGTTATAATACCACTAGCAGTTGACCGTGGAATATTTCACAAATTAACTTATTGCACAGGTGGCAACCTATCACGGTACCATGCTTGAATTCACTGTGCTCCTGAGAGTGACCCATTCTTTCACAAATGTTTGTAGAAGAAGTCTGCATGCCTAAGCGCTTGATTTTATACACCTGTGGCCATGGAAGTGATTGGAACAACTGAATTCAATGATTTAGAGGGTCCTAATAGTTTTGGCAATATAGTGTACTTTGAAAACAAAACCAACGGTTCAAAAGCCAGTGAGGTGAGCAAAGCTATGCATTTTGCCGCCTGCATCATTGTTCCCAAGAAACAGGGGTAAACAGCTGCTGCTTTGATGGCACAAATGCACCGCATTTCGGACCCAAATAATATAATGTGAACACAATCCAGCAGGAGCTGGGTGAGTGGGAAGCAACCAATCTCAGGTTTAAACCAGGCAATGGAACCAAGTGTGAAAGCACCCTTAATAAAATGTGTGAATATCTTTATAATAGTAGTAATAATAATAATAATAATAATAATAATTTCAAATGGAAAATTTCACATTACACAGTTTAAATGCAACAGATTAAACAATTCTTCCATACTTAAGCTAAAAGGCTATAGACATAATATTCTCATGTTATCATTATTTAAAGTAGCGCCAATAAACAGTCCTGAATAAGATGACAGAACTGTTAATACAATATATGGGAATTTGTGGTCAAACATCATCAAATTGTGGTACCAGGACATTTTATTAAATATTGAAAATAAAGTAATATTAATAAATTAGTATTCATATTTATAATGAGTTTGTGATTTTAAAAAGGCATTTTTATATTTATGCATGCACACACAGGATGAAGATTCGCGCTTGAATATATACGGTACAGAGTAGACCAATCACAACAGACTGGACCATCTGACCATCTGATATCGGTGTTTCGAGATACACGGCTACTCGAATTCTGAGCTATCCAATAATGTTTCGCAATTCTAGCCTGCATAGCATGCAGATGAAGGGCAGCCTACTGAACAGTTTTGTTCAGCTTTTTTTGGATTTTTTGGCTTCACCAGATTCTCTTGAATGAACAGAGGGAGTGGCTTTCATGCACTGCATTCTTTACCTCCAAATGTCAAGGTGACATATATAGGAAGTTAGGACACCCACATATAGCACTAAGCATGTGAATATCTGCCGGTACAACACATGGCAAGCCCTTTCTCAAGCCCTTTGCCACTTCTAATGTCAGAGGAACATAGAGTACAGTAACCATTATAGATCATTGGTCATAATGTTATCCTGAAGAACTCCATGTGACCAGTTTTACTCGTTTAAAAATGCCCACAGAGAAAACAAAGCAAGAGGAAGAACAGGAGTTACCTTTAAATTATAATCAACATCATAGTCTTGCAAAGTCATATTTGTGTTTTCTTGAAAAACATGCCAGTTAAATATGCCAGTTAATTAAAAAAACAGATGTGGGTCTGTTGATTTTATGTAATATAAGACTTATTTCTTCCTTAAAATGATATTTAAAATTAATTTCCATTTCAAAACCAGTCAAATTCATTTATTTTCTGGTGTCAGTTCATGCCTCTATAAACACAATCATTTATGTATTAAACGTATGTGCTGCTTGCACAAAAAATATGATACTGGTACCACATTTTGATCTGTGAGTGATATTATTTAGGATATTCTGGTCCATATTTGCTATTTGTAAACTGTAAAAAAACAAATCTATTTCTGAAATTATTTCTGTCATTAACTTGTTTGCCCTTATCTTCCTTAGATACACTTCAAATTCAAGTGACAGTTTGATATCCACATGATATCCTGCTATATTTTGAAAGTATAAGCATATTATTTGGTATTAGGGTTAAATAACACATTTTCCAAATACACTATTATATGTATACTGTATTCTGGACAAACATATTAATATTACTGCATGTCTGTCTGAATGATCCAATGCAGGTGGGTCAGTCACTGCATTCTGCAGTCACACATTTTTGTATAGTGAGCGTTAAACTGTATAAATTACTGTTCTTTACAGTCTTTCAAATTAAAATGTAATTTCCATTTATGCATTTAATTCATCATAATAGCAAGATTTGAATTGAGGCCTGATCACCCTGTTAGGGTTTGTTTTGGGACGGGTGACTGTATGTGAATTTTAAACTGATAATAGTTAATAATGATAACTGTGAATTATGCAGAATTGAAAATGTGAGTGCCAAAAAAAAAAAAATTGATAATGAATTATTATCATACTTTATTATAATAAAGTCAGCATGTTTAAATTAGAAAATGTGCAAGTAAAAAAATAATGACAATAATATTATGTCAATACTTTTGGCCATGACTTTAATACACATGTTATGTATCTGCATGGTATTACTCCTACATGACAGTTAGAGAGGAACAAAACACACCCCAGCAGGTTCAGAAACAACAGCTGAGGTCAGAGGACACGTCCCCTGAACCGCTTGTCGAGATCTGAAATACAGAGCCCTCCCCCTCCAAATGAATAGCGGATGATATGTCCAAAACGTGTGACCTAAATATAAGAAAGATTTACCTTTATTGAACTTTTTGGACTTCTTGCCATCCCCAGATTTGGAGCTGAAAGCTCCAGCAGGAGCTCTTCTGATGGAACTCCAGCCCTCCGTCTGCAGACACTAGCAACAAGAGACACACAAACTCAACACAGACTTCAAAACACAGAGAATCCCTATTAATGATCACCATTTTGTAGTTGTATTTAATGACTGTACGTCGTTTTCCCAAATCTTTGCTGTGGTGTCAAAAAAAAAAAAAAAAAAAAAAGACGTGTCAGCAAAAAGTACATAGTGTTCTCAAGTCTGTGAAGCTGACCAACACTCTTCGGTTTTTTCCAGTGGACATTAAAACAAATACACGATGGGAATTTATGTAAATTTTCTAAAAACGAAAATATAGAAAAGAACCATAAATAATCATCAATTACTTGAAAGCCCTACATACCATACTATTTTAGCTGCAGTGTGCTGATGCACGATATCTGATCTACACCGTGTACATGCACTTTTTACTCCTACTAGGAAAATGTTTATGTTAATATCGTCGTGCATGTAAATACAGGACAATAGAATGTATTCATGCGTCGAGTCTGAGTGGATTAAATGCTTCAGTGAACTGCGTTAGCTTGTGTTCACACACGCACTCAGGACACTTCCCACAATTTCACGTTTTAAAAAAATACAGAGTTATAATACGAGCAAATGCACAACAATATGCATGCATATTTCTTAATAAGTGTCGAAAAAACGGCGTGTTACCCTGAGAGATCCGAGTCGTCCTACCCTGAGCAAAGAGGCTGCCATCTTTCCTGCAGAAACCCTATGAAGAAAAACAGCTGCATGAATCAACGTGTGATTGTAAATATTTAACATCGCCAATTTAAAGTTCGAGCAACTGCTGTGTAGAACCCACTGAAACTGTTACTTCATAATGTGCACGAAATCAGAGCTGTTATTTATAGAGCAGACAGCACAGATATAGAAAATGCAATAGCTCACATTCACATTGATCAATGTTTGCTATGCAGAGCCTAAACAATATACAACAAAACATGACAATGACCTAGATGGGATGTTTTATGTGTTTTGTGCAGGTTAGTGTGGCACTGAATCCTATATAAAATTACCTGACTGTGACAGATCTTCAAATCAAAGCTCCGGGTTGAGGAATCGCCACAAACGACAGCAACTCAACTAAAAAAAGATCGCAGTAAAGTAAAAAGTGTACAGTACAACAAGTTTTCAGCATGTACTAAAGCACACCAAAGTACCGCCCTTTCATAACGAACACACCCCCTCTTAAACATCATAAATACAATGATTTGAATCATGCCCAGAGCAAAAGAGGTGTTGTTTTTCGATTCTAACGATGTAAAATGTAAAGCAAAATGGAATACCAATCAATATTTTTTTAAATACAAAGGTATTATTAGTAGTGAAAGTGTCATTTACATTTTTTCGGTACACTCGTAATGGCGGAGACGCCATGCCAGATTCCTGCTCGTTTATGTTAATGACGTATTAAACGCGCGACTGTCATTTCGCACGTGAGCAACAATCATGGCTGTAGTGTGTTCCAAGGCAGACTGGTTTGTTTCAAGCTGTTCTACAACTTTAGTTGCTATAAACCTTAAACAGTCTAGGTGAGTAGCTGTATTTTAGACTGTCAGCTATCTACTCATTTTCAGCTCTTTATTTTGGATATGGTGAAAAGCAGGATTCCTGCAACACTCAGAACAACCATCACTAAATGATTCAATTACATGATCAACATCATTTTCATTGGCTGTTACCTGAGATTTTGCATATATCAGTACTGTGCTGCAAAGTTTTCCCGAGATGTCTTTTATTCTATTTTGCATCATCATATTGCACTATTTTCGTGGTTTATCATATTCATATTATAATCATATTTATGTCTATAATAATATACAGTACCGGTCACAAGTTTGAAAATATAACTATTTTTAATGTTTTTGAAAGAAGTATCATGCGCTTGATGCCTGCATTTATTTAACACATAAAAACAGTAATATTGAGAAATATTTTTACAATTTACATTTTTGGAACCCATGATACTTTTTTCAGGATTCATTGATGAATAAAAAGTTAAAAAGAATAGCATTTATTCAAAATATAAATCTTTCTAACAATAGAAATCTTTGCTATCACTTTTTATCAATTTAATACATCCTTGCTGAATAAAAGTATTAAAAAGAAAGAAAAGTCCATACATATCAGAAAAATTGAGTGATCACAGTCATACTGATATCAATACTGCAGCATGATTATGTGCTATTAAATATGTTATTAAATATCAAATGTTTTTATATTTATTATGTAAGCGGTCTTCATCATTGATATTGTATCATCATACACTCACCTAAAGGATTATTAGGAACACCTGTTCAATTTCTCATTAATGCAATTATCTAATCAACCAATCACATGGCAGTTGCTTCAGTGCATTTAGGGGTGTGGTCCTGGTCAAGACAATCTCCTGAACTCCAAACTGAATGTCAGAATGGGAAAGAAAGGTGATTTAAGCAATTTTGAGCGTGGCATGGTTGTTGGTGCCAGACGGGCCAGTCTGAGTATTTCACAATCTGCTCAGTTACTGGGATTTTCACACACAACCATTTCTAGGGTTTACAAAGAATTGTGTGAAAAGGGAAAAACATCCAGTATGCGGCAGTCCTGTGGGCGAAAATGCCTTGTTGATGCTAGAGGTCAGAGTAGAATGGGCCGACTGATTCAAGCTGATAGAAGAGCAACTTTGACTGAAATAACCACTCGTTACAACCGAGGTATGCAGCAAAGCATTTGTGAAGCCGCAGCAAAGCATTTGTGAAGCCACAACACGCACAACCTTGAGGCGGATGGGCTAGAACAGCAGAAGACCCCACCGGGTACCACTCATCTCCACTACAAATAGGAAAAAGAGGCTACAATTTGCACGAGCTCACCAAAATTGGACAGTTGAAGACTGGAAAAATGTTGCCTGGTCTGATGAGTCTTGATTTCTGTTGAGACATTCAGATGGTAGAGTCAGAATTTGGTGTAAACAGAATGAGAACATGGATCCATCATGCTGGTGGTGGTGGTGTAATGGTGTGGGGGATGTTTTTTTGGCACACTTTAGGCCCCTTTGTGCCAATTGGGCATCGTTTCACTGTACTAAAATGTCACAGTCACCAGATCTCAACCCAATAGAGCATCTTTGGGATGTGGTGGAACAGGAGCTTCGTGTCCTGGATGTACATCCCACAAATCTCCATCAACTGCAAGATGCTATCCTATTAATATGGGCCAACATTTCTAAAGAATGCTTTCAGCACCTTGTTGAATCAATGCCACGTAGAATTAAGGCAGTTCTGAAGACGAAAGGGGGTCAAACACAGGGTATTAGTATGGTGTTCCTAATAATCCTTTAGGTGAGTGTGTGTGTGTGTGTATATCTGTCTATCTATCTGTCTATCTATCTGTCTATCTATCTGTCTATCTATCTGTGTTTGCTCCTTGTACTTGTTTTTGGTTTATTTTATTTTGTACTGCAAAAAAAAAGTCATCCTTTTTACATTTTTCTTCTGATAGAGAGCCATTTGTGTTTGACTGTGCCAAAGCTGAGAAAAAACCAAAGGAATCTGATGGTGATGACAAAAGGTAACACTAATATTTCTGTTATGTGAGTTCTTTATTGAACTCTATAATCTGATAATGCAAAAATATATTTAAATGTGTATTTGTGTATTGCAGTGCTGGAGATGGACCAGAGGAGAAGGACAGCGACAGGATTCTTGCATTTGCTGTCTCTGCCTCTGGGAAACATGTAGCGCTCACAGATGACCACAAACGTCTTGTTCTCTTCTGTACTGAGCCTTCGTGGCAGTGCATTAGTACACGGTAACAGCACACACTCATTCCTGAGGTTTGCAAAGAAATAGTTTACCTAAAAGATTAAATGTACTCACCATCACTCATATCATTCCAAACCTGTGTGATTGAAGAATATCCTGAACACACTTGGACTTTCCCAGATCTCTTTAATCAAGGGGAAAATTATAGTAAAAAAAATCTGGAACAGATTTGGAACAACATGAGGATGAGTAAAAATTTTTTATTCATGAACGCTCATTTGATTGAATATTGTTAATTAAAAGTGCCCCTAGTATGCCTTTTCAGATATTACCTTTCTACCTCATGCAGTGTATGATATAGCCGTTTATGAATGTAAAAGGTCTGAAAAGTTTCAAAGATCAAAGTGCACAATAAATGGAGTTCTCGTCTCCCAAAAGAAAGAACCGATTCTGAACTGCCTGAAACGAGTCAACAGTAATTCCAGTCTCACTTCCTGCTCTAGCCCTATGTTGGTTTGTAACACATTTGCATAATGCCAGCCAATGGTCTCCATTTACTGCCTGTGAACAACGTCTGCTTTGACCCTCAAACACTGCAGTTGTAGCTGAGGCCTGGAAGAGTTTGGTTCATGTTGTCGACATCTTAAGAAGACACTGTTTTCTGTGTGAAAGCAAATCCACTTTGCATGCACACACAGGATGAAGATTTGCGCTTGAATTGATACGGTACAGAGTAGACCAATCACAACAGACCATCTGACCAATGAGAGCAGAGTAGACCAATCACAACAGACTGGACCATCTGACCAATGAGAGCAGAGTAGCCCAATCTCAACAGACTGGACCATCTGACCAATCAGAGCAGAGTAGCCCAATCTCAACAGACTGGACCATCTGACCAGAGAGTAGAGTAGACCAATCACAACAGACTGGGCCATCTGACCAATCAGAGCAGAGTAAACCAATCACAACAGACTGAACCATCTGACCAATCAGAGCAGAGTAGACCAATCACAACAGACTGGACCATCTGACCAATGAGAGTAGAGTAGATCAATCTCAACAGACTGGACCATCTGACCAATCAGAGCAGAGTAGACCAATCACAACAGACTGAACCATCTGACCAATCAGAGCAGAGTAGACCAATCACAACAGACTGAACCATCTGACCAATCAGATTAGAGTAGACCAATCACAACAGACTGAACCATCTGACCAATCAGAGCAGAGTAGACCAATCACAACAGACTGGACCATCTGACCAATGAGAGTAGAGTAGATCAATCTCAACAGACTGGACCATCTGACCAATCAGAGCAGAGTAGACCAATCACAACAGACTAAACCATTTGACCAATCAGAGCAGAGTAGACCAATCACAACAGACTGGGCCATCTGACCAATCAGAGCAGAGTAGACCAATCACAACAGACTGGGCCATCTGACCAATCAGAGTAGAGTAGACCAATCACAACAGACTGGGCCATCTGACCAATCAGAGCAGAGTAGATCAATCTCAACAGACTGGACCATCTGACCAATCAGAGCAGAGTAGCTCAATCTCAACAGACTAGACCATCTGACCAATCAGAGCAGAGTAGGCTCCCAGAAAGTTAGAGTGACTGAATGCTTTATCGAACAATTTCAGGCACTGTTAGGAAAAGAGGTGATGCTGTAATGTATATAAAAAAGCAACTTTTTTGACTTTGGATGCATGTAAACCTATCAAAGGAGACCTCAGAAACAAAATTAGGAACCTAATAGCATAATAGGGGCACTTGAATGCTAATTTCTCCGTAAGGTAAGTCTATGGTTGTTTATTGTAGGTGGGTTGTGCGGCGATGCACGTCTCTTGTATTTACTCAGGCTGAGGATGAAGTCTTTGTGGCTGATAAGTCTGGGGATGCATATTCATTCTCTGTTCTGGAGCCACAAAAACCAGGAGAGCTGAAGCTGGGACATCTCTCCATGTTACTGGAAGTGGTATGTTTTACACACACACACACACACACACACACACACACACACACACACACACACACACACACACACACACACACACACACACACACACACACACACACACACACACACACACACACACACACACACACACACACACACACACACACACACACACACACACACACACACACACACACACACACACACACACACACACACACACACACACACACACACACACACACACACACACACACACACACACACACACACACACACACACACACACACACACACACACACACATATACACACACACACACACATATACACACACACACACACACACATACACACACACACACACACACACACACACACACACACACACATATACACACACACACACATATATACACACACACACACACACACACACACACACACATACATACATACATACATACATACATACAGGTGCTGGTCATATAATTAGAATATCATCAAAAAGTTGATTTATTTCACTAATTCCATTCAAAAAGTGAAACTTGTATATTATATTCATTCATTACACACAGATGGTATATTTCGAATGTTTATTTCTTTTAATTTTGATGATTATAACTGACAACTAAGGAAAATCCCAAATTCAGCATCTCAGAAAATTAGAATATTACTTAAGACCAATACAAAGAAAGGATTGTTAGAAATCTTGGCCAACTGAAAAGTATGAACATGAAAAGCATGAGCATGTACATCACTCAATACTTAGTTGGGGCTCCTTTTGCCTGAATTACTGCAGCAATGCGGCGTGGCATGGAGTCGATCAGTCTGTGGCACTTCTCAGGTGTTATGAGAGCCCAGGTTGCTCTGATAGTGGCCTTCAGCTCTTCTGCATTGTTGGGTCTGGCATATCGCGTCTTCCTCTTCACAATACCCCATAGATTTTCTGTGGGGTTAAGGTCAGGCGAGTTTGCTGGCCAGTTAAGAACAGGGATACCATGGTCCTTAAACCAGGTACTGGTGGCTTTGGCACTGTGTGCAGGTGCCAAGTCCTGTTGGAAAATGAAATCTGCATCTCCATAAAGTTGGTCAGCAGCAGGAAGCATGAAGTGCCCTAAAACTTGCTGGTATACGGCTGTGTTGACCTTGGACCTCAGAAAACACAGTAGACCAACACCAGCAGATGATATGGCACCCCAAACCATCACTGACTGTGGAAACTTTACACTGGACCTCAAGCAACGTGGATTGTGTGCCTCTCCTCTCTTCCTCCAGACTCTGGGACCCTGATTTCCAAAGGAAATGCAAAATGTACTTTCATCAGAGAACATAACTTTGGTCCACTCAGCAGCAGTCCAGTCCTTTTTGTCTTTAGCCCAGGCGAGACGCTTCTGACGCTGTCTGTTGTTCAAGAGTGGCTTGACACAAGGAATGCGACAGCTGAAACCTCTTGCATACGTCTGTGGTTGTACGTCTGTGCGTAGTGGTTCTTGAAGCACTGACTCCAGCTGCAGTCCACACTTTGTGAATCTTCCCCACATTTTTGAATGGGTTTTGTTTCACAATCCTCTCCAGGGTGCGGTTATCCCTATTGTTTGTACACTTTTTTTCTACCACATCTTTTCCTTCCCTTCGCCTCTCTATTAATGTGCTTGGACACAGAGCTCTGTGAATAGCCAGCCTCTTTTGAAATGACCTTTTGTGTCTTGACCTCCTTGTGCAAGGTGTCAGTGGTTGTCTTTTGGACAACTGTCAGGTCAGTGGTCTTCCCCATGATTGTGTAGCCTACAGAACCAGACTGAGACCATTTAAAGGCCTTTGCAGGTGTTTTGAGTTCATCAGCTGATTAGAGTGTGGCACCAGGTGTCTTCAGTATTCAACCTTTTCACAATATTCTAATTTTCTGAGATGCTGAATTTGGGATTTTCCTTAGTTGTCAGTTATAATCATCAAAATTAAAAGAAATAAACATTTGAAATATATCAGTCTGTGTGTAATGAATGAATATAATATACAAGTTTCACTTTTTAAATGGAATTAGTGAAATAATCAACTTTTTGATGATATTCTAAATATATGACCAGCACCTAGGGAGTTAGTTCAGCGCCCAAACTAAAAATTTTAAAAACTAAAAATTCCCTTTTATTTTCACTTAATTATGGTTATTTAGCTAATTAACTAAGTGATTCTCAACTTTAATAAAATGTGGGTTCAATGTTTCATCCTTTTGCATTGTCCTCTGCAGACTCTCTCTCCAGATGATAAATACATCATAACAGCAGACCGAGATGAGAAGATCAGAGTGAGCTTCCGGCGGTCACCCTACAACATTCAGGCTTTCTGTCTAGGGCACAGAGAGTAAGTGTGGACCGTGGGACGCAAGTGATGTTACGCCTCATATGTTGTTCGCACTTGTTCAGACATGTTTGTTTTCTCATGCAGATTTGTCAGTGCATTGCTTGTGCCTGCTGGGCATCCTGACTGGCTTCTCTCTGGTTCAGGAGTAGGTGTTTTCCAGTTTACTTTTTTCTTTACTGTAATATTTTGTTGGGATAGTGATTCTAAGGGCTTGTATGAGAATCTTAATTCTTGACATGCTTGTATTCACAGGATGGCACAGTGAAAGTTTGGCATTATGAGACTGGGCGGCGGTTACACAGCGTTGACCTGAGGCAACTTGGCCTTGACTCTGAAAACTCAGACACAGAAAAGGTGCAGTCTATGTGTTTTCAATCAGCCATTCGTACAGACATCACACTCAAGCCACACACAAAAAAAACCTCATAATTTTTAATATGTAAAGTTCACAATATTGTAATGGCAATATTAAACCAAGGTGGTGAATTCTCCAGGTAAAATAAAAAACAAAGTACTGCAAGATTAATTTAAATATGGATGTCTACACACGATGGGTCTCACATTCATGAAACTTTTGCAAATATACGAGCAAATTCTGAGTAATTTGCAGATAAAACTGACCTTTCCAAAAACTCTATTCCAGATTCTCAAACGATTCGTATACTACGGATAGTTAAATGTGTGTATATTAATGAATTCCAAACATTTGTAAATTGGGCGCGTGTGCACGCTCATTCATAATTGGCATAATCCCCACCCCTGAGTTGCAACTGTAAATGACGTTTCCTGGAACGCTGTGGAATCTTCTGGAATTCTTTCTCAGGTTTGGCTTTAGTATTTTGCATAAATGCTAAAGAGACTAATTGGTCGTATGCCTAGCAATAAATATTCAATTCATAAATATCCAAAGCATTTTAGCCAGCTAAAAAACACCTGGTGCTCTTCTGAAAATGGCCAGCTGGCGGCGCTTGAAAGAGCTTTGCAAGCGCAGTGTTTTTCCACCTGAAATACTTTGGTTGCTATGATACAGAATATCCATGGCAGTAGTTACTAGTATCTCATTTTGAAGAATATTACTGAATATAAAAATGCAGTAAAAAGCAATATTAACTTCTCCATTGTTGTTCAGTCGGTGTACAAGTGGGATGATTGGTCGGTGTAGTATTTGTCCCGCCCCTCCTCCTCTGACGGACGGTCGGGTAAAAAGTGACAGTGACGAAAACCGCAGTAAAAAAACTTAAGTAAAAACTTGTGAAGTATTATTATGGTACATCAAAATGCAATGTCATCAAATTAGAACACAGAACGCTCAAATGTTTTATGCACCATTTACACGTGGTAGGGAGCAGGTGTACATTTCTTTCATACCAACTAACATTTCGAAAATTTACGTCAGAGTGGCTTTACGAACGATTTCGTAACACACACATTCGTTCTGCTTGTGTTTCATGAATAAGGCAGAATGAGTGTGTGACGCATCACAGCAATATGAAGGATAACGTTTGAAGAAAAAAAAAAGTGGCAGCAAAAATATCGCAAGAAAAGCCTGACGTGTACTGACAACTGCATTATTGAACCGTATTTTCTTCATTAGAATGGTGATAGCAAGTGTCATGTTTCATTCATAATGTTTCTACTTCATGTAACATGAGCGTTCATACTGGAGTGAAGCCGATGAATGTGATCAATGCGGGAAAACATTTCTTAGGGCGTGGTGAGCTCGTGCCAGGGGCGTCGATAGTGAGCCGTTGGAAGAACCAACATAACTACAACGCTCAATAGGAAAGTTCAACTGCAGTAGCCACTGTTCAACCTTAAGAGGGCAGCACTCAGACATATTGTAGAATTAAAACACTTATACCCAAATGTCAAAACATTTACTAGAATCAATGAACAGCACTAATAAAGCCCCAGTCTTGCAGATCATTAACTAAAAAAAGTTGATATAGGGTGTAGTTACCCTTTAATGATATGATTGAATGTTTTTATTAATTACATCTACCTTTTGTATTGCCATTCCTAAAGCCCTAGAAATAGAATCTAAATTAAAATGCTAAAAATGTATGGGGGAAAAATGCAAACTGCAATACTATTTCTTACAAATTAATTGCGGTTGATTCAGTGAATATGTCTACCCAGTTTGTGTTAATAAAAGTTTGAAATCATGCAGCTTTGTCATAAGTACAGCAGAAATACTGGAAGAAATATTTTAGATACAGATCCATTTTAGAACCATATTATAATATGGGGGGGCCTTCAGTTTTTTGGGACAATTGGAGTTCAACAGGTTTAGCGTCATTGGTATAAAGTGTTTATTTGCATTCAAATCCATCTGTGTATATTTTGTAATTGTGGCTGATCTCTAAAGAAAGCCAGTGGCACTTTGACTATATATATCTTTGTGTCTTTAGAGGTTTGCTGTCAGCAGGATCATCAGCTCACCAGATGGGCGACACATAGCTGTCCAGTGTGAGAGGTGTGTGTCATTTAATCATATTTCTGTACTGATCATCCATCTAACGGGATTCTGGGAGAATCTCAGTGACAACAACAGTATTCCCCACAAGTCTAACGGGTCATATCTTATCCATCTGTGTAGATTCCCCTCAGTTCAGCTCTTCATGGTGGAATCTGGGACAGAGGGCATCCTGAACCCTGCCGAGACTCTCGCTCTTCCTCTTGCCCCCTGGGATGTGACCTTTGATTCACAAAGCCAACTGTGGGTCTTACTGGAAAGTGAAGAGATGAATGTTCTGCTGTATCGATACTCTGAGCAGCACTGGAAGGTCCATACATGCTCTACTGTGACTGTCTTTCCATGTACTGAAGTCATCTCTGCTCTTACTAACTGCTTGTGCTTGTTTATAGCCGTGTGACTCAGAGACGCCTGAATTGAGGAGGGTAACTGAAGCATTACAGACTCAGTGGAATGTCTTTCAAGGTAGGAATCCACAAATATGATCATGAAACGCACCACTATCCATAACGAAGGGGTCATGTCATGAGAAAGCAAATTTAGGGTCCGTTTACACGACACTGATTTCCATAAAGACAGAAAACTTTTTATGCGTTTTGCCCATTAATTTACATGACAACGGCGTTTTGGGGGCCGGTTTCAAAGTGGAAGTTACAAGTCTCAGTGTAAACTACAAAAATGTGAATTTGTGAAAACGTTGACGTCATGCACATGCATATTACGTCTATAAGCGCATAATGTTTTTTTTTACAAAGTGACATCGCCAACTACTGGCCTGGCATGAATAATACAGTGTTTTTAGTCGTTTTCACAGAATCGTGTGAATAGGGATCGTTTTGACGTTGTCGTCTGTATGCAAAAAATCTTTTCTGTTTTTAGTACATTGTTATCGTGTAAACGTACCCTTACCCTTACCCTTAATCTTTTGAGGTTCACGAGTTGAGTACTATGAAGACGAGCTTTCAAATATCAAAACTTCTTCCCAAATCCAAAAAATCACTGGAAATTAAGCTGCAAAAACAGACTCGTAGACAGTTTGATTTTCATAAACTCAACACATCCTGTCAGTCATAGGAAAGATGGGTGATTTGATAAGGGTAAAACATGTAAAAAAGTGGATCTTATATAAATATACACTTTAACCCTGTAAAGCCTAACATATCAAATAATAGATTTTTTTAACCTTTAGACAAGAATATAAAAGAAAAACTTAAAATGGGGAAACAAAAAGTCTGCATATGCGTTTTATGTTTTAATGGTTTTATATCATATTTAATACATCAGGATTCTATGGCCCATATAATATAGTGAGAATATGGAGTTCACAATCGAGAAGGATTAAAAAATATGCAGTTTGGTGCAGATGTTATTTATATTGCCAAAAAGTAATATTAAATGCTTGTAATACTAAAAAAAATTATAACTATTTGCATAAAATGCATATAAATATCAGTTGTCACTCTATGGGCCCTATTTTAACGATCTGAGCGCATGGCGCAGATGCACTTAGAATCCACTTTTGCTAGTTTAACGATGGAAAAACCAATCGGTGCACCAGGCACATGGTCTAAAAGGGTCATACCTAGTCTGTTAATGAGTCATGGGTGTGTTTTGGGCGTAACTTGCAATAAACCAATTAGAGTCTCATCTCCCATTCCCTTTAAAAGCCAGTTGCGCTTGCACCATGGCAGATTCGCTATTTACATGGTGGAATTTGCAAACGGAAAGACTGAACGGTTCTCCAGAGAGGAATCCTTATATTTTAATATTTAAAAATGTTTGTGTGCTGCTGCACGTCCCTGTGTGTGTAATAAGCAGAGTGTATGCGTGTTGTGCACCTGCCTATAGACACATATTACTAACACACCCTTTAGACCAGGTTTTTGTTGGTCAACAATGTGCCTGAACACACCTCGTTTTCAGTCCAACACGCCCATGGGCGAACTGATGGGCGCGAGTGCATTTGCTGTTTAGACAACGTGGAGCTGGACGTGAAAATGATAACTGCATCGGACTGAAACTAGCAAAAAACACTTGTGTGTATGTGTATGACAGGGCACTATATCTCCCAATAATGTCTTAAGATTATATTTAAATGCTTAGATTTATGATCTCAAAACATATAATGCAATAAAATTATTGAGAGATGAACAAATAATCATTCCTCAAATGCCTGACGTGATGCACACGTTTTGATTTCTCTAAAAAAAAAAAAAAAAAAAAAAAAATTATGCATGAACTAAACCCAAGTTTCTCCAGTCCAGTAAGTGTTCATCTTGAAATATTACTAATAGTATAAAATGTATTCTTGTATTTACTTCATAAAAATCAGTAAAGATTTCACAGCAAAAGAAACATGTATTACTACCTGTAATACAAGGTGGACATTTTTACACAAAAGGCCTAAAAAGTATAAACTATCAATCAGACAACAAAACGCATGCAGTATATTGTAACAGGGTTTTCAGAAAGTTTTGATCATGCTGATAATTTAGATACATTAAACCTATAAAGCCTACTCTATCTTTTCTCTCGTCCTCTCTACACAGGGTCTGTGGGACTGGAGAGTCAGTTTAAGCACCTGTATAAAGTGAACTTCGACAACATGGCGTCATATTTGCAAAAGAAACAGGAAAGGCTAGAACAGGAGAATAAGAAGAGATCGGCAGCAAACGGCTCTAAACCCAATAAAAAAAGTAAAACGGAGAGCGACGCTGTGCCTCAAAACACCAGCTGAGAGAACGTCTTTTTTAATTTCTGCTTTTTGTGATGTAAACAGTTCATTTTGTTAATTCACAAAGACTATATGCTTTTTTATTATTATTCATTCAGTAAAGCCTTTCAGTTTAAGCTACTTGGTCTGAAGGGTAACTTGCTGTGTTATGCTTTGGCCACTAGAGTGCACAATAATTTCACCCACACTTGTGGTACAATTTCATCTGAGGACAGGCATGAACACAATACTGTTATAACAGATTGCAGTTAAAAACAAGATTTGTGGCTTCAGTCTTTTTTTTTTTTTTTTTTTTTAAGTTAGACTTTTATTTTTTTGAGTAAAAGTGACTAAAAATCTGTACATCCTGTATAATGTTTATACTTTTACAAAACCAAATAAAAACGACACACATAGTTCATAGCCGAGCTGTACACGATTCAATTCCCTGAAAGATGCTTTGGATTCTCTGAGCAGATGGCCAAGATTTCACTCATTTCCCACATTTAACTGCTTTGAGGAAGATTCCAGCTGAAACAAACAAAGACAGGGTAGGTTTTGCTGTAAACATAACACAAATAATAATGGTAGCACTTTATTTTACGGTCCTGTTCCGCATGTACATACTATGTACTTAAAGCAATTACAATAACTGGGTCAAAACTAGGTACTAACCCTGAACCTACCCCTAAACCTAACCTTGCATTACCAGTACTTTTCTTGGGTAACTACACTGTAAGTACACATACTGTAAAATAAATTGTAACCATAATAACTATAATGATACATTTAAGTATTGTGCAGTACATTTCAACATTGACCTTCCTCATTTCTTTTTTCCTCCCATTGTTAAATTTTCACTTTTCTTTTTCTGCACCTATGGGAAAAAAAACAGGGATGGTAAGATGTCAATAGCTAATGCTAGTTTAAAACACACACACAATCATGCTCGCTGCTGACCTCATTCATGGCATCATCGATCTGTTTAAGCTCCTCGTATCTGTCCCGGGACTCTCGTAAGGGCTGTACCATTCCCTCCTCAATCTGAGGAAACAACTGGAACACATAGAGGACAAACAATATCACAAATAAGTATCTTTAAGTAGTTGATTTCAGTCTGCAGGTTTCACTATGTACGTTCAGGTCCTAATCAATTCACCTTCATCACTGTCTCAAACATGGGGATCAGGACAAACTTGATGAAGCCGATCTGAGCAGTGGGCTTGGTCACTTTTTCTCTGTCCATGAAAGGAGCGACAGGTAAACCCTCTGCCTTCTCTCGATCACTCTGTTTGATAGAGAATAACACAATTCCGATTAAGAAACAAATGATCTAAACATTTCAGAACGTTAAGGTTGGTATGATTTATTAATGGGGGTGGGGGGGGGGGGGGGGGTCTAATGCTATTTCATGCATTCTGAATTATTTACACTGTGAAAGAGCTGGATTCTCATGCTAAACATGGCAAAAAATTCAAAAAATTAGATGGACATATGACGGAGTATTTCTGTTCGAAATACACTACTTCGGAATAAGTTTCGGAAAGTTTTTTTTTCCCAGAGTATGGCCCTGTATGATGTCATAGAGCAGAATTCCTTTTATGAGCACTGCTCCCGGATGAGCGCATGCACACATCAACCAGAGCAAGAGCATGAGTACCCATCACATCAACGAGCTTCGTTTGGCTTACAGGAGGCCGTCGGCAGCGCTGCCATTTCGTTTTTAAGATCACGTCACTAAAGAAGTGTGTTTCTGGTTGTGAGGGAAAGATGACCTTGTTCAGCTTCACAGATAACTAAGCGTTAAGGAAACAGTGGATGCAGTTTGTTTTCTGGAGTAGCAACTGAGTTCTGCAAGTGTGTTTGTTGGTTCCCGGTCAGGAGACGAAACCACAGGTGGTGAGTGAAACTGCATCAAATGTCTGTGTTTTGTTGGCAATCGGTGCGTAAGTGCATATAATGTCAACAACACGAATGTATAGTGTGTAGTGTGTTTGTGACTCTTTAGCTCCGTCCACTGCACGCCTCCACGAGCTTGGCTGTTTTCAGAAAGAATCGGTACAGTGTATCTGTCTTTTATAAATATGATAAAACGAAAGACTCTTCGGACATATGAAGGATGCTACTCTATAGATACTCAAGATTAACATGAGATTGGCAGAAACTGTGATGTACCCTTTAACGTTTTTGAAAGAAGTATTTTATGCTTAAGGCTGTACGTTATACTGTACTTGTACATGTGTAATGACAAATAAACTTGAATAAACTTGAAACTTGATTTATTTGATCAAAAATACAGTGAAAACAGTAATATTGTTAAGCTAAGCTGAATTTTAAGAATCCTCACTCTAGTCTTCAGTGTCACATGATCCTTCAGAAATCATTCTGATATGATTTGATGCTCAAAAAAAAAAAAAGATCACTGAAAAGTTTAAGTTTTTGTTGAAAATCATGATCCTTTTTTTTCAGGACTGTTTTATGAATGGAAAGTTCAAAAGAATGTATAAAGCATTTATATGAAATAAAAATCTTTAACATTTAAAATCTTTAGGCCGTGTGTCCACCAAAGCAATTTTTATGGCCAGTGTATGTTTTCAATAGGAGTGGCACGTATTTAAATATGGCAGGAGTGACAAGGCGCTGTAATTCAGTGTGTATATCACGCTAAGCACTTGGCATTTTTTTCCAGATGCCATGAGTTGAAAAATTTTCTTCAAAAGTTGAAAATCAAA